>CAJUYG010000157.1:187172-277073 GCA_910591675.1 Galerucella calmariensis | reverse complement strand
TTTTTTTTACTCGCTCCTGTAAAATTATTCATAACAGACCACAAGGTAGTAATAAACAAAGTTCCTGATTTCTCCGCTATTTACCGTAACTTATTTTAATATAAAAATCGATATTCAATTGAGTCGTATTAAAGATTTGATAAAGAATTGGTTGAAATAACTCAACAAGACCCCTGGAATTTTCCGTAACCTCCATCTGAGGCTATCTGGAACTCTTGACGCTAATGGTCAAGGGGCCGTGGAGCAAACCACGTTAAAAATCTGGCGCCCGAGTATTCCGTCGAAAGATTTTTAGTCAAGGGTGTCCATAGTGACGTGTTCGTGTGGCAGGAGCCACGTGTACGAGGTAAAACGCGTTACAACCGGAGCAGCTATTTTTGTTTCTGACTTGGACTTAGTCAAACGATTTAAAATTTCAGATAATTTTTCAGTATATACAGCTGAAGCCCTAGCTGTGAAAGAAGCTTTAAACTGGTGTAGTTTGAATTCATTTCAAAACGTGGCCATCAGTAAAAGTAACCTCTTAAATTTAGATTATAGCAAAAGACATCAGGGAATTCTCACACGTTTAAAAGTGAATCATGGACGTTTTCGGGCTCATCTACACAAAATAGGTATTTTCAACACACCCTTTTGTACTTGCGATAATAGGTTTGTTCCCGTAGCAAGTTCCTAACTGTTATGGACATGTTATGGACATATTGTGTGTTTGCGCAGTATCAGAGTTCAGGCTCTGCTGGAACGCTTTTTTGATATTGCGCAGACTCAATATGTCCATAACAGTTAGGAACTTGCTACGGGAACAAACCTAATATATCAATAGCTGATCTCAACCAGAAAGAACAGAACTTTATAATTCTCTCATAGCCTACAACTTTCCCATGCCTGTTAATTTATGTTCACTTCTAGCAAAAAACGAAAAGGCTATTTTTGACCTACTTATACGTTTTGTTAATGATGCGAAATTGGAAATATAGACTTTTCCTTCAGATTAATATCTAAACTTTCTATACTCCCTGTGGTTAATGGACACCGTCCGAGACCATCTCTCTCACACACACACAACAGTTTGAATAATTTCAAAATTTATTGCAGTCTCTGTAATTTAAAAGTAGAATCATAGAATAATACTTAAGTAGAATGTCCTCTAAATAATGTGCTCAGAGAAAATCATATGTTTCTGAATTTAAAAACACTCGATGAATTGGTTGCTATTCTGGACACAAATGATTTTACTAGGCAGATAAATATCGTCAAGTACATACTAAATATATTAAAACTAAGAGTCTTTGTGTTAGATGAATAGATTTTACATTACATGTTACTCACTTTTCATAAAACAACATGTACCTATTGTAATTTAATTTTTTTTTGTTTCAAACATGTTTGTACTGGATCCGAACCTCTTGTAGTAAGAATTGTAATATTCTTCAAATACAATAAAAATTTATAATAATAATTATTAAAATTATAATAAAAAAGTCAAATTTACTAAATCACGAAAAAAAATTGAAATTGTGTCAATTGTTGGAGACAATTATAAAACGCATAGAGAGGCTGCAAGTATTTTTAATAATATACATCCGCATAGAAACATTGGGCATTCCACAGTTTACAAAAATATTTAATACATTCAAGACCAGTGGAAATAATTTTAAGAACAAATTTAAATAATTACCAAACCTGAATTTTCAGGCAATCAGATATTTTAATTCAAAATAACTTCACTTTACTTACATTCTAGTTTATTGTAACTCTACAGCAAAATTCACATTTTTTGACAAACATCGTATATGGATTAAAATAAATGTTATGAGATGGCATTTTAAGTTTTGTAGAACTTATCATAAAGCCAATAATAAAAAAGTATAACAGTGTTACTTTTGTTATGGTAAAAAAAAGTCCATAACCATGCAAGAATAAAATCTAAAAATCGAATTTTAATAATTCTATGGATGAGGCTATACTTTGTCGGTAGATGTAACAAATATTGTCTTCGACTGAAATCAATAATAATTATGGTATGAATTTTCTGTACAGCGTATTATTAATGTTTACCGCCTATTCAGGTTAGATAGATTGGCAACATGGTAAGTACAAAGCACAGCCTCATCGACCTCTTATTTTCTTCTTCCACATTGGAATGCTGGTTCGTTATACTACGATACGAAAGGAATCAAAGAGTAAAACTAGAATAATAAAACCTTACTTACCTTTCTTTCATCGAGTATTTTATAGAATTTCAGAGTCGGCCTTATACTATCAAATAAATTGTACTTAATAATTGAAAGCCTTACACTTATGTGTATTAAATATGTCATTCACTTTTTCCTGATATAAATTATCCAAATGAAGTAGACAATTTAGTACCAACAAGATGGAGTTCAGAATAATAAATGAAACTACGCAAAATATCCAACGCTTTAGCAATTTGTTATGGTGGTAATTTTCGACATATAATTTAGTTAAGAAACAAAATGGAAAATAATTCTCAATCTGTGAGATTCTCGTATTCATTCTACGTACAGTTGAAGACATTATCAAGTCTTACTTTCTCATTTTTAAGATTGTGAATGCACCAAACTAAGTTCTCGTTAAAATGAGGTGCCACACGACTTCCTTTCTCATTTAAAACAATAAAAAAAGAACAACAAAGAAGTAGAAAAAATAGCACAAACAAAAAAGATCACATTTCAATAAGAACCTACAAACTTCAGAATAAAAATACAGCGAAAAGATATCAACAGGAAACAGAAACAAAGCTGAAGAATAGAATATTTGACATAAGTAAATCGGATGTATAGCAAGGATGGAATATTTTCGAGAGCATAATCACTCGTGCAGCTTCTGAAATATGTGGTACTTGTAGAATCGACAACCGGAAAAAACAAACAGCATGGTGGACTAAAGAAATAAAAGAAGACGTTAAAAAAAAGAGAGAGAGAGAGATCGACAGAACAATACGACATATACAAAAAGCAAAGAAAAATAGTTAGAGACTGAAAAAGCTGAAAAAGAAAAGTCATGGACTGACTTTGGAAACAAAAAGCTCAAATAATCAGAAACTATTTTACAAAGTATTGAAATCATTCAGAACACGCAAAACAGAAATTGAATTCTACATCAACAACAAGAATCAAGAAATATTAACAAATGAGACGGATATCATGGCCAGATGGAGAGCATATTTCCAAGACTTACTAGGACAACAAACGCAAACTTAAACCGATACTAGAACCACATTTATCAGAAGCACAAAGCGGGTTTAGACCCAGGAGGAGCACTCAGGATCATATTTTCACACTAAATCAGAGGGATTCAAAACAGAGATGGGATTAAGACAAGGTGGAGGACTAAGCCCAACACTATTCAACGTATATATGGATAATATAATCAAGAAATGCGAAAGTGAAGTAAAAAAGGATATAAAAATTCAGAAAAAGTCGAAATATCGTACGGAGTTTTTGCAGACGACGTCGTAATAATAGCAGGTACTGAGGAACAACTTCAAAACAATCTTAATATATGGAAAAAAACAATGGAAGAAGAAGGCATTAAAATAAATACTACTAAACCAAAAATATTGATAATAGGAGACCAAAATACCAAAACTGATATTAAAATAGACAATATAAAAATCGAACAAGTCGAAGAATTCAAATACATTGGAGTACCACTAAAACAAACCGGAAAACAGGAAGCTGAAATCAACGAGAGAATAAGCAAGACAATAAAACTATATTATGCCATGAATCGAAAATTCATCAATAGAAAAGAGATTTCAAATCAAACAAAAATCAAAGTATTTAAAACCATTTACAGACCAGTACTAACCTATGGATGCGAATCGTGGAATCTCTCAAATGCACAGAAAAGTAAGATACAAGCCGTTGAAATTAAATATTTGAGACGTATAATAGGAGTTACTAGGAAGGACAGAATTAGAAACACACATATAAGAGAAGATTTAGGGGTAGAACCTATAGTACAATTTATAGAACAGAAACAATTAAGTTGGTGGGGACATATACAACGAATGAATAATAACAGACAAGTGAAACGTGTATACGAAGTGAAATCGCAGATTAAAAAGAAGAGAGGCAGACCAAGACAGACATGGAATACAGTGATGGGTAACATATTACAGAGATAGAGGCACGACATGGAGAGAAGCATCAACTTTAGCAAAAGATAGAAAAGCATGGAAAAAATTTGTTTATGGAATCTAAAATGTAAATCCGACACCTATAAGGATACCATTATTACCTATATATACAAAATGGAAAATAATTCTCAATCTGTGAGATTCTCGTATTCATTCTACGTACAGTTGAAGACATTATCAAGTCTTACTTTCTCATTTTAAGAATTGTGAATGCACCAAACTAAGTTCTCGTTAGAACGAGGTGCCACACGATTTCCTTTCTCATTTAAAATTTTTCAATGGGTAGTCATATTTAACATTATCAGTACGCAATTTGAATACTCACCAGTAAATTTGAAGTAATGGTTTTTTTTCGGTACATCGTACTACACAGATTCGTAGCTAGATGACAATTTGAGATTAACAATTTTGACATTCACAACGTTACAGCCAGTTGTAATATGTAGATATAAATAATTATAAAAAATAGCATTAGCATTATAGTAAATAAAATATTGGTATAAACTAGAGAACAAAATATAAATTTACAGACTTGTTATATTAATTTTTTACATTTTCAAAATATTCTTTTATACCTACTGTGGATTCTTCAATTCAACCATGAAATGTTCTTAGAAAAATGCGTTATACAAACACATGATATCGAATAGCGGATTTTTTTGTGAGCATGGTGTGTACTATAAAAATTTATTGTACAAATAAAACATTGTCAATGCAACAACTTTGCCACCATAGGCTTGCAATTACTATTTTTAGGTTTACAAATAAATTAATATGATTAATGAAATTAAGCTATATGAGGTCGGTTTTACTTTATTTATTCACCATTTTGCTTAGTATAAAAATAAAATAAAAATAATCACCCATCTCGGAGGCCAATCGACAACTATAAATACAGTAAAAAGCTGTCCTAGAGGATGAGATTTATCACCTTTATTCTGATCTCTAGTAGTTGACGACCTATTAGCGGAGCTCAAAAGAGAAGGATTTCGCGCATTTATGCTATTTATCTAATAAGAAAAATTTTTAGATTGAGGTAATTTCGGTCGAATACAATATACAATCACACTGTTTAATACTTATAAAAGTTTTTGATATCCTTGTATTATTTCAACACCGCAAGTTAAACTATTTTGCAATTCGGAAAGCTTGCGGTCACTTTCCAGTATTTAGTAAAGTTACCCAGTGAATCAATTCTTGAAAATAGTATATTTCTATAATTTTAAACATTGTTGAGATGGTGGGCATTTTAAAGAGCGGTGTTAGTGATATTTTCGTAGCTAAAAAACATTAGAAACGTTAGACGAAGAAAAGAATGAGACTAAACAAAAAAATCAGGTTTCTAGGTACGGGCCGAACCGTTGATAAGGCGCGAAGCCCTTTCTATTACAAGTGCTACGAAATGTGGAATAACTTGTTCTACGTATTATACAAGTAAATCTAGTCTAGGGCCCATATGTGAATGATCTTTTTTATTCATTTAAGTATTGTAGTATCTCACCGTTTCTAACGTTCAAAATTTAGGACGTGCTCAACAAGTTGTATTCGTTTTATATCAAAATAGGACCACAATATGATACAAAACAAAACTATATATTAACATGTGAAAAGCGTCCAGATGTAACTAAAATATACAGTTAGATGTACAGTTTCTTTGACTTTACGAAATAAATAATCAATGAAGTCACAACAATGGATTTTTATTTCAAAAATATACAGCTTATAACGAACAGCTTTTTCTAAATAATTCAGTTCACACAATAAATATTTTTAGTTAATTTTCATGTGGGAACACTTTTAGTTAATCTAAATGTAGAGATTACAAAATCTTTTGAAGTCAAATACCTACCGAGGCAATATGAGGCACTAAGGACCACTACGAACTGCAACATCTGTCATAAAAACTTTGAAGTTTATTACCTAAATTTGTCAAGAAAATCTTTAAAACATTTTAGTTAAGTTTATCCATTAATATCGGCGTATATGATAGATCACGTATGTTAGGCAAAAGTGGATGTTAAAAACTTCAAATATGAAAAATAAATTTGTAATAAACTGTACATAAGTTTTATGATTCACGACATTACCTAAAATAGATTACTTGTCAATATATATTTCTAACTACACTATAAATAATATGTAGCGATTCATCTCAATTGGGGAAGTTACGAGAGAAACATTGCAGTAGTATAAAAACAAGGGTAATATATTGGATTCGTTATTATACAAAATTTAAATAATGGCTTTACAATAGTTTCAGTTTTCCAAGAAATTGATTCATAATCATGCCATTGACACTACTACAAACTACTTAAAAAAAGGTGTTCGCTAGGAACTAAAATGGATTTCTTTTGAAAAATATAAGTTATATTTGTAAATTGCACAGTCAATATTATTATAAGTTACAGAAGAATAATGTTTATAAATCTTCATCAGATTCCATGCCCATCGCACAGGTCCGACATGAAAAAATTGTATGTTCTGGGCAAATCGGTCGCTGGCAAGTTCTGCATACTTTCTTGACTATTCTGTTATGTCGACGAGGACAGAAGGTACAAAAGCTTTCATTGGTATTTTCTGGTTGTCTTACTTCTGGTGTGGTAATTTTGCTGTGTTTCTAATAGACATTCGTAGGCTGCAAGGTAAGCTTGGAATCTGGGACCGATTTATAAGGTGAGGTTTTATTAAAGAAAGGGCAAGTTCTTACAGATATGCACGTCTAGGTGGTATAGGATCGTTAAAACAACAAATACAAATTTATAGATATGGTGCTAAATTTATTACACAGTTTGTCGCCTAATGAGGGAAAATCTCACACGAAGAGCGTCTTTCTGATAAACACTCTGCACTACACTAAAATGAGGTGATGAGCTTACACTTATCATGCTAGGAATGAAAGTGGGAGTAGCCAGTAAAGTAGCCGATATGACAACGCTCAGAAATGTTTCTAAAGGCAAATATACCAGACTTTAAAAAAAGTGTGAGAGAAAATCTCATTTGGCGACTAATGCCGGGTTAAGGAACAAATAGGGATAGAATATCTTCCAAGAATACACCCTTGCAGATTTTTCTAGTAAAAACTGGCAAGCATGTCCATCATCAGAAACATTCAACTGTAATGATTTTATGGGGAAGTCCAATTGCCGCGCATTCTTATATCCCCAGTACGTTCTTTTTGGGACCTAGAGTACCTAAACTGGACATTTTGTTTAGGTCATCCTGTTTAGGTACTCGAGGAACCAAAATGGACATACTCGGGATATACGAATCCGCGGCAATTGGACGTCCCCAGAACGTTGATCGTACCAAATCTGGACGTGAGCAGTACATTTGCTACGTCCTACGTCTTAGTCGGACGTCCTCCGTACGTTTTGGGGACGTACTTGTGCTATATGGTTTGTTATTTACTTTTGTGTAATGATTATGTAAGTATTTATATAACATTTTTAATAATAAGATTTATGTTAAATTTCAACATTCTTCTCATAAACATGTTCTTTACATATCTTTAGATGCCGCATCTACTAACTCTATTCTCGGAATAAAACCTCAGCACGTACAGGCAAATAATGAGAATACCCACCCGCCCTTTCTTAGAACCAGTAAAGTTTATTTTTAGGTTCAGAAAACCGCGATTTTGAATGGAAATATACCAAGAGTTCTTTATTCCATGTTGATTCGAATTCTTTGACTATGTCGGTAAATAAAATTGAACAGATTTCTTACATTCAAATAAGTATAAAATATCATTTAGTAGTAGGGGAGCCCAAGCGGGGATTTCGGGATTTACTAAAGCGCGGCAGATTAATATACAGGGGGATACCTTGTACCTGGTCAAGTACCCCCACAAAACATGAGGCCCATATATAAGGCCGCCCGTTAAGGATACAGGATCAGATTAGTAAAAAAAAATTGACCATCAGAAATTCTCGAGCGCGTCAGATTAAGGTAGGGTGAGTTAATTACATCCTAAAAAGTGTATATTCCACTAATCTGACAATTTGAGAGTGACGTAAAAAAAGGGGAGGGCAACAAATTTGTAAAAAAAAAACGTTATCTCGACATTCTCGAGCGTAGCTAAATTTTTTTTTATTTTGAAGGAAATTATTCAAGAATCATGAAAAATATATAATCTGACGATTTCCGCAAGCCGAAATAACAAAAATTCGTCGATCAAGTTAAATGCGTGCAGCTGCGTGATACCTACATTCCCTTCTCCGCGTTTCTGTGTGTTTTTTCGGGATTACTCCGAAATTTGTGGTTCGAACAATTAAAATTGCAGAATTACTTACGAGGATGATGAAACTGCGTCGAATGGTGCCAACCGCGTGAAAATTGGTTGATCCATTCCAAAGTTATTGCGGTTTGGAAATTCCAAAAATAGTGTTCTATGAAACTTTTATCAGACTTTCGAGCTGAGAGAGCTCAAATGCATAGAAATATTATTTCTTTGAACTCAGCGAACTCAAAATATCACGTAAATTATATTTTGAGCTCAAACATGTCATAAGTACAATTTCAAGCGCCCAGGAATGGAATTAGCGGGAAGTTGCAGGGATGGCCTTTAAAGTGAACCGTTTTTCTAATTTTTTTTTGTCAGATCAGGCGAATCCCTCTAGATAATCGTCAGATTATTAGACAGTACGTTTAGAACATAAAGATGAACCATATATATCTTAATCTGACGCGCTTGAGTATTTCAAAATGGCGGTTTTTTTTTGCACATTATGAAAATGGCCGCGAGTTTGCGTCCCATCGAAATCGTCAGAATAGTGAATGAGAGCTTTTTTTTGGTGTACTTAACACTCCCTTAGAAAATCTGACGCGCTCGATTAAATTTTTTTTTTTTCATTTTCAACCCTTAAATACAACCACCCGCATCATGCAAACGATCAGATTAACATACGTACATTATTAAAAATACGTAGGGCATTGATGCTATCAATATCTGATGCGCTCGAGGATGTCTATGCAACAGTTTTTTTTTACATATTTAAAAATCTATAGCCGCTTCCCCCACCGATGTAAAGGTATATATCACATAACATTTTTTTCTTCTTATCATCTAAGCTTTGCATCCCAATAGGTCTCTACGACGCTCGAGTAAATCCCCATTTAGCCTCGTGGGCTCCCCTACTATAGGTACAACATAAGAAAATCAAACGAAACTTTATTTGAAGGCAGATGTAAGCTATAGATATAGATTTATTGTTATGTTTAAATCGTGACACCCCTTAAAAATTAGATGCAACGCCTATGTTTCACCAGTCCATTAAGTTTATTACCATCACATTAAAATGACTGCACTTGTTTAAGCCATGTGGATATCTTGATAATATTTACAGTTTATTAAATCACCACAAACACATTAAACAAATATTTCCTTACAATATATTGTATTATTATATAACTGTTGAAATAAAAATTAGTTAATATAATATTTACTAATGCCTATTAAGTGTTGTTTGTTCTGGACAAACGCACTGACGTGCCTTGGACGACAAGAATAATGTATTTGTCTTACCTGGGTACCAATTCTTGAAAATGCGTGAATTAATTCGTTAGTGAAACGATTCACCTTCACACGTGAATCAAATTTGCTATTGAGTAGGTAGTGGATTTTCGGTGAACCGAATCAGAAAAGAGCGATTTACAAGTTGACACTGTGCAGTGTTTTCATTCCTTGGCAGTTTTCCTTCAAAAATATAAACAATAAAATATTAAGTGCCTCAACTTCATTGATGCTTCTGCTAACTATGGAATGGCTGACAGGTGACTGCCACATATTGAATATTGCTACCAATACTAGTTTGGTAACTTCCAGTGGCAAAAAAGTTTAGAGATATTATCTAATGAAAGAATATCTTATAATGGTATACAAAAAGGTATGCTAATATGGATTTACTTTTGTTTGTTTAGCTAGCGCTAAAGTTCTTTTTTCTCTTATTCTTTTGGGAATCAAACCACAATAATGTTTTTTATTTCGACGTTTCGGTAGCGTTCCAGCTACCGTTGTCAAGATTAACTAGTAAAAAAATTAATAAAATAATTATTTCCGCTATTTTTCATTCGTTGCTTCGACTACAAATCATTGTCATTGTCATCATTCAAGTTTCCGTCGATAAAAAATGGGCCTATAAGCCTATTTTCGACAATTCTCATCCAAACATTTGTGGATGTTGGGTATGTGCTTCATGAATCCAATGAGGTTTCTCATTGGACCAATACCTTAAGTTATGGCGATTAACTGTTCCATTTAAATAAAAAGTTGCCTCATCGGAAAAAACTATGTTAGAAGCAAAATTTTCGTCGACATTACAGATGTCCATTAGCCGTTCACAAAATTCCAGCCGTCGGTCAAAATCATCGTCTGACAATTCTTGAACCAACTATACCCTATACGGATGATACTTTTCACTTTTTAATATCTTTCCTACAGAACGTCGACTGATACCATGGCTTAGTGCCGAATTTGTGGTGGAAGTTTGAGGTGATTCTTCCAAATCGATTGCAATATTTTGTTTAACAGTTTCGTTCGTTGCAGTCCGCGGTCTTCCAGGTCTTAGCAATTTTTTTACCATCCCAGTTGTATTAAAACGTTGTAATGTTTCAGTAACTGTTGAGCGTGATATAGGACTTCTCTCCGGATGCAAATTATTAAAAATATGACACACTTCTTCATGAGTTCTAGCACGATCACCATAAAAGATTATCATTAAAATTTTAATATGCTCTTTTTCACTTAAATTGTAAAATTTATTTTTGTCAATTAGAATTTGACACTTGGAGAACAAAAGACATACTAAACAGTACTCGTTTATTTATTACTATGCATACAAACAACATCAACATAAAAACTTAAAGGAGGTTGATTAAAGTGCTATACTCCTCGTTTTTACAAATTTCTTTAAACTAAACTCAGTATGTCTTATTAATAAAAATTTCTTTCTCCGCCCTTACTCTTAGATTAGTCAGAGACTAGTTACTCTGAGACTAGCGTCGGTTTAAAGGAGTAATACAATTGTTATTAATAAACTCCGACTAAGGAGGTAATAGTTACTCTATTCTTATTACTGGATTAGGACATGACTTAAGGAAGATTTACAGTTTTATGGTAGGAATTGACCAATAACGTGACGTTATGGTGACATCTGTTTTTTATTGTGACATGTGTCAGTGCTGTGTTCATTAATTTCAAAAATAGCAAGTTATCTCATTATTATCATCTCTCAGTTTGTTTTTTGTGTTAAAAGTAGTATTTCCGAATTTTACATGAAATTCACATGCAAATTTAAGAAATCAAAAAAAGGCGTGCTGAGGAGGAACTCCAGATTACTATACAACGCAAGTACATGAAAAATTTGTGCAACAAAAAGAAGAGGAAAAATTAAATATAAAATGATAAAAATATTCTATTTTTGATTTGATAGCTTCAAATTCCTCTCCTAACAATGTTTTTGAGGGATTAGCCCGAATTTCATGACATTTAATTTTTCTGATCGGACGAATATTCTCTGCTTCTTCTAATCCTTCCATCATTCTCAAATCATCCGAATAATAATATCTTCCTTCCATCGCAAAATAATTACTACTCACTGAACCACCGCAAATACTTAAATATGTAAATATACATAATTAATAATAATAAACTGAATAATAAAATGAACTGATAATACAAAAACGACAAACTGAATTTCGAATTACGATATGACAACATATTTATTTATAATACCACAATTGACAGTTCAACAAAACTAAAATTATATTTAGTCGAAGGTTATTCCGAGCTTAAACTACCTATTTCCTTAGATTAAAATTACTACCAAAGTTAGTCCCAGACTAACCTCGGAGTAGCCTATTCCCTGTCTAAAATGCGTAAATTAATAGCGTATCTGTCAAACTGATGGTTTAAGCATAGAATAAAGTTAGTCTTAGGTTACTCCGTGTTTATTTATAAGACCGAGTATGTATGATTTCAAAACAAAACAAGCTCTTTCAAAATCTGTAAAAATATATAGGGTGTTCCATTTAAATTGAAGAAAGTGATGGCATTTCCGGTTAAACAGGAAGTATATTATTACCAAAAAAATGTACATCAGATGCATTTTGTTCCACTGCACTTACCTGCAAATTTTCATAAATATCGTACTTTTCGTTTAAAAGATATTTACTTAGTTCCATACTTTAGCCCAACCCTGTATATAAGAACCACGACACGATAATTTTCTAAATGCTCGATGCCTTCCCCCTTTTCTGTACTTTCTGTTGAGTTATTATTGGCACATTGCTCTGAGCATAGTTCAATTTTTGTTAGAAATATGTATTGAGGTTATAAACTGTTACATCTTCAATAGGTCCATTTAAAATATTTTCTCTATTAGATAGGTACATCATCACTACTACAATCATGCTCTTCGACATCGATGTCTTCAGGATAGAATAAAAGTCCTATTTTATTCACGCTCACTTATGTACCAAGGGATTCAACAAACACATCAAAGATATTTATGCACAATATCACAAACCTGTACTGTGTTTGACGGTATAAAAGAATCTTCATACGCACAGAAATCCAGATTTCTGTGCGTCATGTAGATTCTTTTATACCGCCAGTTTAAACATTATTTATAAGCATAAGTTTTTATCTCTATACTCTATACCATTTTTTCGGGCCGAGATGGGAAACTCATGTTCTAATGGGTCCTAACCAGTACCCAGACAGTGTTGGACTCATCCCCAAGAGAATGCCTACCAACCAAATCCACCTCAAACTCGCCATTTCTCCCGTCTCGGAATCACTACCCTAGCATACTTCAAGACGGGCTTTAGAGACCTATAACTCAGAAACAAAGGCTTCTATTACAAAAATTTATTTGAACTTCTAACATTATTTTCACCTTATTTAGGTATCCTTTTTGACTTAAGTTCCTGGACTACCTGTATATTATGTAGTACTTCTTGTACTATCCTCTGGAAGTAGGTATACGTAAATAGGTTGTGTCATTGGTCATTGCCTCTTAGAATTAGGACAATCATCCAAATAGTGGTCAACAGAAGCTGTGGTTCAAAAAAATTTATCAGCTTTACATTTTTGTTGTTGAACTCAATTTGACGTTCTATTCTGGTCAAGTTCAATAAAATATTCGAAACCAGTTCAACGTGAACTCCGACTGCATAACCAAACCTCAAAGTTCTAATTAGCCCTGTCTGGACTGTACACATATCGGGGAATTCCTACATCTCTTTGCTTGTTAATGTATAAGTTTAAATTTTTCAGATAAATATTTTATTGGGATATCTTTACCTAATAGATTTGAAACTTTCTTGAAATAAAACAGTTTAATTAGGTCAGAAAGAAAAGTGTAGTTTTTATTTAATTTAAGAAAAAATATAAATTTCACCATATAATTATTGACGTATTTTATTTACACCTACTTCATATTTGCTTACCCTAAATTGAAATGTATTCATAATAGAAGCCCCTTTTTTAGAAAGATCGATTTATCTGTAACAAAATAATCAATTTCCTTAGGTGTATTAAATTTTCACTTGTATTTACAGTTGTCTGGGTTCCCACGTCCGTAAACACGAATAATCTTTAGGTGAATGAGGCTAAATAACAGGTTCTCTTTTGTGGGAGTAGGAACCCAAAGAAACAGGTTAAGGAATTTGGGCGCGCGTTTTCAACAAGAAGATTACAATAGTTTTATGGGCAGTGGCGGTCTATTTAGTTGGTAATCTTTCAACAGACAAAAATATCAACATTCTAAAAAATATTGTACCTAATTAACGCTATTCTTTTCTATCTATTTGTATTGGTAGGTATCTACTTATATATTTTTCCAATGAGTAGCTTTTTATTATTTCTGATTATTGATTCATTCCTTCATTATTATCAGCTATTATATAGTTTCCAAGTGGGTGGAAAAGCATTTTCAACTTTTCTCATAGTAGAAGCTATTCTGGACTCAATACTCAATAACTGCTTGTCGAGTCTTGTCCTGTTCTGTCGATGACATCTGGTAAAGTGTTGCAATCAGGGATAACATATGGTTGCAATAGACGAGAAATGAAAACACGAATAAGTATTCTCGTTAAATCATATTATCACTCAACGTTATTCTCCATCTTAATTTTGCCTTTTCGAGGGATGGAATACTATTACTTCTATTAATTCCACACATCTTCCATGACCTTCAGTTTTTAACCAATTCGGATTCAATATGCTTTATACTTTTCAATTCATACAAGAGTTCATACATGAAAAATTGAAAATAACAGATCCTTATACTTATAAAAGTATATAGTATCTATATATATTTATACTTCCCTTCTTATTTTTTATATTTTTCTGAACGTAATCGTTTTGTTTTTTAATTTTTGTTTGTTGATATTAGTGTATTTGTGTTTCTTAGCATCATTAACTGCAAGTTGTACAATAATATATCATAGATAAGTTCTACTCCCTAACCTCTCCACTATTAATTTAAGATTTTAGTTGATTTCAATGGAACGCCACTGAACTTAAAATTTTGTCTGGACTACCCAAGAAGAATCAATGCTAGTTTTGATTAGAACTAAACAAGGATGTAGTAAAGGAAGATATTCGGTCCTTTTAAATATTTCCGAGAAATCAGCTGACTGCCCATAAACTGATTGTCAAAATTGGTGAAAGGCATCAATTTCGGCAAGCAAAATCATTTTACACGCAGAAAAAAATTCATAGCTGTTAGCCATTAATAACAATATTGATTTATTTTATAATTACATAATATACTGTTTCAAGACGAACTGTCACTATCTGTACAGTGTGGAACAGCCAAATGGAATAAATTCTATAACGAATAAAAGAAGTCGATTTGTATTTTTAAATGCGCGTTTTTTACAAAAAAAAATTATATAGGGTGTGTCATGTGTGTTCATGTACAATGTCTTATACCTACTTGAACTGTTTTGGAAATATTAAGTGTTTCCAGATTTATTACAAAAATTAACATTAAAAAAATATATATTTTGTTTCACAAATTCGCTACATTACACTAAAAACCTAATAAGTAATACGGATTATTTCTCAATAATGTAAAAAAAAACATTAATGTCAATGTAAGAAATATTCAAAATGCTCACCGCGAACGTCTTGGCAACACGCTAATCTGGTATGGAAACAGCATCCCAGACGTCACTGATCTAATCGCAGCGTGATTCGTCTTCTTTAGTCATCTAAGTTAAGAGGTTCAGTTTTGTATGAATTAGCTTCCACCCAAGAAGAAAAGACAGAGTACGGATTTAACCCAATATTGCCCAGGATCTAAAACATTGGGCTTTGAAGCATCGAATAGCCACCTAGCTCTAAGCGACTTATTGTACTTATTGAAAAATGAAGGCTTGACGTTACCAGAAGATAGCAGAACGTTGTTGGTAACACCAAGATCTTGTACCATTGTTCCGATCGGTAATGGAGAATTCTGGTGTAATGGAAGCGGAACTTCATAGTAACATATGAAACTATGATATTTATGCATGTCACCAGTGCCTGGCATCAGACTTTAGTATATTTTTAGTGACAGAGGCTACCAGATTGTAGAATATCAGAAAAGTACTTAAAATTACAAAGTTCCAAAGTAGTATCTGGTGCTTTAAGGTAACTTTTAGATAGTAAGAGCTCGACACGATAAAGTGGAAGATATTTTAAAGTGAAAAATGGGTAGTCCCTGCTAGGAGAATCGTAACTTTATTGTAGGTTAGTGCTTACGTTCACGATTTTTTGTAAGAATTATTTTTGTTTGTATTCTTAGTTTTTTTCCCTTTTTTTTTCACCTTGAATAAAAAAATTTTAGGTCAATAATTTTCTAACAAAAACAGCAATACACTTTTTCACGATAAACATGTATTTTTGGAACTTTTTTTCTTTACTCCAGGTTATGTTTGAGCGACCAGGGGTCGCGACGCAAAAGATCTGACCGTTACGCGTTACGTTACGCTACGTTATGTTACGTTGCTTCGTTATGTGCCTTGCTTGCGTGCTTGTGCCTCCTTAGTCTCTCTCTCGTTTACGAAGCAGCGATTCATAATAATATGCTCCTGCCGGGATTCGAACCCGGGCTGCCCGCGTGCAATGCGAGCATTCTACCACTGAACCACCGATGCTATATTTAAATTCTATGCAAAGCTGGTATTCGCAGTGCCAGTGATCTACTTGAATTTGTTCGGATCAATTTTTACTATTATTTCCATAATTTTTTTTGCGCGATTAAGGGGTCTAGCACATTTACTTTTCGAAATACAGGGTGTTGAAATTTTGAAAACTTGAATGTTTTAATTCGATAACTTTAAAATGGATGGATAAATTGATTTGACATTTGGCAGGTTGTTTTAATTGTAAAAGGGCGTATTTTGAAAGAAATTGTACTTTGTGCAACTAGTGTGGATATGATGGCCATATCGCACGAGGACGAAGTTTGAGCACGACGCCGTAGGCGGAGTGCTCAATCGTTCAAGTGCGATATGGACAATCCACACGAGTCGAGCATTTTTTCTACGACCAACTTAAGAAAAAATCTAGAAAATAAAAATTTCCATAAACTGTAATACTTATAGCTTCAAATTAAACATTTTACAATTCAATTTTATGTTTCCACTAATTTTGTGGTAAACGTACAGTTCTTGAATGTCCAATTTGTATAATGCTACGGTTTCATTTTTGAAATAAACGATGCTGTTATAAGTAGATGTTGCCAGTCAGACTCCCTCATGAAGGGTACCGTACCATTATCTATAATAATGAATATTTTGCTAAATATTTCAAACGTCTACCTGTTGTTGTTATTATTATCAAGCAGAATAATTATTTTTAAAAATAAAAGAAACAATTAAAAAAAAACTTTTTCACGGGAATCGAACCCGGGTCTACGGCGTGAGAGTCTGGATTGCTTACTACTCGACCACTGAGAAATATGAAAATTGTTTATCTATAATGTCAGATGTACCTATTACATAATTATTTTATAAAATCTGAGGTCCCCTTAAATACCCATTTTATTCTGTTTTAAGTATTTGTTGGTAATTTGTACGGATTATATCTTTTAAGTTTATCTTTGTAAATGAATATTCTTGATCCAGTGCGCTTCTATGAGATACTTTTTTTGACAAGTTATTTTGACGTTTCTTTTAAATTGAAAAAAGATGAATGACGGATACTAAACTCGAATGCTGATTGGTGGATTTCATATACGTTCTAAGATGTATATGAAATCATATCCGTTTAGTTAACTGACGGCCTACATTTCCATTTTGTAAACTGTGCAGAATAGTAGTTTGTGCAACTAGTGTGGATATGGACAATCCACACGAGTCGAACATTATATTTTTTCTACGATCCATTCAAGAAAAAATCTAGAAAATAAACATTTGAATATACTGTAAAATAAATATAACTTGAAATTAAAAATGTTCAACAATTTTATTCATAATCGTACCAATTCAATTTTATATCTTCACTAATTTTTTGTAATAAACGTACAGTTCTTAAATGTACAATTTGTACAATGCTACGGTTTCCCTTTTTAAATATACGATGCTGTTATAAGTAGATGTTGCCAGTCGGACTCCCTCATGAAGGGTACCGTACCATTATCTATAATAATGAATATTCTGCTAAATATTTCAAACGTCTACCTGTTGTCGTTATTAATATCAAGCAGAATAATTATTTAAAAATAAAATTAACAGTAAAAAAAAATTTCCTCACGGGTAATTGAACCCGGGTCTACCGCGTGAGACTCTGGTATGCTTACTACTCATCCACCAAAGAATATAAAAATCGTTTATCTATAACGTCAAATGTATTACATAATTTTTTCTTAAAAGGAACTAAAGTTCCTACCGTGTGTCCGGCGACACGTTCTACCTTTTTTTTATCGAATACCTATATTTTTTTACGTAGGTAATTAATTATCTGTTAACTAAATTATCTCGACGGCGCGAGAAAAAGTATCCTTCTAAAACCTTTATGTTTGTCGCTTAAGTGATAAGCGTTCAAATATTGGTCTAAACACGACTAAAGATCAACCATTTCAGGTTCAGGAACTTTTATAAGACGCCATTATCCAAAACTAGCCAAGCTAGAATTGACATTTCTCTATTATTATTAACTTACCGTCATACTAGTTAGAATATAATTTACAAATAGGTCGCCAGAGAAAAATGTCACCATTAAGGTCGATTCAAACACATCAGTCCCGTGCCGTCACAGTTCCGGCGCCGATCCGAACCGTCTGTCATAAAAAATATTCTTCAATTAAAATGTGACAACGGCATGTACACTCGTCCGGCGCCGATCAGTTTCGGAGACGTCAGTCTCCGATCCGATGGAGTCAGTATTCTCCGCGACGATATTTTTCAGTTTTGACGGGACTACACCGGAAGGTACAAGTAGAAGACAGCTCTTCCAACCTATATACGTTGCAAAACTGTTTACGTGAATTTCATTAAAATATATATTAATATTAATCATTTGTATTGTGCTATATTTAACAAATATTTTTAAGTTTATTAATGTTTTATTTTAGCTCTCTGTTTCAGTTAAAACATATTCTTTTGTCATTTTTTATAAAGTCTAATTTAAACTACAAGTTTTTTTATTGCGTACTTACCTTAAACAAACTGCAAGGCGTTGCCTTGGTGAAATGGCTTTCATCCAGTGTGTCCCAGCTTTTTTCAAACTTCTTGAAATTTTGGAAAATAACAAGTTAAAGCAGTTTTGCGACATTCTAAAATATTGATGAAACTTGACATCATCTTCCAGCAGTTCTGTATATAATGTTGCGTATTCTCCTTCGGTGTCCCTTTTTCTCCAGGCATCATAAACCCATTTCCGAGTTTTTCTTTGGTTTACTTGCTCTTCTTCTTCTTCGTCAAGAATTATGGCAATCACTGCTAATTTATCATCTGAGAAGCTTTCCATCTTGTCAACACCTAGGTAACCAACTATAAACTGATTCGTTTCGGCCGTGTATTGAACAAACATGACTGATCAGTCAAAAAAGTTCGGTGACGGAACTGTCTCGGATCGGCGCCGGAACTGTGCCGAGACTGATGTGTTTGAATCGACCTTTAGTGGGAAAATATATGGTGGCAGTCACATAACGGCCACGTAACAAAATATAGTGGTAATTATAGTACCTCCTTAGGCTAAACTCACACGGACCACAGCAACGCGTCACGACAACTTCATAAATGTGGTTGTTAGTGATCGGAGGTCGTGGTTATATTAAAAATGCAATAGAGGCTAAACTCAGACGGACCACAGCGACAGATGACGACAACAGAAACACAAAATAGTCGCGTCGCTGTGGTCCGTCTGAGTTTAGCCCTAGGACCTCCCGGCTACTCTAAATTTTCCCCATCTAAGTGGCTATGTGACCGCCACATAACAGGAACGTCGCCGACTATAGTAGCCGTCCACTACTCATAGAGTCGCAAGAACGGTTCTGCGACTATATGTGGTACGTGGGTAGATCCCGTTTATGAGTTTTTTCAAAATATATTTTATTAGTTATAATGAAATCCTGAATTTCTGCTTTTGTACTACTAGGACAAGGAAAATGATTTACCTGAACTATGAGAACCTGCATTGTCCATTATAATCACACTATCACCCGTTTTTAGTACAATTTTCACCTCTACATTAAAATTATAAGTATTGTCGGTACAGTTCCGAAAGAAGAAGCAAATGTCCTGCTGTTTAAGAAATTTAAGTACACTTCGAATATCCAAAAATAGTTTAATAGCTTTTGAGATATTTACAAAAAAACAGCCCTAATTTTTCAGCAAAACATTTTTTTAGGTGCCATTTAGTATCGAATGCGTCCGAAAACAAAAGAATTTTCGGTGGTCCAGGTCAGGTTTGGAATGAAATGACACTTGTGAACCAGTCTATTATTGACAGTCATTTATATAATTCATATAAAACTCTTACAAAGATTTTATTTGTTGAAGGCAGGTTACGAGTTCGTTGCAGGTATAAGTCCAGGTGATAAACTGTTGTGTTGAATAATATACGTTTTAAAATACCATAATCCATAAAAACGTAGCTTATGTGCGTCTACACTCTCCTTTCGCTTGTAAATTTTGAATGCATTATTTTTATGTGACATCGTAAATTTTACTGACAACAGAGATTTAGGTCAAAGAAATATAGTGTACATGTCTTAAATTCTTCTGATCAAAACAATGCAAGAGCACCCAATTTAGAGAAAAAACTATTACTAATGTTATTTTTGGACTGTCTTCTTCTTGGCATTTTACATGTTTCTAGACATATTTTCCTTTTACCTGCAGCATTAGCAATAATTACATTTCTATCTCTTAATATTTTGAAGTATTAGATACTAGTGGCATCACTAAATATCATAGAAACAACTGCGCATGAGCCGCTTGGGATAAAATTTACTTATTTCCCAATATTTGTTGCTGCCATTGCATCCTTTGAAACAAATTACAATCGATGTTTTATCTAAAGTATACGAGTATTATAAAATCAAATATAAAAGTGACAGAAATGAACACACACGCATTTAGTTTGATACATACCTCCATCAGAAGAATGATAACCTAATGGAAAATAAAGAAGATATAGCTAATGAGTTCAATAAATTTTTTGCTAGGAAAAAAATATGCCAATAAAATCGACCCTGCACCTAATTATAATGACAATATTGAAAATCTTGATAAAACCATGTACATTTTCTCAACAAATGAAGAGGAAGTTAAAAACATTATAAAATCGTTGAAAGACAAAAAATCACCAGGAATGGATGAAATAAGATCGTAAACAGCAAAAGAAATTTCCAATGAAATTGTAGCGCCATTAACTTTTTTAATAAATAAATGTTTAAGTGCTGGTACTTTTCCCATATCACTAAAAATAGGCTTAATCAAACCTATATATAAAAATGAAGATAAGAAATTAACTACAAATTATAGACCTATAACATTAACATCATCCATTGGCAAAATTCTGGAAAAAATATTTAAAAACCGCTTAGTAAATTTTGTAGAAAAATATAATATAGGTACTTTCTACTAACCAGTATGGCTTTCGAAAGGGAAAAGCCACAGAGGATGCTATTCTGTCTCTGGTGAAAAACGTCTACAATGCATTGGATAAACGAAAACCTTCATTATGTGTCTTTGTTGACCTTTCTAAAGCCTTTGATACAGTAAATCATGAACTATTGCTTAAAAAGTTACATTTTTATGTCAGGAGTTCTTTAAATAACAGAATACAATATGTTCAGGCTGCTGATGTCATAAGTGAAGCTAAAACTGTTACTTTTGGTGTACCCCAAGGTACTGTACTAGGACCATTTCTGTTTACAGTGTACATTAACAGCTTACTACATCTAAATTCTAAAGGCAGAATCATAAGTTTTGCTGATGACGCCGCCATGTTTTATACTGAGAAAACTCAAGAATACAGCTGAAAAAGAATTCCAAACTGTGACAAAATGGCTTGAATATAAGAAACTTACACTAAATGTCGATAAAACAAAGTATATGTCATTTGCATCCTATACCACAGGCCTTCCAAATTTTGGTTCACTCGAAATTCATAAGAATATGAAAATACCTGAAGCAGAAAGCATTAATTACTTAGGTGTTATAATAGATCGTCATCTAAAATGGGATCTGCCTATTAAAAATATAGTTTTAAAAATAAGGGGTCTCCTGTCTAAATTTAGATACTTGAGAGAATTCTTAGATATTCATAACTTGAAAACTATGTATTACTGATTAGCACAATCCCAAATCAACTACGGAATTCTTGCATGGGGAGGAGTCAATAACTGCCACCTACAAAAATTAAATGTTATTCAAAAATGGATAATGAGAATAATTTTTCGAAAAAATATCACTTTTCCTAATCATGATATTCATAATCTAAGTGGTTTCATGGATGCTAGACAAATTTATTGTATGAAAATGTTGTTGTACTTTCAGAAAAATAAAAATTAACTGATTTGTCCAGAACACCTTCATGAAACTCGTTATAAGAAAAATGTATATATCCTACCTAGACGAGATAAAACTATAGGGCAGCTTTGTTTTGACTACTTCGGTCCTAAACTTTATAATCAAGTTCCTATAGAGTTTAAAAACTTAAGAAATATTAAACATTTTAAATCAAAAATTAAAAATTGGATATTAACTCTAAATGGAGATATGTTAAATAAAATGATCAATAACCAGTAATATTCACTTACCACACATAATGTACTTAAAACCTGATAATGTCCTAAAAAAAAGCCCGATGATGTCCTAAAAATACGATGATGTCCTAAAAAACCCGATGATGTCCTAACACCAAAATATGCTCCCAATTACCTAAATGTGTCATAAATTAATGTAGCCATTTATGAGCTTATCACGTACAAGCTGTAAGAAGCGTCCAGCTACTGAGGAGGGGAGTGCTTTCCTGCTCTTGAAGCGTCTGGGATACGTGCGAAGAGGGGAAGTGTGCACACACGTCAAGAAGCTCCGGCTCCTGGAAGATATTCCAGTTCTGGCTCGAGCGTCAGACGAAGGCTTGCGCAAGTACTATTTCGCAACCCCATAAAGGGCTATGATCCGGGACAGAGAATCCTGGGATAAAGAGATGAATACACAGCCTCGTGGGACTGTCTGGTTCACAGATGGCTCATGCTCTGGTGACAGAGCACGGGCTGGAATTTACTCTAGGAACCCAAGGACACAAATCTGTATACCATTGGGTGATGGTGTATCTGCATATCAGGTCGAGATATACGCTATCTTGAAATGTGCGCAGATAAACCAGACAGAGGTTATGTGGATCGACGCATGACCATATACACCGACTGTCAGGCAGCAATTAAAGCCCTGTGTGGATATACCATCAACTCAGGACTTGCTGATGAATGTCGAGAACGACTTGCTGATCTTGCAAGCCGGAACGCAGTGCGGCTAGAATGGATTCCGGCCCACTCTGGTTTTGAAGGCAACGAAATGGCGGATGCACTGGCTGCGGAAGAGGCGGCAGCTCCTTTCTGCGGCCCGGGCCTAACAAAACAAACAATAAGGAGACGAGGAAGTGGCTGAGGAACCAGCACCTCGCTCATTGGAATGCTCTGCAGGGTCCTAGACAATTCAAACTTCTACTGCAGGGATGGACTGATGGACACGCTGGGGCAGCTATTGAACTACCAAGGAGTAGGTTGAGGAAGATATCAGGACTCCTAACAGGGCACTGCTATGTGAGGAAGCACCTCTACAACCTAGGAGTAGAGGAAAGTTCCCTATGTAGGGGTTGCGGCATGACTGATGAAACGTCAGTCCATGTTCTCTTAGAGTGTACACACTGGGCTGTATTACGCAGGCGAATCTTCGGAGTTCCTGTCATGGCTCCTGGAGACACAAGCAGGCATCCACTGAAAAAGGTTGTGGCACAATGGGCCCGCCAGTGGCCTCAGTGCAGGAAACATGACTTTAGTTTGGCTAGGTCAAGGCTCGCCCGCACATTCTGTAGTAGTAGTAGTTGGTATATATCCTCCCCGGAAATCTACATCATATATCTATATCATATATATCTACAGGATATAGCGGCAATCATATTTGCCTGAAATACAGACATATATCGACCAATGCTAAAAAACATTCTCTTTCTAGATACACTTATACAGCCCCAGTGCCATGGTTTGTTCTAGAACTATCGGCGAGAAAGATGATGTCTCTAGGATTACCTGGATGTATCACTTGTTCCCTGCATAGGGTGATGATATTCACTCGATCAGTGAAAATGATCTCCGGTGTTATGCTATCCGAACTCATTTGGAATATGGACTCATCTAAAGCATTGCTTGGAGTCTACAAGCCTTCCAATTTCAGCCTAGGCTTGGAATTACCATCATCGCCTCTGCCCTTAAAAAAAGTTTTAAAGGTGGTTATAGCCAATAATGGTTTCTATTGATGCAGTCCCGGTGCTGTTCATTGTCCCAAAGATACGGAGGAGAGCTTATTATCGTCTGTTGACAGAGCAAGTTGGAACTGTGCAGTAATCCAAGAAATCATTTTAACAATTTTAACAATTTACACAAAATCTAATAGGCAGCCGTAACTTTTTAAGTACCTATCTGGATTACTGCACAGTTTCCTGGGCACAGTTTCCTGGGCACAGTTTCCTGGACACAGTTTCCTGGAACACAGTAGTGGAGTACCTATTATAGTTCCTGTGTGACAAACAAGTTCCTGTGTGACAAGCAGTTCCTATTTCGACAAAAAGTTTCCTGGAATACAAGTTCCAATGGAATAACAAGTTTTCTGAGTATAGTTTCCCTTGTACAGTTCCTTCTATACAAGTTTTTCTGGAATCGTAAAGTAACCTGGATACAGTTTCCTGTAGACATTCCATAGAACCACATCAATAGCTAAAGTTTCAACATCAACTGGACTTCATCTTCATAAATATTTGTTTTAGGGTGTTAAGTATTTTATATTTTTTTATTTGCTACTAACCCACTTTTTTGTAATTTCAATACTTTAATTATATACATTTTTTTACGTATTAGTTTTTTTATTATACAGAAACTAAGTTCTTTCTTTTTTTAAACAGATTAAAAGTTAGCTGACCTTTAGATTTGATTTTCTCTCTAATTTTCTTTTAGGAAAGAAAATTAGTGGCGCCCTAAAATTGCTTTCTCCTTTTTTTTTCTAGTTTTGCTAAAAAAATAACTTTTTTCTTTACATCAATAAGGTAACAAAGCCCTGTGAACTGGCTTAGTTTACCTCCAAATTTATTGGTTAGTTAGGCAAGAACCTGCATTATTCACTTTAATTTTTTTTACGTCATTCTAAATCATAATTTCATCAGCGAAATTGAGCAACTTTTGTTTCATTGGCGTTCAACTCTATTAGTGTTTCATTGGCGCTCAACGTCGATCAACAACAATTTGGTTTTCACTGCAGAAGACATTTCTGTACTCCTTAATCAACCTTTTGTTCCATAAGTGATCGTTGGCCTCATCACAGTTGTGTAAAGCCGATGAACCATTTAGGATTACTGATAGTATTCCAAGTGTACCTCCAATTCAGTTTTGAATCAAAAGTCACTCTCAGATATTCAACTTTTAGAATATTTCTAATTTTTCTTCGGTACTCAGCTTTCTATTTGAAAAGGCAGTTAATTTTAGTTTTTGTGGATTAACTGACAGGTCCTCTTTAAGGCGCCAGTCCTCCACAATTTGGTCATCCGTTGAACTTTTTAACTGATGTACCTAGTTTAATCGTCTTAAGTGAAGTTCCCTCACTAAAGATGGTATCCACATAATGCACCAGTCCCTTTTTTCTGTCATGAGACTGGGAATATCTGCCATAAAACTTTTTTCGTGGAAAAAGGAATTTTCAATAAGTTTGTTTGCACTATTACCAGACATGAGATCAATCTTGATACAATTGCGACATTATTTATTTCTTAATATATTTATCAATATTTAATTCACGATGCTCAACAAATACATAGTACGGATCTATGGTACGGATCTGAATCGTTAGATCGAAAACTACACATAGATTCAAAAGTTTTGCATCACCCTAAATCTCCGAAAAAAAAAATGTGTTCATTATAAATGGATCAGAGATTAATCAAATAATTAGTTTCAATAAAAAAAAAATGTGTATATTTGTCAAAAATTTTTATTATCCAATAATAAACTTGCTTTAAACATAAAAAGTATTCTTAGAAATTAAATAAATTAAATACAAATTGATTCTTTTTAAAGAAAAGGTTAATTGAGAACCTGCGCATGAGAACTTTTAATAAAGAGCATTTCCACCACTAGAATGTATGCAAGCTTGAAGTCGCCTGCCCATGCTGTTTACCAAATTATTGATATTCTGTTGAGGAATATTTCGCCATTCTTCTTGGGCCGCATGAACAAGCTCTTGTACACTCCTGGGTGGATTTCTGCGTGCTGCCACTGCCCTGGCAAGCATGTCCAAAGAATGTTCTATGGGATTCATGTCAGGAGATAGGGCAGGCCAGTTCAAACGATTGATCCCTTCAGTTTCAAGATACTCATTTACAGCTCGGGTCCGATGAAGTCGGGCGTTATCGTCCATAAAAACAAAGGAACTGCCAACAGCTGCGCGCCATAGTCTCACGTGAGGATGTAGAATCTCTCTGAGATACCTATCACCAGTCATCGTTCCCTCCACATAAATTAATTCTGTGCAATCATTTAACATG
The DNA here is from genome assembly GCA_910591675.1 of Galerucella calmariensis. Lineage (NCBI taxonomy): Eukaryota > Metazoa > Arthropoda > Insecta > Coleoptera > Chrysomelidae > Galerucella > Galerucella calmariensis. The sequence continues at coordinate 250,650 of CAJUYG010000157.1, read as the reverse complement.
ATACCAGCCCAAAACATAGCACTTCCTCCTCTGAAGGTTGGCACGAGGCGAGCATGGGCAAGCTGAGCAACTCTCGTCGGATCCCGCCACACACGTATTCGATGACTATCTTGTACCAAACAAATCCTTGTCTCGTCGGAAAAAAACACTGAATTCCAAAATTCTTCAGCCAAGGCCGCGTGTTCTTGAGCCCACTGTAGTCGGCGAACTCTGTGCTCAGGTTGTAGTCTGGGCACTCTTATTGGTCGGCGACACCTCAAACCTGTCGCATGTATTCGTCTTCGTAATGTCGAGATCGATACTTGAACTCCCAACGAATGTCTCATATCTCTTTGGAGTGCTGGTATTGCCATGGTCGGGTTTCTTCGGATAGTTGAGTAGATATAGCAGTTCTGCCGCTGATTAGTAACACGCCATCTACCGCTTCTAGGTCTATCACGAAGAGAATTGGTCTGGAGATACCGGTTCCATACACGAGACACATCACTTTGCCAAACGCCAACTCTGTTTGCCACAAACCTTTGAGAATGACCTTCTTCAACTAAAGCCACTATTCTTGCACGGTCAATCTCACTTATGCCTTGACGATTCATGTTTGCACTTAAAATCGGAAAAATCAAATGCCTTGAATGTTAAAATGATTGCACTAAAAAAGTTATCTTACAAAAAAAACTGTAAACATCTGTATATTGCAAAAAATATGGAACATATGAAATGGTAAACATTGATAAACAAGCCAGCAAAAAATTGTTAGCGCAAAAAAATTCCTTGGCATCCGAAGAAGGTGATGCAAAACTTTTGAATCTATGTGTATATTGGTAGAATCATAATTACTGTTGTAGTTATTTGTGTTGGTCAAGTTTTTGTGGTTGAATCTTTAGTTTTACCAGGATCGATAACTGAATTCAAGGTGTCTATTAATTATAATTATCAGAACTATTTGGAAATTCATATTATAATATGCAGTGTACGTGCACGTGCGATTTAATATTGTAAAATGTACCCTGTAAAGGAGGCGGTTACTTACCGTTTATGTTTTCTTGCCAGTAGCTCAACAATATAAATAATGAAAATAACACAATAAACTTACACCAACCAATTAAATTGGATTCCAACAGTACACCCAAGGAGCGATAAATATAACAAACATACGGTTACCAACGGTGTTGTTTGATCCTTTGACTCTCTGCCGATAGTTTGGATATATTTCCAGTTTACATTTGCTTTACTATTTTACTAGTTTGTGCTGCATTCACTTGTAAAACTACAATATCATAAAATAAAATACGGCCCTGCTCAATATAACTGCCCACGGGATTTTGTTTAGATCGGGCGTAAATGAATAACTGATCCTCATCTTCAAATTTCGAAGTAAGCTTTTATTTGTATTTATGTTGATGGTTTTGTTGCTTCTTGAGCTGTCTTTAACATTTTGGATAGCGTCCGTCAGAGTAGATATTTTATTGGAAATTGCTTGTTGAAGAGTATCTATGCGTCCTACATATTGGAAAAAGTTATAAACTGCACGGTCGAATAAAAAATTAAAATAGATACCTAACCCCATATCCACTATCAGACTATCCTTCAATTTAAAGCAATAAAAAAAATTACTGAAAAGTCCCATTGTACAAACTTTAAACATCTTTTTGGAACTAATGTCGTTGTTTTTAGTAACATATTTTTTTTATAAGTTGAAAACGGAATAGAACTTAGCTGTTCTTTTGTTTTGTAGTTTATTTGCATTTAGTTGCTAAAAATATAATAAAAAGTATCAATAGTATCTAGCAAAAATAACGGAAAGTAGGAACATTATCAACTCTAGCTAAATGTTACATTTATGTCTCTTTAGTTATTTATACCTTTAGTTATTTATATGCCCAATAAATATTTATAAAATGTTGACTTTACGATGCAGACAAACTAATTTGTTACCTGTGCAAAGCATCCGTCGTTTTTCAGATTGGTTTAGCGATTAACACTTTCGAAATTTAGATTTGGCGCGCATTTGAAGAATGTTGTTGCACTGAAAACGCTCAAAAAATAAACGAATAAGAAGGACGAAAAATTTTACTTCACTTTTATACACATTTAAGGCTACAACTGTCAAATCATACATGACGATCTTGTTCCATGGAATCACGTTAATAAGCCAAAGTAAAGACAAGTAAGACAAATAAATGGAGGCTGACACAAGGACACCTCCATACTAAGAGTCTGCTGAATAAGTTAGAGAAAAAACTCTCGTCCAGGCTGTTGAAAATGGGTAAGAGAAATTTGCAGACTGTTACCGACCTGGTGACTGGGTACTACCCTGAGGAAACATCTGCACAGGATGAGCAAAGTTAGCGGAACTATGAACCTACCCACATACTCTGCTTCTGTGAGAACTTACAAGGACTCAGACGGAAGCACTTTAGAGTAGAAATAACACACCCAACACAACTACTGAAGATCCCTCCAGATAATCTGGTGGCCTATATATAAGACACGAAGCTTCTGGAATTGAAGTAGGTAGATAACATGGATAATGATACAAAGATTCAGTTCAAGTGCCTGGACTGTTGAGCCCAGCTCAAACGTATGAATGGATGAATGAAGACAAAGTAAGCTTCAATTTACCGAAGGACTGCTCACAGCTTGCAATTGAAAAGGCAATTGTTTATTTATTTTTATTTATTTATTTAATTACAATATACTCGGGCAAGCCAAATTACAGGATAAGGACAAACACAGGATAATAATGACAGGTGAGAAAAAAAAAAATAATACAATGCAGTATTAGGGAAAAAAAAGTAAGCACTCATATACAGCTAGGCACTCACAGAAAGAGACTTACACAAACATTATATGCGAAGTGAAATCTTTCCTATGAATTACCCCGGAGAAAGATTCGTTTTATTTGTCTATTATTTGTGCAGAAAATATCTATGTTTGACTCAATCGAGGAGTATTCAATGTCAGAAGTATTTGAGGCGAAATACGCAGATTCGGAAATACATCAGTAGGATAGCGCCCCTTAATGCTCAATGGGGGCGCCAAAATCATGCTTGACAAATGGTTTGTACTAAAGATATTGGTGAAGCTCCAAAAACGTATTTGGGATACTTCAAAATTAAACTAAATAATTAGTTTTTTTCTACTTCCGTCACTAAAACCCCATCTCAAACACGGTTTGACATTCGCAAAAACGTCACTTTAAACAATAGTAAAGTGCGAAAAGTCACATCTCGTTTATCTTTTTTTTTATTAAACGTCTCATCAAGTGTATCGTCTGTAATTTATATTTAATATTCCGTGATAATTTTGTAGTTCTGTGTCATTTGATTTTCCAATGACATGTCAGTCATTGTCTGTCATGTTGTGAATATAATTTCATAAGGCACACGTTCCGCTTTGCTCCACTCGTGCCTCAGAAAACTCGTGACTAAAGTAACGTTTTTGACTCTTGGTACATAATATACTATAATACCCATTTTGGCGCTCCCTAACGTGGCGCCCGGGGACATACAATATGCGAAAAGTCCATTCCATTTACACAAGTACGACAAGGAAAATATGAGAAAAACTGCTTGAAAGAGAGAGAAGAATAATTGTGGTCGTATCTAGTTCATCCGAGGTTCATCCATTCAGCTCTCGTCATTTTTCCAGCCTCGGATGAACTAGATACGCCCACAATTATTCTTCTCTCTATTTCAAGCAGCTTTTCTCATATTTTCCTTGTGGTACTTGTGTAAATGGAATGGACACGATAAACTTTTCGCATACTGTATGTCACCCCCTGCCACACTATCTACGCTCCTGGATTAAAGTTAGCATAACTTGTGGACTGAAACGATTTCGTATACTGTTCAGTACAGATAAGATATAATCATCTCACTCTAAACTCCAAGTGGAGTCTTATTATGTCATTTCATATGAAGGCCGTTAGTAAAAATGTTAAAACTCTAAAAGTTACCTCATCCGAAATTTTAGTTACAATCCAAACTTAACCAAAAAAACGCCTGTGAACATTATATATGACTCAGGGACGTATATAAGGGGGGGAGGTTTGGGGGTTCAAACCCTCCCCATAGAAAATACAATAAAGGTACAGTAGTTTTTTATTAGCTTACTGCCGCAATATGATTATTCATCGGGATGTGGCAATAGAAATAGATTCCTCAACAATTGTGAATAATTTAGCTGAAGAGGTTAAATTTACTTTTGTGAGATTGATTTTCTGTTTTAATAAAAGCTTCAATTTTCAATCATATATCACTTTTTAAAATAGGTGCTCCCAAATTAATATACAGGTAACATCTCGGCTGGTATGGGAATGCGGCGAAGAGCTTAGAAGACTGGCGACTCGGAACAGTGTAACACTGGAGTGGGTCCCAGGTCACAAAGGAATCGCTGGCAATGAAAAAGCTGACGAACTTGCAAGAGCAGGATCGTCAACACTGATGAACGGACCCGAACCATCTGTGGGCATCCCCAGATGCTTCACTAGGTCATGGTTAAAAGGGTGGGTAAAAGGACAATCCATAAAACTCTGGAAGAATACGCCCAGGCAAACACATGGGTAGAAATTTATAAAAGAACCATTAGAAAAAGTAGCGAAAGAACTGCTCTCAATGAGCAGGAACAAACTACGCACCATAACGGGGCTACTTACGGAACACTTTCCCTCAAAGGAGCACCTAAACAAAATAGGGCTATATAACGGAGACCTCACATGCAGGAGATGCAAAAAGGACACTGAAACAGCTCTGCACATATTATGCAACTGTGAGACGCTGGACCACAGGAGGCAAAAACTAAATGGAAGACCCCAAATGACTCCAGAAGACTTCTACAACCAACCAGTAAAGAACCTGTATGAGCTAATACAGGGAACGGATTGGCTGAATAGGCTGTAGTCAGAATGTTAGGAGAATCCACATAAGCCCAAGAGGCTGAGGTGGTGCCGGCGAAGGGACGGCTCCTCTAAAAAATATATATACATGGTAATAACCATTTCAGCAGAATGGGGCAAAACGAAAAACGATGTTTAAAAATACTTTTAGATGTAGCCAAGTCAAACAAATAATTAAAAAAAAACTTAACATTATTTCTTGAACTTGAAAAATTGCTTTAGGTCGCGGCACTCTATTTTATTGCCTTAGGCGGCGTCTTCAATAAAGCTTTCATATCAGATGAAAAAAACCAAAACCCTCCCCATGTAAAAGCTATAGCTACGAGACTGATATGACTATATGAGTAAGTAGGCAGCACCGATTCGTAATTAAAATCACACACACAAGTATCTAATGATATAACTTATTATTCAACACAAAACCGGAAATCTTACAAATATGTGATAAGTAGGTAACAACTTGATTTCCTTGAAGAACCAGAGATTAAAAAACATTTCAAATTGAAGTATCATCAAACAATCAAACCGTTTTTTGCGTCTAGGTTTTAGAATATACCTATACATTATGTATTGTCTTATTATACATTTAAATTCAAGAAGTAATTAAACCACACTGAACGTTTAATTAACTTGTTTGATTAATTAGGCTAATTCAAGTTATCAACCAATGTCATTTCTTTTAATTCCTAACGATAAAGATAAATTATATGTGCGATAATCAGTTTGTGCTATTTATAATATTAATTTAGTGTAAAATAGTATAAAATTATTTCCAAAGTGGGTTCCTCTTATTCGTTAAACCGAAAAGTTCTTTGTTTACACAAATTTCCTGTTCACGTATTGTAGCTAAGGTAATATTTCACCAAAACAAAAATTAATTGAAAGGTTATGTGGGTTTACTTTAATTTTAATTATTAGCTGATATAAGTAATTACTCTAATTTGAATAAATTGATTCCGTAAGCAGATGTTGAGATTACAAGCTAAGAATATCTACCCTTGCACATGTGCATTGTACAGCTGTGAATTTGGCTATTTGCCGTTTTCGTTTTCTTATCCCCTTGCCTCCTGGATTCTGTTTCAGGGATCTCGTAAGGAGCCGGTGTTCGCAGTAGATGCAACGCGGCATATGTGCATTTACGGTGGCCACACGCGGCTCTAGAAATTTGGCGCGATGTCGAAGTTCGTTATTCTATTTCGGTCGTTATAAGATACATAATTAAATAAATAAATATAGTCAGTCAGAAAAATAGATGAGTTGTGAATAACTTCAGCATTTTTCAAAGTATGGGTGGTATTTGATGTTAGACTGAAAGCATTTTATCTCAAAATTTTTATATCTTAGTACCTAATGTTGATAAAGTTGAAATATATTTTAAATCTAGAATTAATTATCGGACACTATATATTGGGATCAATTGGATATCAAATAAAAAGAATAAAAATAAACTAGAGAGGTGGGAACGAAAAGATAAATTTACGAAGAAATTATGGATGCCAGGCAGTGGAGAAGAAGAACGAATAAAGAAATCCAAGACATGTATCACAAGTAGATATGTGTGAAGAAAATGCTTCTTGGTGGTGAAGGAGTAAGAATAAAGGGGACGACCTAGGAAAAAATAGATGGATGCAGTTAAAGAAGACTTGAAACAATCAGGAATAGAGGACTGGAAACTGGAATTGCAAGAGATCGAATAAAATAGAGAAATATAACAAAAAAATTGCGCTGTTCAATATATATTTGCATCATTATGAAAAATTTGGGCTGAATTTGGAACAATAGATCAATAGAAAACCAAAAATGTTTGACAACTATAGTCATTATCACTGTACAATTACTTCAGGAGCTTGATAATACAGTTGATCTGGTATTAGCGGCAGGAAACGTCTTGTATGTTGTGCTTTAAATTGTGTAGTCTGTGTTGACAGTTGACAGCATTTTCGAAAGTATATACAAATACTCATTGACTCTTTTACTTAGTTTTTACAATACAAGTGTGGTTATATTTATTTCGGTAAAAATATGAATACAAAATATTAGAATCAGCCATCTTAGCTAAAACACCGATTACAAACGTGTGACGTCAACCTTTGTATATCGCTGGATTTTTTATCGTATCTTATGGTTTTGCATCAATTAAATGATTTTTACTCGTTATTGAATTCATGACTATCTCACAAAATATTCAAATTAGTAATAAAAATTAATATTTAATTTGCAAGCTGTAAAGTATTCACAGATGTGGATTGTCATAGAGACTTTTGATTATTCTAGCGTTCTGGTGCGAACTTTGAATTGTATTTAAAAAACGTGAATTTCTCCTTAAAAACCATTGATTTTTCAAAAAACAACATTTTTTGGATGAAGCTTATGCGGACAAACATTGTGGAGCAATTTTTCAAAATCAGTCACCATTCCTATTGTAGTTCGAAAGTAGGATTGGTGTGTGGCCAGCTATTTTTCTCAATGAAATGTTTTGTTACTGGCGTTTGCCACGCGAACTTTTCTTTGACACAGACACTCGGGGTGGATATAATTCCTAAGGGTATGTTGATTATAACGAAACTTCCTTTAGTAGTCATATACACGGCACTGGTAGCTTCCCCCCTTACACTTTCGTATTAACGTATAATCAATTTTATTAACAAAATTTTTAAATCCTTACCATTGACGTACTTTTATTCATATTGTTCTTTTTATTATTAAATTTGTACAAACAGACGTAATTAGCTGTTGATTTTTTATTTTTTTTATTGGCAACACTTTGGAGACATTTACCAGAAGTAAACTATTGTCTAGATTTAAAGTGAGCAAGAAATTAATTTACTCGACAAAGATAATAACTCTTTTACCACCGGATTCGCATTATGACTCTTCACTATCCGCGTCACACTATGCGAGATATATTCCATCTGGTTACGACAAATGGCAAAACCAGAAACCGATTCCATGTACTGTGTCCACATTGTAAATAAAAACTTCCTATTTTATCAATCAGTGTCGACTTGGTTATTAATGACGCAACTGTAATTATAGTTGACCAAAGCAGAGTCAACGGCATTGCCAGTTTGACATATCCTTGTTTAGATTTGCTACTTGGCTTTCTTTGATCTGGTCCCACACTCGTTGGGTTCGGCCTGGGATGCCAATTTGCAAAACTCTGCTATAGTCTGTACAGAAAGTACGAGGAGTAATAAACCCTAATTAAGTATGCAAAACCTTTACAGGGAGCACCATGAAATTTTTGATAAATCTCTTACTTTAAATTACATTTCTTCCGTAAATCTAAAAACCAGGTAGATCGACCCAGTATTTGTTTCAGTTGTAGCAAAATTTAGGGTTTCTTCATTGTTAAAGGATTAGCAGATAGCAATAACGCAATGCAGTGGTGTGTATTTTGGGAAAAAAATACGTTTTAAATTATAATATAATAAAAAATGAAAAGAAATAATTATTGAAATACATTTATTACTTACATTTTATTCTATATCCGACTCGGAAGAGGAAGAATCGTTGTTGACATTAATAATAATAGGGTGTCGATTAAATCATCACAAATATTGTCAATTTTCAACATATTTGCCTCTACTTTGATAACATGCTCGATATAGTTTGTCCAATTTTCCTTACTAACATGACTTACAGCACTCTCAAACAATTTCACAACATCGTTTATTTTAAAAGTAGTATTTTTTTCCCAACTTCCCCCTTTACCTGAGCCCATATTAATTCTATGGGATTAAGTTCACAATGATAAGGGGGAAGTCGAAGAACTGATATACCACGAGAAGAAGCCATTTCTTCTACAATGTAGGTTTTGTATTTATTCTTGTTCATTTTTGCAATTCTGTAAAGTTCTTTCCTTAGTGGATCTTTTGGAAACTTAATATTTTTCGAAATAAGCCACTCCAAAAGCTCTGCTTTTCGCCAACGACTTGTGGGCAATGCTTCTCGTAACCGTGAATGGTAACTTGCGTTGTCCATAACAATAACAGCCCCTTTTGGAATCTGATCCAACATTTGAGCAAACCATTCCTCGAAGACATCCCCATTCATATCTTCGTGATAGTCCCCCGTGCGTTTTGAAATAAAAGTTAATAGTCCACCATCAACAAAACCTTCAGAACTTCCAACATGGACAATGATAAGTCTTTTTCCTTTTCCAGATGGTTGCTGCAAACCTAACGACAAACCTTCCACGAATGCCTGCCTTCCGCTTTTAATGTTTTCATCTTGCCAAGATTTGGAAACTGTATATCCAGCATCTATACACACATATATACAAAAATATATAAAATAATTATTGTTACAGATTGGTTTGTTTTCTATTATGAATAAACTGTGTTGCCTCTCTTTATCAAACTTACTAAAATTTATGTACCTCTATCACTTTTTTTTATTAAAATTAGTAGATCCCGTTACCTCTGACCTAAATCGTATATTCTTTAGCATAGCTGCAACTCATTCGTTCAATACAAAATGTACCTTACGGTATACCCTCTTAAAATATATTTTGGTACGTCTATGAAATCTACTTAAATGAATGATTTCTTACTCCTCGTACTTTCTGTACAGACTATAAAGACAGGTTTATATGTATTATGCTACATGCTACATTTGACCACCGCGACAATATTAGGCTACCCACTACAAGAAAATTGAAACGTTATCTCTGCCGATAACATTTCTGATATTCAGTATGATTCTTTTTCATTTTTTTTAGAAATAAAATTAGTGACGCCCTTCGTTTTTTTCTAAATATTATTATCAGATTTCTATATCTAAATATATTTCACAAATACTCGTAATTACCACAGGTAACAAAGCCCTGAGAACTGGCTTTGTTATCATCAAATTGAATCAGTTAGGCAAGAACCTATGCTATTCATGTTAATTTTTTTTTATTAATGCCCAATGCTAAGAGCTTATTAATTGTGTTTCGAAACGTTTAGTGAAAGTATCTACAAAGCTCTCCACTCCAACGAATAAGAATTTTTTTCAGTGCACATTTAAATGGTTAGAGCAGCTTAAGAAATTGCAAAGTCAAATAACTAGTACGAGTTAAAGATTAGAACTTTACCATTGACCTCAGAGCCATATGGTAAATCAGAGACAGGCAAATTTCTTCCAGAAGACTCAAATACCGCAGGACGAAATCAAAATAGGTCTGATTTTAAGTACCATTAAAATTATCTAAGTACTAATGAGCACCTATGATACCTACTTAACTTAGAGAGGAACTGTCGTTCAACTGAATAATACCGACTCAATGACAAATAAAGTTTTGGGAATACCTATTAAGTATATAAATATATAGTGCGTCCGTCCATAAAGTAACGCATAAATTCGTGATGACGTATTAATGACTTAATGAGGTGCAAATAGAAACCGATCTACAAGTGATATTGTCCCTTCTAATTGCAAATCAAAATGGATAGTTAAATTCCTGTTTAACTTAGATGTGCATACGCATGTAGCCCGAGAAGTAGTTTTTTCTTCTTAGTGAACGGTCACGTTTTTGAAAATATGTTTAAAAATTTATAAGGCATTAGTAGTGTAATAGTTATTTAACCAACAAGTGTATTAATGAGGGCCATTAACAATCGAGAGAATTAATTAAGTTAATGCTCGAGATTGTTAATTGCCCTTTTAATACTCGTCTACTGTATCAGTTGTATTCGTTTTTCTCAATATTTAAAAACTAAAAATATTTATTTGTTTCATAGGTAAGTACTGTCAAAAATAAATAATGACATTGAAATGTCACAGAGATGGTCACTGGTTCAAATGTCACTGTTTTCGTTTTTCTTAAATTATTTTTTGGATCTCTTAACACTAATAATTATTATAATTTTGTAAAATAATAAAATAAAACGATATGCAAGTCAAAAACTACAAGTATTCTATACTAGGATTCATTTTTTGAAGACGCTATTGTATTGTTACGCGAGCTGCTGCATTAATGTGCTCAATTAGTGCCCCCAGTGAAATTCCCATATGATACGACTATGGCTCCTCCGCCGTATTTTCAAGAATGATCTGGAATACGTAACATCTAGAAAAACCCGGCGCATCCACCAAAACTTCGAGTTCGAGAGGTTTCTAGAAATACATACGTGCGAGTATAAATAGGCGACGAGCATCGCAGCGGAGTTAGTTAGTCAGTTAGTGTTGATACTGAAAGATAGCAATCGCGCCTCGATAAAGTGACTCTCATATAAATTATAGTTAGTGTGTGTTTAGTGTGATATATAAATTATTAAATAAGGACTGTATTTGAATATAAATCTGTAAATATAAATTAATTTGTAAATATAAATTAGAATAAACGTTACAGTATGTTTGCTTTGGATGTGCTTTGGGTTGCCTGCAGAAAATCGTTGAGTAATGTAGGTAAATCATGCATTAATGGGGGTCATTAATGCATGATTTTGTCCAACTTTGAGAACGTTAATAGCATATATGTTAATACACGGTCGACGGAAAAAACTAATATACGATACCTACTGGTAGCGCGCTTTATTAAATACGACAATTTTAAAGGAAACTGTAATAGTCTATAAAACATTTGTTAAATTCTTTTATAGTATGTTATAGTATGTTATTGAAATCTGTCGAAAACGACAAGGTACTATAACTTCTTAATTGAGAAAAATATAAAAAAACGTTATGAAAACTTTTAATATATATAATATTAAAGAGTTCAGTGGCGCACTGAATTTTTTTGTTAGGGGGCTCACTAAGGAAATATAATGCAAACTTATGTTGTTTTAAATGGGACATCCTATATATTTTGACGTTTTTCGTTTCCTTTTTTAATTCTCATTCACCTGATATGACATATTATATATCTATTTTCAATGGTTGGAGCCATATCTATGGTTGGAGCTACAGTGCAAATAAACCATTTATGGATGTTATCAGGTGAAACACCCTTAAAAAATTGAACACTCAGTAAGAAAATTTAACATTTTATTATAAGGATACTGATGTGTGACAATTTTATTCATCAAAATTATAATTAATAAAAAATAAAAACAATAAACTTATGAAACAACAAGAAACATTGTAACAACTAATCTACCTATAACTAGTTTTATTAGAATGTGAAAATTACATTAAATATTAAAAATGTCCTACGTTTTGTTGTAATAATGATAATTCCTTTTTCTTACTGATCTTACACAATTGAAAATGTGCCCTGGCTTTATGTTTCTAAATGCGGCATGAATATTTTGTAACAAACCTTCCCGACTCTCGAAGTTAGTCTTGTAAATATTATTTTCTTAAAATTCCAAATAAAAAAATCAGGAGGATTTACTTCCGGAGAACGAGGGGGCCACTAACCGGTCCATAAGTACCAATCCACCGATTAGGAAATTTTTCGTTTAAATAATATCCTATGAATAGAGCACTATGGACAGGTGCTCCATCTTGTTGGAACCAAAATTTGTCCCTATCAGCCAACACTCCTTCGTCCAAAAGTTTTAATTATAATTTTGATAAATAAAATTGTTACCCTTATAATAAAATGTTAAATTTCGTTACTGAGTGTTCAATTTTTTAAGGGTGTTTCACCTGATAACATCCATAAATGGTTTGTTTGCACTGTAGCTCCAACCATTGAAAATAGATATATATGTCATATCAGGTGAATGAGAATTAAAAAAGGAAACGAAAAACGTCAAAATATATAGGGTGTCCCATTTAAAACAACATAAATTTGCATTATATTTCCCTAGTGAGCCCCCTAACAAAAAATTCTGTGCGCCAATGAACTCTTTAATATTATATCTATCAAAAGTTTTCATAACGTTTTTTATATTTTTCTCAATTAAGAAGTTATAGAACCTTGTAGTTTTCGACAGTTTTCGATAATCGCCCTGTATCTTCCAACTGCAGGGAGTTACTAAAGATTTATTAAGGCTATCGTTACTTTAACAAAAAAAGAAGTCATAACATCCTAACTGCTTTTCTTCTATCTCTTCTAGTTTACGAGATACCCTGCAAAACACTTCAATTTGGGACACCCTGTACAATAGCGTTGATACAGTCTGAAACCTTACTAATGCCATCTCGGTAATTATAAAAAAAGCCGTTCTGTTAGCAAGTACAATGATTATAGGCAACTGTATTGCTAAATCGTGATGTCATCTAGTAAGGAATATCTGTATCTTGTAAAGCAACAAAATCTTTTTAATATATTGAATTCCAAGTATAGTAAACTAGCATGACAAACCTGTAATACTGCTTGCCTATATAAGGTCTCCATTCATTAGAATATTAATCGTACATTGTATTAACAAGAAACATGTTAATACTTCATGTAATCTGTAATCATTCCTTTATTTTATATACAGATAAAATATGATAGTTCTATGTAGTACAATACCATAATAATTATGTAGGTACGAATAACATCTTGACTCTTACGCTCTATTTTTATAGAAATCTCGAAAAAGAAGATGAATGATGAAAGATGAAATGAAGCTAACTTCGAGTCAATCCTGGAAGTTGTCTTTTTTGACAATAAAAACATTGAAAATAAATTAGAAATTAAATGACAGAGTCAAAAATTATGTGAACACAGTGCTATTAATATTTATTGGACGTTTATTTTTTTTAAATTTTAGTATAATATGGCACAATGCAAGCAAACTCCCCAGGAGTTTATAAAGAATGCATTTACTCCCCAAATTGCTGTGATGTACACCCCACTTGCAGAAAAATATTGCTTGAAAAACAATTTGGACTTTATGGAATTATTACAGCCCTTTTGTAGATTAAACAATGATGGTATGTATCAATCCACTAATACATTATTAGCTACAGTGTTTCAAGATGTTCATGTGCAATGAAAATATATTTTTGGCTCTTGATTGATTGAAATATAATTAACAATGTAATATACTTTCAAAATAAACACTGTAGCAGACAAATTAGAATAAAGATATTTTAGTTTCACGAGATCTTTGCATAAGCTTTGATCAGAAATTTTCGATTTCATGATAAAAAAATTTGTAATTACTCAGAACAACCTCAAGATCAGTTAACTCAGAACAATTTCAGGATCAGTTACAGGGTTTCAAATTATGTGACCATTTTTCTAACAATACATACCTTTTTGAACTATTTTCCTGGTCCTTTTAGATAATTTAACCAATGATCATTTTAAAAAGGTTGTAGTATTGTTAGCATGATCTTATTTCTCTCTTTATGTTTTGAGGTTACACTACTTTATTTTTTCGCCTTTTATTAAATTAGTTTTTTAGCTTTGGTATAGACCAATTAGCCAGACCCATTTTTTCATAGTAGGTAATTGCGAATATATCATGTTAGTAATATGTGAGGTTTTTATCAATCTTCCCCCGATTTTGTATTATATATTTTTTATTGTTTTTTCAATTCATTATTTTTTTTATTGATATATAAATTTTTTAAACCTCTTCGTCATATTCAAATATTCTGTTAATGATCACAATGAAATGTCTTCTATTCTCTAATTTAAACGATCTAAATGATATTTTTAAGGTTGATATAATCGTTGAGTGATTTATCACTCAACGATATAATTTAGTCCCATGTTGAAACTTGGCTATCTTTCTTGGCAATTATTTTTTAGTTCTTTAATTTTTTTGTGTCTGTCCATAGGCAACTTTATTATTCAAATTTATTCTATAGATTATAGCTGATTAGTGTCTGCCATTCCATTTCCTTTTATGCCTGAATGTCCCTTTATCCATGCAATTGCTACCTTTTTATTTTGGGATTTTATATCATAGTTATACTGCAAAATGTCTACTTCTGCCAATTGTTTGGATCCATACTAATATTAATTCTGTTCACTGCACTTTTGCTCTCAGAGAAAATGATGAAGTTTTTCATGCTACTGTCTGTTATATATTTCAGTGCCTATTGCTATCATTTCTGCTGAATATATTGTCTCGTTTTGTAATTTAAATTTATTCACGAATTTTGTATTTTCTTTGCAAACTACACAGCCTGTATTGTTTTGTTTATTTGATCCGTCTGTGCATAAATATTGATAATTTGGCCAGTAAGAAATTGAAGTTTCGGGTTTTATTTGATATTATAGATTTTGTGTGGAAAGAGAATTTCCTATTTTTCCGTTGAAAAATAATGTAATTTAATAGCAAAATAAGTTGCGTTTTTGTGCGCTGATTGGAATGAAAAAAATGCATTCTACACTTATTTTAACAACTATTATCCTTAATAAAACAAACTTTAGATAAATACACTTTAATCTGGCCAATAAATTTTGATAAATGACCAAAATATCGATATATTTTTGTTGCAACAATACATCACATAAGTATCTACTTTCTATGTATTTTTGTTTATTTGAAACAGAGCTGCTGATATGTCTTACTGACTAAGCATCTAACCCTATGGGCTATCCAAATATGTATATATAGATATATTGGTTTTCAGTTTCCTATAAGGATCCCACAGGATTCACAAATACAGTAAGAAATTTAAAGTTAACCTTCTTGGATACATCTTGGAAACCTCCTCAAACCCCTGTAGCCAGAAAATTATTAAATTCTTCAGTGAGTAATGCATCTGATTGCAAAAACAAATTTTTTCAAGTGGGTAGACATAATTTGGAAGTACCCTCAAATACTCCATGGTTTGAATCTTGGAGGGACACATTTTTAAAAGTGCAATATCCATCAGATCACGAGTTTACGAAACATTTTTTGGCATGTATTTTAGTAGTGAGTTCAGCTGATAATAACCCAGAAGAAGCTTTTGAAAGCTTAACACAAAGTTTAAACCAAGCACAGAGCAGGGAACCCGGAAAGCTACCAAAATGGTTTAATCTAAATGTTTTAAAATATTTTGTAATTGTACATGACAATATAGAAGGAGATAGTGGCTTGTAAGTTATAATGTTTTATAATTCTGAGCATGTAAATATAGTTGCACTCAATACTATGAATCTTTCAAGTTATTTTACATCAACTGAACATTTTTATAATAATTTTTAAAACTGTCGATACCATTTTTAAACCAATTATTTGTAAAAGCAATACCTACATGTTTGGTTTCAGTAAAAAGTATATCTACAACTTGAATCTTATATTTCAAAAATTGTATGTGATCTGAGAATATTTAAGTAGTTGAATAAATAAATTGAAATTATTTCAGAGCTACAAAAGCATTTGAGTCAATAAAACTATCATATGGTGTATCAAATTGTTTCTTATTAAAAATGAATTCAATATCCCCCAAAAACTCAACAACAGAACATTTACCAGATCCTTGGAGTCAGTTCATTAACAATACAATTGATATGAAAGAAATCAAATACAATCAAGATAATAATTCTATAATGAAAACTTCATTAGAAATTGGACAGGAAGCAGAGGAAGTTAAGAATATAATGAATTATCATCCACTTAGTCCTGTAAATGAAGATATTTCATTGGTAAGTAATTAATCATAATTCCATACAGTCAAAAAGGTAAGCATATAAAATAAAATTTCCATTTAAATGAATATGAATACTCTTCACTGTATATAATAGAATTAGGTATAACTTTGTTATTATTCGCAGCCTTTTTCATATTGGGAATAAATGTCTGAACTACTGTTCCACTTCAGCATTTTGTATATTTACCATTTAATAACTGGAGTCACAAATTGGACAAATAATCTTTAATTGAATAACTAGGATAAACATAACATATAAACATATGAGCAATGTGTCCCTAACAATGGTTTAGTAATAACATGACATTTGGTACTTTTCAAATTGTTATTATAGACTTTGTATTTTAGAACGAACATATTAGTGAAGATGAAAAACCTCAAAAGAATGTAAATAAAATCAAAACACACGGTACTTGTTTGTCAACTGATGATGTTGAACAGATTAAATTATTAATATATGAATTCACTAGAAGCTGTCTAATGCCATACATAGAAAAACAAATTCATAGCTTAAATGATATAGTTTCCAATAAGAAAGGAGTAAGCAAATCATTATTCAGTGCTACAAAAAGATGGTTTAGTCCTAATAAACCTGGTGCTAGTTCTGTAGCTGTCAATAATTTGATGTAAGTAATTTTCATATTTAGTAAGAATACTAACACAAACTTTAGTTACCTATGTAAGGAATTGTCTTAGGTGTTATTATTTGCCTTTCCTAGTTTCTCTAACAATCATTCTGATATATCTTCTACTATACTTTTTGCTTTCCACAGCACTTTACATTTATTGTTCATTTTTTTTCAATGTTTTACAATTTTGAGTTTTTTTTTGGTTTTATTTCAACAGTATTTTCACTTTTGCATGAGTTTCCAATGCCTTTATTTACCCTTTCATCAGTTATTTGGAAATCTTATATTTATTCTTCTCTATACTGGGTGCAAATGAATCATGGGACACTACTGTAAATTTTGGTAGGTTATATTGGGGCTAATTTTGAATTATTTCATGTGTAACATCAATATGACCGACTTCCGGAAATTGTGTAAGCATTGAAATTTTTTATGAAAAAATCCGTGTATTTCCGCAAATTTTGGATTATATCTCTTCAACTATGAAGAATTTACCCATCAAATGTCAAAATGCCAATTCAATGTTTGCTACCTTCCCTAATATAAAGAACCTAATTGTGTTGGGAAATATGCTGCTCTAATGCTGCTTTAATTAAGTACTAGGGAGAAAACCAAGTTAATTATTTTATTGGTACTCGATGTTTGGGATATAGTTTCCCGTCCCAGGATTAATACTTTCGAGATTGGGTTTTTTATGGTTTTATTGAAATTTTTATTGACATCCCTCTTTCTCTTAAAAAAACTGGTTTTCATGACATCAGAATGCGAATAAAATCACGATAAAAAATATTTTAATCAAAAGTCTTAGAAGTCTATTGAAAGTACCGGGTGGCCCATGATCAATTCAGCATTTCCGGTTAAAACGGAAGTCGTCCATATTGATTTTACACGTGAAAAAACTCAAAATTGACCCCAAAATAACCAACCCAAATTTTAAATCTATCATCCCATTTGAAATTTACAGGGTAGCCCATATCTCAATTACACCCAGTATAACATAACTACACACATACTCAATTTAAAAGCTCTCCTATATGAGTCAACTTTTTCTTCATTCATCTCAGTGTTCATATTTAACATTTCTTTACTAGCTTCTATTAGAATTGAAATTATTAAAATATGGAGTATGACCAATTTGATAGCAATTACTAGGAGTTGGAACAAAAATGGCTAAAAGAATAAAACGGAAATTAAATAAGTGATTAAACAAAAGAATGGTTAAATGAAAGGAGAAGAATTACTAGCAAAACGAATATGAATAATCATCAATACAACACCATAAGTAAGGTCTTATTTAAAAACTAAACAATTCTACAGAAAACCTCACTAATAGAGGTAAAGAACAAAAAACGACAATAAATGTAAATAGGAACATTTTGTCAAGTAGAAGTAACATTCGAAAGTAATAAAGCCCCAGGATCTTGACAATATTTGGCTAAAATACTAAAAGTTAGAAAACTTGAAATAGGATTCTTCATAAAGCTTTTTAATGATGTACCAAGAATGAAGAGCACTACAGTACAGTGATTTTTCATAATTCTAATTATTTTGATTTTTATGCAATAAATAATATTACAAACATTGTATCTAAGTCATTCAATTCTAGATATTCTCCAGACTCTCCTGAGCTACAAATCAGACGGTTAGGTGATCTTTATTTTATGTTTGGTCAGTACTCGTTGGCATTTCAAGCATATCATTTAGCAAAAAGAGATTACAATACCGACCAAGCCTGGCTATATTATGCTGGAGCATTAGAAATGGCGGCCCTAGCAGCTTTTATGGCTAATGAGTCTACCAAAAAAACCTGTGATTACATGGAAGAAAGTATTACAACTTATCTAAATACTTGCAAGTAAGTTAATGATTTTATATTAATAGTTATGATTTACAAATTGAAATTATTAGACAATTAATATTTGAATCTTTGCTTCTTTGCATTTCTTAGCTATATTAATGTACTCAATAGGTAACCAAACATATAGTAACATTGAAAATATCGAAAAGCTATTTTTTGTAATGCTAGCTTCTCTAATAGAATAGGTACTTCTAGTTTATGACTAAGTGAGAGTTAAACCGACAATCTTCACTGTAGTATTTGTAGCGGTTTCGATAAAAAAAAGTGAGTGACAGTATTGAACGTCTGAATCGATATATTTTGACAATTAGAGAGAGAGTTAGAGATTTTAAGTATCTGTCAATCATTGAACATTTTTATTTTTATAACGTACTTGAGTTAAAAAATATTTCAAACAATAAAATATCTCGATTGTTAATAGCCATTAATTATACACTTTTTGGTAAAATATCCATGAATCATCCATTGTTTTCATTAAATTATCTTTTAGTCACGTTACATAGCTTGATATTTTTAGAATGCCTCAGTTTGCTACTAGAGCCACGATCTTAAGTTCTGAATGTTTAAAAAGTCAAAATATGTTTGGAGAAGCTGCCCATCAACTAATTCGAATGACAAGTGAAGAGTCAGATTTACGATCAGCTTTGCTTCTCGAACAAGCCTCGTATTGTTTTCTCCAATCAAAAATGGTCCGAAAATATGCTTTTCACATGGTAAGTAAATATGTCGAAAAAACCTTTATATAAAGACTTGTTTTATCTAAAATGGGAAGTAAGTATACAGGGTGAATCACGACCAACGGGATGGAGGTTTATAGCGAAGCGGTGAAAGTTTTAAGGTGTTCTTCACTTTAGTAGTTTGTACATTCATATAGGCTACATTTTAAAATTATTTTGAAATATACAGGATGTTCCAATAAAGTGTGGCGTGTCAAAGTTATATCTTTTCTTATGGGACACCCTATATTTTATTGCATTTTCTGATTTCACCTAAAAAATAAAGTACTCCTTCATAATGGTTCCCTATACCTAAATACAGAGGGTTCCGAGTTATTCTGACTTTTTTAAAAATGTGAACATTTCGAAAAAAATTAATAACTCATTGATATAAGAAATTATAGCACATTTTCTCTTACATCTCAATAGTTGGACATTTGTTAAATGTATTTCACGATTGAGTACTTAATATCTATTCACAGGGTGTTCAAAATTTTCAGTTTCATTATTAGATCCTTCAATGGGTAATATCGGGCTTAATTTAAATGGAACACCCTGTATTTTGATAACCTTATTAAAAAAAATGTCCTCTTTCGAATGGTATATACCTAGGTATTATACTTTTGGTGCAATTTACAATTTTCTTAAATCGTATGGAAAATCGAGTTTAAGACAAAAAATTCATACAAATCTCGTCGGTACCTAACTTAATGACATGTCATTTTATGACATTTCTCTATTAATTCTCTTAACAATCTTGCGTTAGTTTTAAATTTTATTGCTACAAAAAATGAAGCAGTACCTGTTAAACGAAAGAATCGACATGATACTTTGCATTGGCATTGGGGAATGTTCAGAAACTTGTCTCCTAGCATCTAGAGTTTATGCTCACTAGTACCCTGATAGAATTCACCCAAAGAAGGAAGTTCTCGAAAGACTGCTCAATAGATTTCGTGATACTGGTAGCGTTGCATACGAGAAGGTGACCAAAACAAAACCAGTTACTGGAGACAACGCCAACGAATTTGATGTACTGCTGTCGGTTACGGAAAATCCTAATACCAGTACTAGAAATATTTCAAGTGAATTAGGAATAAGTCAAATGAGTGTGTGTAGAATACTCAAGAAAAATCGCTACCATCCGTATCATATCCAACTACACCAGCAGATGACACAACAGGATTATGATAAACGTTTAAATTTTTGTTTATGGACTTTGGATAAAGTTGGAGAAGATCCTGATTTTTTCAATAATGTCTTGTTTACTGACGAATCAACTTTCCACAATCATGGGTTAGTGAATAGACATAATTTTCATTATTACGATACAGCAAACAAACATTTATTCCGCACTGTTGATCGCCAACACCGATGGAGTGTAAGCGTTTGGGGGGGTATTGTGGGCGAGTATGTTATCGGCCTGTATTTTTTTGACGGACACCCAGATGGTAGAAAATTTTTGAGTTAAAAAAAAAGACTTCTGGATCCTTCTTGAACACGCCCCACTCAGCATCCGAAAGAAAATGTGGCTACAATTGGACGGAGCTCCTGCCCACTCTTCACGTGCAGTTAGAAACTACATCAATAAAAAATTCAGAAATAAATGGATAGGTAGAGGCGGTCCTTATAATTGGCCAGCTAGGTCACCAGAATTGCCAAGATGGATTTTTTCGAATGGAGTTAAGGGTTATATTGAAAATGTTGTGTATTCTATACCCCCTACTACTCCAGGCGATATGAAATTGAGAATTTCGAACGCTTTCGCGATTACAACACCCGATATGTTAAATAATGTAGGTAATTCGTTGGAAGCTAGAATCACGTGTTGCATTGCACAAGATGGCAAGCATTTTGAACATCTACCATAGTAATTTTTCATTTTTTGCTTTAAATAATTTGTTGTTCGTTTTGTAATACTTGTATTTATGTATTTGCTTTATTAAAATTTTTTTTTTATTATGTACTTATATATACTTATCGGTAAAAAATGAGCTAGTGTACCTCTGCAACTGCAAGTGTGCATATTTATTGGCAATTTCACTGTTTTTTTTTACAGATCATCAGTTTAAAATTTAAAGAGAATTGCATATGTTTTAAAATAGATTTACCATTCAATTTAAGAAAATTGTAGATTGCACGAAAAGTATAATACATAGGTATAGGACACCCTCGCACCATTCGAAAGAGTACATTTTTTTGAACATGGTGAATTATCAAAATACAGGGTGTTCCGTTTAAATTAAGCCCGCTATTACCAATTGAAGAATCTAATAATTAAACTGAAAATTCTGAACACCCTGTGAATAGATATTTAGTACTCAATCGTGAAATACATTCAACAAATGTCCAACTATTGAGATGTAAGAGAAAATTTGCTAGAATTTGTTATATCAATGAGTTATTAATTTTTTTCGAAATGTTCACATTTTAAAAAAGTCAGAATAACTCGGAACCCTATGTATTTAGGTATAGGGAACCATTATGAAGAAGTACTTTATTTTTAAGGGGCTATCAGAAAATGCAATAAAATATAGGGTGTCCCATAAGAAAATATATAACTTTGATACGCCACACTTTATTGGAACATCCTGTATATTTCAAAATAATTTAAAAATGTAGCCTATATGAATGTACAAACTACTAAAGTGAAAAACATTTTAAAACTTTCACCGTTTCGCTATAAACCTCCATCCCGTTGGTCGTGATTCACCCTGTATACATAATCTCAACAATTTATTTTCTTGGGTATGTTTAATGGATATTAGAAATAAATTTTAAACATTTTTATCGCTTCTCTTTCGTTTGAAAGCATTTTTAAAATATTTATGTCAAAAAATGACAAGAAGTGAAATATTTACAATTGTTACTTACTTCGGAACTAAATCTAAATTGTGTAGTTATTGATAATTAATTTGATATTTTTTCAAAGTATGGTAAATTTTAAAGTTTTTAATATCTTGTTTATCGTTTACAGATTTTTTTTCCTTTTCATATATGTATCATTTAAATACTTATAAGTTTCTGATAATTAGAGTTTTTCTTTCGTTTCCTGTTTATGCAGGGATTCAAGCATTTTATTGTATATATTCATATATATATTGGGATGACATTAGTACGTTAGTACTCCTGTACTTTTCAATATAAAATCCTTCTTGAGTTCGTTGTTGGATTTGTATGACATTCGATTCCATGCTGGTTAATTTCTTGAATAATGTCACATACATGATGAAAATATTCCAGCTTGTGCTTCTAAGTTGATCAATGCATAGTGAATGTAAGATATAAAACTAGTAATTTTGGTAATAATTTATCATTTTCATCTACCATCTCTACCTTTTTGTATTTCAAACAAACTAAATAAATGGGTGGTGTTTTAAAGAACTTTGTTATAAGTAATATATTGCTTTTAAAACGATAAGTAAAGAATATTGTCATTCAATATTAATTGATAATTTCATTAGATTACCTATTAAATAGTGACGAGGGGTAAATGGTAATGTTATTACTAGGGATTATTTCTGCTTTTATTTATTTTTCGATATATCCTAGTAGTTTACATTTACCGATATTATTTTACGAAATTTGAAATAAAATAGAATATATTTAGAATGGTTTAAGGTATCAGTTTGTGGGTTTAAAATTTCATTGTCCTGGTAGCTGATTGAAGTTATTCAGTTGACACTATTTCCAAACTAAAGGCCGCTTTACACGGCGCAATGCAGCATGCGAGTTCATTGCAACCTTGATGCCAACCCAACCAATAGTAGAAAGAAAAAACTACATAGTACTTTATACAGTTTATTATTATTTGAAATGAAGATAGCGAATGTGAGAAAAGCTTAAAGAAAAAACTACATTCGATTGGAAATAGTTAGTTGGTTGGTAGACAAAAGAAACTAGATTTCTCCCTAGAATTGCGCCTTACATGCATTAGAAATGGCTCCAAACCGATAAAATTGCAATTGCGTTTTATAATTACTTTTTCCGTTTTATTAAAACTTTGTTGTATATTGCGTTAATGATTAAATCAATAACCAGAAGGTGACTAATAAACTTGTTAGTTTGTATCTAAAGTCGGTTCGTTCTAAAAAAAAACCGCACGAAAATAAAATCACGTGAATATTGAATGACCTAGGCAAGTGGATAAGGGGCGTATTCCATAGCGCGATTCCATACTGCTAACATATCAATGCGAGTCGTTCAATACGTAGCAGAATAAATCATGCGTGATCTAGTATGTGTGTATATGGGGTGATATTCACTGAGACCTAAAAGATCTATTGTTCCCCCTTACTTCTACTTAGTTCCTGAGGAAAGTCTCAGAAAATAGTAGCTACTTTAGTCCTATTTTGTGGAAAAAATTTAGGATATCTGCAGGCTTTAACTTATGTAAATGTTCCTCTTCTATCCTGTAGTCTCCTAGGTGTTGTGCCCTAGGATTCGCAAGTATGTGGATGGGGGGCTCTTTTTCCATGCCACAGAATCTACAATCTTCTTCATCTTCTATTTTGAGCTTTTCAGGTGCCCATTCAGGCGACAGTGTCCCGTTAGGATCCCTGTTGAAATTCTTAGTGCAGTTTTATTTTAAATTATGCTTATTTGATCTAAACGGGTTGTCGGGTTGTAGTCACATTGCAGAATATTTGATTGTCTAAACCCTACTAGATCTTTCCAATGGTCAGATCTTCTCTTTTTTTCGGCTTTGCCTATTTCTTCCAATATTTTATTGGAGCTGATACCGCAAAATGGTGTTTTAGTCCCCCTCTTTGCTAGTTCATTTCCTTCTATTCCAGTGTGTCCTGGAATCCACAGTAAAGTGACTATATTGTTCTCGCCACAACATTTTGGAAGTGATTACACAAGAGCTCAGTGCTTAACTATCCGACCTTATGATAATCCTTTGTCAATATTGAACTGGATTCTCTTTGTTCTGGCGTGAATTTTGGCTTGAAAGATACTTGGGGTTTTTCCCAAGCTTTTAGAGTGTTTGGTTCCTGGCTCCTACACTCCTATCCCAGTAGACTCGGATTCAAAGAAGAATGGACCAAAGGCGTCATAGCCTACCTCATCGCCTCGAGGCCGGTGTTTGGTAAATTAATCGATATTTCAGTGGAGTGGAGAGAGAACGCACTAATTTCTGTCTTAGTTTGGTGTGACCGTCATGACCCAATCTTCTTTGAATCGTACTCTACCTTCTATTGCTTTTGAGCATTCTGTATACCACTGAATGGCATTCTTTTCAAGTCTGGTAATGGTATTTCTTATACTTATACTTTTTCATCATACCGTCCTCTGGCATGACCCTGGTTTTATGATTTCTAGGAAGTAAGGAGGGTTTTTTTTAAATGATTTTCTCTCTACTTACTCTGTATCTTGTTCTTTCTGCAACTCTGTTAGGTTGAGAATCACTTACATAACTGCCGTTGGGCATGTTCTCATTGTTCCTGTAATGCATATACAGGCTAGTTTTCTAATATTGGAGTGGTTTTCTTTCGTCATCAATAGACTAGTTCTGCTACTCCACGCAATGAATTCATAAGTAACAATTGGTCTCACTATGGTAGCTCATGATTTTTGAGTTATAACCCCAATTTCTCCCTGCCATATTCCTGCGCCATTTGAGCCATTTTTGCTTTGTATATAATCTTCTTTTCGTGTTTGTTCCACAGGAGTTTACTGGCTAGAGTCAACCTAGATACTGACTTCTCCATTCAACCTCGCTCCAATCAAGTTTAATGGGTTCGATGTTGAGTCTTGTACAGTTGGAGATAATGTCTTTGCTCGTCCTCGTCTCTGTTACTCTAGTAGTGATCAATTCCGACATCTGTTTGGATATTGTACTGTCTACAACTTTGCTCTTTTGACAGCCTCATGAGAAGTATTGTCAAAAGCTCTTTCTATATCTCAAAATGCGCATACCACGGTTTCTTGGTTGTCGAGAGCACCTCGGATATCCTCCTTCAGTTGTACCAGTGCAGTCTCCATAGATCTGCCTGCCTGGTAAGCATGTTGATTCGGGTAGAGATTAAGTCTCTCTAGGATTTCCGCTCTAATATAATTGTCAATAGCTTTTTCCATATTTGAGTACAAACGATATTAGACCAATGGGTTTGAAGGATTTTGGATTTGTTGTGTCCCTTTTTCCAGCTTTTGGAATGAAGGTTACTATGGCCCTTCTCCATGCTTCTTATATATAACTCAGTTCTAAGTTGCTTCGACTAATTCTAACCAAATGTAATATAATTTCGGCTTGTCTTTGTTGGAGCAATGCTGGAAAAATCCCTTTTCCTGTTTTTGTTTTGGAAGCCATTCTAATGCCGGGAGCACTGCAGCCTATTGGCTTATTGTACTCTACTCCCACATTTAGTCCACCCATCCAGTTATCTCCGTACCTTCGAGTAGACGATATAGGTCCATGGATGTGTGCCATATACTTCATGTGGCATATTGGCTTCTCCGAAGATTGTTTGTCTCCTCGAGTCCAATGCCTCACAGTCATCCAAGATATGGGTTACGGTCTCGGTCTCCATGCCACAAAGCCTGCAGCTGAGGATCCCGTTATATAACCCTATTTTTTTACAGGTGATCTTTTACCGCGCCATGACCCTTCTCCTGGTGCATTGAAAGGTGAAAAGGTGTTTGTTTACATGGGGTTTTCCTTGGTACCGTCCAGACTATAGTTATTCTATGTCTTATTAAATATATATATATATATATATATATATATATATAAAAATAGATATATGGAGGTAGCGGCAAGGTTGTAAAAGAAAACTCTTCTTACTAATTTTCCAAGCTTTCGGAAAGTTTTATTTCCATTTTCAAGGACAAGTAAAGTGAGATTGTATACATTGAGTAATAATTGTATGGTAAAAATAATTAATTTTGAAATTTCTTGAAAAATAAATACTTTCGAAAAAAATTTATTTGATTTTGATTGAAAAAGAATTTTGTCACTATGACAAAATTTGTCACAAAGTGACACTTTGTAGTTTCTTAAATTGTGGGAAGAGAACTATTTTCCATAGCAGTCGTAGAAAAAATATTTTTCTCAACACATGCGTTTTTTTCCACACAGAACGCACGCGGTCTTGTGCGGAAAAGTACTTTTCGCACTGGTTGAGAAAATAACTATTTCAGTTTCCTGTCGGTGCTTAGAGTATCTACAATGAGCTTCTTTATCTATTGTAGGTTTTAGCTGGTCACAGATATTCTAAAGCGGCACAAAGAAAATATTCTTTAAAATCTTACAAACAGGCATATCAAGTATACGAAAATACAGGGTGGGACTTGGCTAGTGATCATATCCATTACACCATTGGAAGACAAGCTAATAATTTACAACATTTTGATGAGGCAGTAGAGTCATTTGCAAAACTCTTAAAAGGAGAGAGTAAGCAGACTGCCCAACAGCAAGCCACGTTTTTGAAAGAATATTTAACAATTTTAGGGGTAAGCAATAGTTCATGATATAGTTTCCAAAGTTTTATATTTTTAACTTATGTTTTTATAAAATTCTCATTTTTTCAACATTACTGTTGTGATGCTTTTTATTTGTATTTTTTAGAATAAACTTAAAACGGAAAATGAGGACTATCAAATAAATAGTCCAGTTTTACCAGTACCAGAAGTAGAAATCAATTCATTGAAAGTTCTGTTAGGTCCCACAAGACCATTATCAACTCCTGGGAAAGTACCAGCAATGGGTATTAATTTTTCCAATTTTGAGGATCCACAAACAGAAAATAAATGGATAAAATTAGAAGAAATGTTGGTTCACGAAGCCGAAGGTGCTGCACCGTTGATATTCAAACCAGTAGTAACATTGTATAATGGTGTTAAACTAGAAAAAGCTAAACCGATAGCTGTAGTTAATGAACCAATCCAGATTTATATAAAGTTGGTTAATTCTCTGCAAACTGTCCTTAATCTGACAAATATTCACTTGCTGTGGATTTTTAAGAAAGACTCCGAAACCATTACCAACACAACAGATACAGAAAATGAGCGGTACGTGAAAACCCATACAACAAAATCTTTATTAGTTGAAGGAAACTCGAAAAAGGAGGTCGTTCTGTCTATCACTCCATTGTTAGGAGGAACAGTGACAATAAACGGTTTTTCTTATACACTCACTAGTTCAAATGGAGCAACTGGAACTAGTTCTATAAAAGGAAAACAACTAATCACTGTTCCTGGTAGTAATTCAAAAAATGTTAATAGCAATTCCATTGATATCAATACTGTTAAATCATTGAATATTGATGTGGTACCTCCCGCACCTTGTCTACAGGTAACTACTTTTTATCTTATTTCTCATCATTCCGTTCTGTACAGTTGGAGTTTACTTGTTTCTATTCATTGTAATATTGAGAGATGTTGATTCAAGCTTTCCCAATATATATGTAAAACTATTATTTCTTAAAAATTACCCTGCTCCTGATTTTCTTTAATAAAGGAACATTCCATACAAGTGTCTTTCTTAAAACATGCCAGTTTATAGAATTGAAATTATTTTTTAATTTTATTTATCCAACAATGTATGATTAGTTATTTTTATAAATATTCAAGGTCAAGTCACCTACGCTCTTGCAGATTTTAATAAAAACTCTCTCTTTGGATCCGACTTCATTCCAAGCTATTATTTATTTATTTGTTCCAAAATGCTTGATCAAAAATATATTACACAACTTTTAATTGCAGGTGACGTTCTCGGATATGCATTCAGATTTCTTGGCAGACGAACTACAGAGAGTTTCAATAAATTTTCAAAATACTGGTTCAGTGCCTCTTCAAAATATCTATATGGCTACTTCCGTACCTTATTTACTTTGCAATTGTGAATTTAAGCAACAACCAGATGAAATTCTGAACTTTAATGTTAGCGAATTAAGTACTCCAGCGATCAGAGATAAAATGATTAGAAAAAATCATTTGACATCTGTACCACTAACTGGAAAAATATTGAAGCCTGGACAAAGTATACCAATATACATTTGGGTAAAAGCACCTAGTACAAAGGGACCAGCTGCCATAGATTTACTTATTTATTATGAAAATGTAGAAAAGACCAGTATTCCTAAGTAAGTTTTTAATTCTCATCCTATTAAAGATGAAAATAATATAATAGTGTGTTGAAATTTAGATACTCACTATCAAAAATAGGGGGGGGGCAAATGATGGTCGTGCATGTTGTAACATTTTATCACGGAAAAGGTGAATGAAACCAAAATTTTCAGAAAATTATGTAAACTTATAGCAGTGTTATCAACTAAGTTGTGATACTTATTTGCTCAAGAAAATTATTCTAGTTACATCTTACATTATTATCATTTTACATGGATTTGTAGAAAACTTTTTCAAAACCCTGGCTTCAATCCAGGAATGATTTTCCCTGAAGAATTTACGAAGGATGCTCATTAAACTTAACCTATTCAATCTGTCCTCTACCATTGTAATTCTCAGACAGTATTTACCCTTCGAATGATACTGCTCTCTTAGTGAGAAGGAATATCTTGTATTCCTCATTTCACTATACTCCCCTGCTCCTGTTTTCATATCTAAGATGGCTTAACTTACTATGTCCTCAATGGATATGTGTTCTCATGTAACTGTTTTGTTGCTCAGGTTATTTTGTAACCGAAATAATCCCATCCTTGCCTCTCCCATTATCACCAGTTGTAATGGAAAAATGTCAAATAAGGCTTCTGGTGCTACCGTCGGCGTGCTTCGCATGCATAAGAGTCTTTGCATTGCATTCTTTTGTGTCGTCTTTGTCCACCAGACTTTAGGGTATCAATTGTCAAATCAAAATTTAAATCGACAAGAAATTACATAGCAAAGTAGCAGAAAACATTGGGATTTTTAGCTTTTTTCAACTCTTATTAATGCCGAAATATTTTTCCTCTCAAATCAATTGATTGTTCCATAAAATATATTATCATATGATTATCAATAAAAAATAGAGAGTACGTTGTAGTGTAGTCCTCATTTTCGTGCACGTCTCGCTGCATCAGTTCGACTTTGATACGCCTACTTCCTCTTATTGATAATGGCGTAACTACTTGGCCGAAGTTTAGCTTAAAAATTCTTTTTAATGTTTGTTGGTAAGACACAAGAGATTTGGTAGTAAATTTTATTTTTTTAATAGTCAGTGGCATTTCATTTGTATAAAATTGTTTGAATGTTTATTTTCTATTTTTCAGATATAGATTAGTTAGACATAATTGGAACTTGATGGTACAGGAATCAATAATAATTGATGTCTCGTCCCAGACAAGCCATAATGCAAAAAGTGTAGAAGAGCTAGCTTTAGCAATGAAAATAACAAATCTAAACAAAGTTCACAGTTCAGTACTAACGGAAGTGATGTTATTGAATGTAGGATTACTCAGCAAATATTGGACTTTAACGAAAGACATAGCTACTCCAAAATATATCAATCTGCATTCTCAAGAATCCGCACATATTTTGATTAAAGCAAAAAGATCAGTACAAAAAGCAAGTAAATATAGTAGTGTTCCGCTTAATGCTGATAGAAAGTCCATACAAAGTATGACTAATACATTCTTAGCATTTGCTAAAAAATCTGAAAAACCGTTACTCACAATTTTCGATGATTTAGAAACTTTTAACTTTAAAGAAAACAATGATGGTGTACTACTTTTGCAATGGCAGGCTTTAGTATCAGAAGGAACAAATAAACGTATAGTTAACGGTCAAACAAGTATACCGATAGAAATAAATAGGAGAGATGAAGATATTGTGCAAATGGAAACAATTTTGTCTGACACGTTTATTGATATAATTGAAAGAAGTTCTGAAGAGGAAACTGCCCAAATCACCCAAAAACAAATTTCTTACAACTTAATATATCCTCCAGTTGTTAAGCATAACTTCCTTGAGAGAAAAATATGTATAGTACCTGTAAAAATTCTCTTACATAGTATTGTCGATAATAAAGTCCTTAACGTAGTTGTTAATACAACTGAGCCTAGGTAAGTGAATATTTATTTGTGTCGTGTCATATTATATTATCAATATCCTTATTATTATTTTCGATAAAAAAAACGGCTACGTAATAAATCATTGTTGTTATGAACGGTACATTTTCTATTACGATAAGTAAAAAAAGTAATTAATGTCTTCAGTAAGCTTCCATAAATACAGTAAAATAGTAAGTTGCCTTTTTATTCTAAAGTTACAAAAAAACTTTGTGGCTGCGCAACTTTCGACTACTATACGGTGCATATAGGGTGCAATGTTTAATACCAATTCTTTTCCTAAATTAATTTTTCCAAAGCCAGCCCTGGAATTTCAAAGTTTAGCTAATACCAGTCGAATTATTGATAGTAGTGTACTGTTTCATGGAAAAATCAAACGAGCCGTGTACATTAATAAAGAAGAGGAGTTGACACTTTTTAGTAGCCAGATGATATTCTCACTAAGGGACTCTACATATGGTAGAAATATGTAAAGTTCCTCATGACTCCCCTGTATACAATTGGTTTTTATGAATAATAACTTGTTGGTGTAGCAGATTCAATAATGCTGGAAATTAATTTTAATTAATACTGATTGGATAAAAGATCTGCATTCTGCCTTGTAATGCTGGTTAGTATAATAGGGTATAGTAGGCAATGGAATGGTAGGTGCCCTTTCAAGGGGTCTAAAACATAACTTACTGGCAATATTCAAAATATCAAAAATCGCAATACGGATATATGGATCGAGGGATTAAAACAAAACTTCAGGCATTTTCATATTATGGAGATAATTGACACACTTCTTTGTGGAGGTTGTGTACAGGAGGATGCAACGAGTCGCTTCTAAATTTTGTAATATCATTGAGAGTTCAACGCTTTAAAAGCCAATTTAATTAGAAGATTTGAAAATAGCACATCTAGTAGAGAACTTGTTAAATTCATTTAAATTCTGAGCACCTTATATAAATTATTTTAATAAGTGGTTAATTTTTAATAATAAATGTGTGTGTACTTGCATAATCCTCCTAGAAACTATTCATTATAAAATCATTCAATTTTTGTATTTCAGCGTCAACAGGCCTGCTATAAGCAAATCAAACATGTTTTGTTCGTATGCTTCAAGTAACTTTTGTTGGTTGAGCAACAGTAAAATCGTTAAAATTTTAAATCCATTAACTACTGCAACAGTTCAGCTTTCAGCCGCTTTATCCGGACCTGGAACATTCGATTTAGGTGCCCACATTCAAGTTTTATGCAAATCGATTAATCAACACGAACCGTACGTACTTCAATCTTATCAAATTCACCCAACATTAATTATTGTAAATACTTGAAATAGTATTGTATGGTAAGAAAATCAGATTTTAAATTCCATGTTTATGTATAATAATATAAGCATTTGTTAAATAATGTATTATAAGAGAAACTATATATAAATGAAAATTTAATAAATTATTGTTTTTTTATGTTCTGAAATTTTTGATATTCTTAATGGTTGATCCAGTACTTATTTACATCTAAAGATATGGAGTCAATCTTATTTAACGATTTGATCATCTACTACTTTACAAGGATTATAACTATGATCTTATTCTACAACTCCTAGGTTCCATTACACGTATTTGTTTAGTGCTCTACGTTATCACTCATTTTTAAACCTACTCAAATAGCTGAATAACTCGGTCACTAAGGAATAAAAAAAATTTCTGTGGTACAATAAGTTTAGTTCTAAATACAAATATAAAAGCATTCGGAAATTTTTTATTTGGACGTCTTTTTATCTTAAAGTGAATGGATCTTGTAGGAAAGTAGAGGTAAAGGTTGCCCCAAAGCAGTTGCAGAAACTGAAACATCAGCATATGCCGATCAAAAGAAAAAAGTCTGCAATAGCGACGAGATTTTGGACAAACTACCTTACATAATGTTAAAAGTATCCCACTTATTCTACGATACCAGTATAAAAGTCGGTATAGTTATTCCTTCGATGTTTTATACCAGGGATGCACAGACTGGTGGCCCGCCGACAGCAAAAATAATACTTTCGTACATTAGGAAAATATTGATTTCTATATGTTCGAAAAGTAATTTAAATCTCGCGCGCACTCTTAAGTGCGATTATCGGTACGCTGTGCATGCGTCGGTAATGTTCTGGCTGATCTCGGTTAAATTCGTTTTCTTGAGGTGGCGGCTTATCCACGGGTTATATTGTTAGAGCAAGTGAGATAGCAAAAGTCCCGAATTCCCGATTGCTCGCGTAGGTAGATACACGAAGCTTCCAGAGTCGGTTTCGAGATTTCTCCAGACAGTTTTCGACTTTATACGCGCGGTAAAAAAGCCACGCTAACCGCAGCGACCGACAGTTCGATTTTAATTTGGGTGAAGTGTCAATAGTTCTAGTGTAGATTTTAACTCGACTAGCCGGTGTCATATATTTTGATCCACATTCAACGTAGATTTCCCGTCAAGTGCCGTATATAATTGTGTTGTGAAATCGTGAGTAAAACTCTGTTATTAATAAGTGTTTTCCTACCTATTTAATCAATCACTTTAGGCAATTTAAAAAAGGATGGGTAATTTAAGTAGGTATTGTAATTGTTTTTAGGTGCTGTGTTAATCCTAGCCAGGATTAGAACGCAACATGGACAAGCCAGGACCTAGTGAAAAACTTTAAGGTTAAAGATGAAAATCGGCAGTTTCAAGAAATTTGGACTGAGAAATACTTTTTTGTATGGTCGCATAACAAAGTCGTTTGTTTAATTTGCAAGAATTCTGTTGCGATTGCAAAGGAATATAATGTAAAAAGGCATTATGAAACGCAGCATCCTACTTTTACCAAGTTAACAGGCGAATTAAGAAAGCAAAAAATGTTGTCGTTAAAACGGGAGCTTATTGGTCAGCAAGCTATGTTCACAAAACCGATTCAAGATTCAGAAACAGCTACAGAAGTTAGTTATGAAATTTCTCGAATGATAGCAAAGCAAAGTCGTCCCTTCAATGATGGGGATTTTGTAAAAGAATGCATAGAAATCGCCACCGAGAAAATGTGTCCAGAAGCAGCAAAAAAGTTTGAGAAAATTCAACTGAATCGTATGATTATCCAAAGACGAATTATGTCTTTGTAAGGTAATATTGCGGAACAATTGAATGAAAAAACTGAGATCATTGAATTTTTTTCATTAGCACTCGACGAATCCACTGATATTAGTTCCACAGCTCAAGTTCTCATATTCATACGAGGTGTTACTCAAGATTTTGAAGTCTTAGAAGAGTTATTAGGAATGTGTTTATTGAAAGGTCAAACCAGAGCAGTTGATATACTCAATGTACTTTTGGATGAGTGTTCAAAAACTGATTTGGATTTATTAAAATTATCGGGAGTTGCGACTGACGGTGCTCCTTCGATGATTGGTGTCAATTCTGGGCTAGTTACTTTGCTGAAAAAGCATCTGCACGAAAAAAGCATAAACGCTGAAGATCTCATGCAGTTTCACTGCATTATACACCAAGAAGCCCTCTGGTAGTTTCGACTGAAAATTTCATAAAATCACGAGGACTCAATCACAGGCAATTCAAACAATTCCTTGATGACAAGTAAGGTGGCTAAGTCGTGGATTGATACTGGAACGATTTCTAAATTTAATAGAAGAAATTATATTTCTGGCGGAAAAGCAAAGGGATGTCCCGGAACTTGGAAGTCCTGATTGGTTGTGTGATTTGGCTTTTTTAGTTGACATTACAAATCATTTGAATGTCTTTAACACACGGCTTCAAGGCAAAAATCAACTGATATCCCAAATCTACGCTTATGTATCATCCTTTCAATGCAAGCTGACACTTTTTAGATCGCAATTGAATTCTGGAAATTACAATAATTTTCCGAATTATAAGAAAATGGTTGAAAAATTCAACAAAGCTGCGATTAATTTCAGTTATGTAGAAAAGCTAGATATTTTTATTCAATCTTTTCAAGACAGATTATCGGAGTTTAAAAAAGTGAAACCTCTGTTGGACATATTCAGCAATCCTTTCACGATTTCAGTTGAAAATGCGACAGAGTCAATGCAGTTAGAAATTATCGACCAAGATTTACGCAACAAATTCCACGAAGGAGACTTGCTGAATTTTTACCGCTGCATTGATAAAAATACGTACAAAGAGTTGCGCATAAACGCCCTGAAATGTGCCAGCTTATTTGGTTCTACCTATATATGTGAACAAACCTTTTCAATACTAAATATTAATAAAGCAAAAAATCGAAACCGCCTTGCAAATGAAAGTTTGTGTGTGTGTTGCTACAAGTAAAATTGAGCCAAATATAAAAAAGATTGTAAGCACTATGCAGTGCCACGTTTATTTATTGCCTTTAATTACCTATAATTCTGGCGCCCCGCCATCAGTTCATAATTTTCCGGAGTGGCCCCTAGTCTTAATAAGTCTGTGCATCCCCGTTTTATACCGAGAATAACTGGTTGTGTTCTACAATGGACTTCTATGACAGGTTGACATCAGGTACAGCTCTTCCGAGAATACTTCGCTGTTAGTTCAAATGAACTAACGTTTTGACATCTTGAGCTTTGAAATGCTGGAATCTCTGATATTTTATATATAAAACTTTTTGGCTTGTTTGAAATTCACTGACTTCAGAATATCAGTTTATTTTTTGTTATTTTCGTATCGAAAATATGAATACCGTATAGTAATCTTTTCATATCAGTGCAGAATGCAAGAGGATAAAAACATAAATTTTTGATGTAGGTATTCAACTATATATATTTCGGAATGCAAAAAACTGACACAGTTATTGATTCTAAGGAAGAATAAGGCCTGCAGACAGCATGTCTGTTTTTGCAGCCAAAAGCACATGAAACATTCCAGATCATCATATTTTTCAAATTAGGAATCTCATTCAACTTAGTTGTACCTTGGTTTAAATATTTCAGGGTCGGTATTTTCACGCGAAACCAACCAATAGAAATGCATATGTTTATTCCCTGGTCATACTCTCAGACTGGAGTAGATAACATATTCTGGTTTATACTTGGAATAAAGATATACCTCTAATGTGGAACACAATAGTGACTCGTTATCACACTTATAGCGAATACCAGGTCCTTAGAGGAGAACTTACCCTGCGATGTTACCAAAGTTATGGAAATAATGATGGGTATTGAATTCTAAAGCTATTTACTGGTGTATTTTAAGTTAGCTAATTTGAGTGTATGTTTAATGTCCTATACTAAAATCTTGTATTAATAAAGGTCACTTCCTCTGCTCAAGCTTTAATTAGGATCATGATGGATGGACCCACCGATATAAGGTCATTAACAGTCAATATTGTGATGATTGTTACTGACTAAGAACTAAAAAGTAATTTAGGATTAAGAATGTAAAGACTGGTTTGAACCGACATCTTACTCAACACTCACAGCACAACCACCTATGAATTACAAGTGGCGATGTTCCAGAGAAATATGTATTTCTGTGTTAGCCCCCGATACTATTAATAGCTATTTGTATAACAAAGGAGCAAAAGGCTACTTTTCCTCCCGAGGATGATACAGGGTGTTCTATAAATAAACGGTAAAATTTATACTTATGTAATATTATATAGTATATGTCGTCAATGCCGTATAAGTTATTTCATTGATGACGTACCATGACGTCACTTTTACTTTTCCGCCCTAGGGAGGAAAAGTACTACTTTGCTCCCTACAATGAGGCCATGAAATGCATACTTTGGATAGAGGTAGGCGGAAATAGTATATTGTGCAACTAGTGAGAAAAGTACTTTCCCCACATGTTGCACACTATACTTTTTCTACAACTGCACAAACTGTGTACACTTTCCGAAAAAGATTTTAATTTTGTATTTCTTTGCCACTCTACAAATTTTCAGTTTGCCAATTTATACTTTTTTCTTGAATATCTTCTGTAAGTTCCTTGTGGCATTACTTATTCTTTTGGTAATCAAACCACAATAATGTTTTTTTATTTTTTATTTCGACGTTTCGGTAGCGTTCCAGCGTTGTCAAGATTAACTAGTAATAAAATTAATAAAATAATTTTTGGTTCCTATCTGACACAACGAAAAAATATGACAACTAGACAATCAATAATATTTTGAAGTTTAAGACTACAAAACTTTGTTGTCAAATTTTATTAAGGTCCATTCATAGTAGATCACACCTCTGGTAAAATGTGAAATAAAATATTTTATTTTATGACATTCTAACGATATGATAGTCTACTAGAAATGGAATCCAGTGAAGTGCACGTTCCAGGAACGGTTTTTATTGAAATTGCCGCAACAAATCTAAAGTTACTTTTGCAGCTTTTTCCAATAACTCTGGCGGAGTATTATTAAAATCGTCACTATTATCAGTATCCATATTATTTATATCATAAATAAGTACTTATATGTCTTGTTAAACTAATATTTTCAATAGAAATTGGGATTTTTATCAAAGCACGATTGAAACTACATTTTACAATTTGAAAACTTCTAATATAATCTGACAGTTTTGTGACAACTAAGTAGGTATTTAAAGATGACAGTAGCATACTAAGTTTTTGTCGATTTTACTTGATTCTCCATATAAATATAATATGTAGCGTAGGAAAAAAGCTTTCCCACGACTTAGGCAAAGTGACACTTTGTAGTTTCTTAAATTGTGGGAAAAGAACTATTTTCCATAGCAGTCGTAGAAAAAATATTTTTCTTAGTATAAACCAATAATCTTACATTAAAATCTACATTTCAGGTAGGCAAACCTTAAGGCGTGAATGCTCAAGTGTAAAAGACTATGCGCGCAGAAGGAACCGTACAGAGTACCTATAATATTGAATTATTTTGTTACATAGTATTTTTAATTGTTTTAAATTTTTCTGTATTGTAATCCTGATTTATTCCATTTTGAGTCAAAGATACCGGTAGTGTCCTCTTTTGATTAATACATAGTAAGTCTGACCATTTGTATAAGAGTCTGGTATAAACCGCTGAAATAAAACGTAGGATGTAACAAACAATTTTATTTGGTTTAAATTCAAATACATCATAGATAAATAAATGACAGATTAATATTGCACATGTTTAAAAAAAAATGCCTGTGTCAAAAATGGACGTGATTTGCAGAGTAAAATGAAATAATTATGTGCAAATGATACAGCTAACATTAAGATGATTTGATACAACAAAATATGGCTATATATACATATGTAGCTGATTATATCGTCCATTTAAAATCGAGGCTCAAATTCAATGGCTTAACATTAATTAACTAAAATTATATCATGTCGAGAATATTTCCAATATAAAACAAATGTCAATGACATCAACTAAAACAATGACTATACCACGACCAAGAACTTTATTCTTATTAGTGGTAGTTTCAAATTCACAACTTTTTAACATATAAGTATAAGAAGCAATAACAGTACTTGAGTGCAGTGATACAAAAGCTATTAAAGAGATATCGGAAAAGGGGTTGAGGATAACAAGAAGGCACAAAGCAGCGGTAACCAACAGCTGGTCAGTAAAAACATGCCACCTAGTGTAAGGAGTAGAATGGCGTAATACCCTGTAATTAGAAGAAATTAAACACTATCTCAAACTACAAGCCTTTACGTTCATAAAAAATTTAACAAAACTTGTTAAGTAAACTTATAAAATTATGAAATGTCCCACCTTTTCAGCTTATAGATTTGACGGTTTTTCCAAATTAAGTTTTTAAAACAGTTAAACCTGTTTCATAAAAAATACCTACGTATAAAAAGAATGTTTAGAAAAATATTCTCTTTAATAGCTATAACATATCTCATCGGAGACATAGAGTAAATTATAAATTACTGTTTGTAGACCATAACGCTTCGCATACACTGTCGTGTTTTCAATTATTTAATTATGCGTATAAGAACATGTTCCCATTCTAGGTACATAACTAGAACACACCACTACACATCCATACATATACAAGCCAGCCAGGACAATCTACAATTATTATTAACAAAATATCTGGAACTGTGAAGTTCTTTAATAAGTAGTTTAAGCAAGAAATAACGAAGAGCTAACAGTAGAGTAGTTCAATCAAATAACTGTAGTGACGTAGAGAGCTCATTGTTTTTGGAAGTGGCAGATACCAACAGAGAAATTGGACTAAATCATAATGAAAACGATTGGAACAATAAACGAAAAGAGAGAATGTGGAGTAAATTCTACAAAATATTGTAATATATACATAATAAATTGCAGAACTATTTATATGAACGTGAATATGTCGTACAATCAACGAACATAGAAAGAAACGGGGAATGCATCAAATTATCTAAATAACACAAAAATCTAGTAGAAAAAGGAAATAAATGGAAAAAAATATGTGCAAAAATATAAAGTATACA
Source organism: Galerucella calmariensis (assembly GCA_910591675.1). NCBI lineage: Eukaryota > Metazoa > Arthropoda > Insecta > Coleoptera > Chrysomelidae > Galerucella > Galerucella calmariensis. The sequence goes on along the minus strand of CAJUYG010000157.1, from coordinate 211,717 downwards.
TAAGAAAGCATGGATTTAAAATACTACAAGCAAAAGAAGAAAAGAATAAACCAGTCACTGGCGGAGATTCCAGAAAGATATACTAATACCTACATAATATACTATACAAACATCAATATTACAAGACTTGGACAAATTCCAATGCTTATTAGTAAATGAAAGCAGATTGTTTAGAAAAAGTTATTTTTATAAGTATCAATTATTTTTTAATCAGTGACTTTTAAGTTTCTTTATGTAGCTGTTTACCTACTATCAAAATGCAAATTAATTTTTTTTATAATATTGTTTTCAAGATCGAATGTTCAGTGGTATGAAAATCTAGTCATACTGAAACGTTTTATGGTTAGAATTTATTCATATTATTTAATTTCAAAGCTTCAGTACCTACACGTTTACTCTATGTCTGTGAAATTGTTTTAAGCAACTTTTTTCTTTTTTAATTTTATACGCATTCCGGTAAGGTCAGTAGAGGTAATATGAAAATTAGGATCCCTTTATATTTAGACACTTTCCTAGTATAAAAGTATAAATTTGTTTATATGAAAATATGTTCTGGAATAATTTACTACAAAATTCCTAGCTTTTAGTGTTTTTTTTTAATTGGTATGTTCTAGTTCTACCTACAAATTACAATATTTTGCCAAGAAAGATACAATGGCGCAAAAATGGACCAAAATATCCTTAATATTACGTCCTAAATTCAAATGACTCATACAAAGGATCCCATTTTTACAACTGTATGCATCTTTAAAGCTTAAGGCCGCTTTTATGCTTAATTAAAACTTTTATATGTATATAACTTATGCATTTAATTGTGTTGTAGATTATGTATTTTCAGAAATGATAAAATTCTATTGCAAGAATATTTATATGCAACAGTACTAAATGCCGTGTTTTTGGGCCTAATCAACTTAATTAATTTTTGTTGGTTTTGTTTCATGTTACTTCTTCTCCATCAATAGTATGTACTAGAAAATACGTACATGCTGCATTATCTTCTCCTTTGAATCGTTTAGTTCTTCACGTTCCTACTTCGAGTCAAGGTAAACCCATTACTAATTTATTATCTCTATTTAAAATCTGTTACTGATTCCTGTGTCAATTTTCATTTAACAACCAATTAATTCATCAGCATTCGCTTCTGTGGTGTTAATATCCTATTCTTACACTAAATTTTTACTTCTAAATGCAACGTTATAAAACATCTAACACGGCTTACAACTGTTAATATAAATATTTCTACTGTAAATACTTCCGATGATTGTATTACAAACTTCTATTTCGTATACACTCTTAATTATAGTGTAAATTTAAAGGAACCCTCGTTAAATAGACCTAATTGATCATGCAAACACACATTAATTGCAAATATCACACATATTTTTCAACCACAAAACAAACATTAAAAAAAGAACTACCTACATTCAACATATTTTTTTAACATCAAGTTGCAAGGAGGACTTGACATAAATGGATAATAAATTTTTCATAAGTTTCATTATTATGTTGTATTTTCATATTATATCAAAAAATATATATCATATATTTATATTAATATTGTTCAAATAAAACATAAAAAATTTAAAAGATTAATGGAAAATGTATTACATACTTCTTGCACATGACCAACAATTGGACCATATATTGGCAACAGTCAACAATATAGTTTTGGAAAATATAGTAATTGCTCGGTAACAGGAAAAATAGATTGTTTTAATGTGTCATGATGTAAATGGCTCTAATCAGAAATGCTATGACAACGTAGTCAAATTAGAATATTTTGTCAATTTTTTTATTTACTTTCAAACGATAATATGAATAAATTCTTCAATGACCTATTACCTTAAGTAGATTTATGACTAAATAATTAGTTTTGTGTAATATTGACAAGCCAAAACCTATTGTCAATTTGGTCCAATTCACGGTAAAGTTGTTATAGAAAGACGTAAACAAGATATGAATCATATTGTGGATTGGTCATATTTGTTTGTGATTTTGTGTCATTTTAAAACAGAGGTCGGTTAAATAATCAAAATCTAAATACCTACTTGGAATTTGTTTATAAAATTATAAAGGTAGAAGTAGATGCACAATGTTGTGCAGTTGGAAGTCTTCCATCAATGTTGTTATCACAGAATGATTAGTTGGTATTATATATTATTGTGTCTATCAAAAATAAATAGGTATAAATAACTCAAATGTTGATTAAGAAATAGTTAACACAAAATTAAGGAGTCGAGTGAGTTATTTTTTAAAATGTATACGCCTGGCAAACTGCATTTAAAACTATACCAAAAAAGAAATCAGTATGTATATTTGCTGAGCTTGAGCCTACAGCTTTACAATCCAAATATTTGATTACAAATTAATTGATAGATGCCGTTTAACGTAGATAAAAAGAACTGTCTGTTATCTGTTAGCCAAATATAAAATTCGTGTTAAACTTACAGGAACACATCTACATTTCCAACTTGATAACATTGATGTTAATTTTTTCTTCCTTACTCAGGTCTCAAACTTCACATAAGCAAACACCAGTTTAGGTAGAGTTAACATTCACCTGGTAACGTATGACTTCATTTATTGTAACTATATATAATCTTCAAGCTATACTGGTAAATCGTAAATTTTACAGTAAACTTCTTTTATGAGCGTAAAACTAATAACTGTCAACATCATAATGTAGAAGATTTGTTATCGTGGTTGGTTGTATTGAAATAAACATAGAAAATTGCACTTTAAAAATTATCCTTATTTGGCTACCAGTTCCTGGATTTATTGTTAAAAGAATATGACATAGACAGAATTTTATATTTAGATAATAAATGTGATATAGGTAATTATTGAAACTATTAATACCATAAAACCTGTGCTTAACAATATGATTAGTTTTCTCAAAGAAACTTAGAAAGTATAAACATTCTAACTTTTATTTTAAAACTATGATAGAGTCTGAATGGGCATCCCTAATAATAATGTAACTAATATCTATTTGTCACTAACAGCTCTAGATTTTAGCAGCTGCAATGCAACTGCTTGAATAATTTGTCATATTTACGTGATTGTTACAAGGGAAAGATAAGAATACGCATAATGAGCAAGTTCTAATAGCAGCATTATTGGCTCATAAGGATATCGAATCTCCAACAAAACAAAAAGAACGAAATGTTTAATATGGTGTACACACAGAACTGATATTGTTTCAAAGGATTTAACATTTTTTAACAACTCATTTCTAGACTATTCAACAAGCATCCCTATATAGGTATGTAATATAGTAATACAAAAATATTCATATATACAGTTTATATATATAAGTTCGCAGTAGCTATATATGGGAAACTTTACTTTTTAATTATCAACTTAACAGGAGAAAGTTATTCTTCATAAAAAGTTCTACATGGTCTAAAATCTAAAATACCACCATCAGGTATCGAAATTTCCGACGTATATTAGAAAATATAAATTTTACAAGAAAATACTTTCATTCAGATAAAAAATTCGTTTATGAACTTTTTAGTCATCAAAAATTTGTTAACCTTTTCCAACATGTGAGTTGCAGCATTTTGATATATGATGTTTCAAAGTTATACACAATTTATTTTCTGATTATAATTAACTCTGCTATCTATAGTGCTATAGATATTCAAAGATTTTTTATCCAGTCTTATCGATTTGGTTAAAAAATAATACAGTATTCAATTCTTGGGTAAAATTCAAATCTTATTAGATACCTCGTATGTGATTGGTTAGGCTAATGGAACCGCAAGGATCCGCAGTCAATATCACAACCTCACAGACACACACACCTCGTATGTGGCTTTGTAATTTCTATACCCGATTTCTGGTTTGAGACCATGCAGAACTTTTTATGAAGAATAACTTTTTTTCGTAAAATCAATAATGAAAAAAGTTTCCCATGTGCTGCGAGCTTAAGTGGAGTACCTATATACGTAGAAAATACTAATTATCTATATTTGATAAATTCATATAGATTACGGTGAGACTTTAAATATGGACTTGTATATTTATGGCAGATGTCAAAACGTATGGTTATCATTGGTATTACTTTATATGTCAGAATTTTGATCTTGACAAACATTGCAATCTTCAAATTTTGAAAAATGGTAAAGGGATCATTCATAATACGAATTTTGATAAAAATGAATGTTTCTTATTATTCTTAAATAATATTCAGATGTGCACATGGAAAATCTTGAAATTTCTTTGTTAAATATATTTCAGCAAATTAAATAGATTTTCAATACTTTTCAGCAAACAATAATACTTTACATTTTCTTTTAAAATTTACTTAATTAATATTGTTCAAGTTCAAGTACATGCTAGTTGAAAAAATCTACTAGAGAGTTTTGTAAGAGAATCGATAATCAAGTCCATGCTTTTCTTTTGTATAAAAATCTAGCACAAATCTAATAAAATTACTTCAATAGCATACTTTTTTTCAGAAACTAAAGATGTGTGTTCAAGATATCTGTTTTAAATATCTTCTGTAAGTTCCTTGTGGCATTACTTATTATTTTTTCTCTTATTTTTTGGGAATCAAACCACAATGTTTTTTATTTTTTATTTCGACGTTTCGATAGCGAAATAAAAAGTAAAAAACATTATTGTGGTTTGATTCCCAAAAAATAAGAAAAAAAATCTCTGTTTTACTCATTTATTTGACCAAGCCTGTTATTGCAGATTTAGTTATTGTATTAAAGCATAATATGTATAGCAAACTATATATATATATACATTCTTCATACGTTTCTTAAACAAAATTCATATTAAAAAATGTCTACTTTAAAAGTTTGCAAGCATCATAGATTTTTAAAAAACAGACGGGTAAGAAAGGTAATAGGAAATTTTCATAAAGAATTTACAATTTCATAAAAACAGTGTATCTCAGTGTCATTATATCTCATTATACTAAAACCAGTGCATATATTTCAACAATTTTATATATTTTGCAATATTTTCTTCACATATCATGGGATATATATATTTTTATGTATTTCGGAATTTTGACTGTATGTGAAACTCACATGAGACATACTGTTAATATAATTCTTAACATCTTTTTGGAACTGAATTTTTTTATAAAACCTTTTATAAATTATATAAATTGCACATACGTGGTGGATCTTTGGTTCAGAGAAAAATAATGTAATAAAGATAAGCATCCAGTAAGTGCTAGTAAATAAATATAAATTCTAGCATTGTTACAACATCAGTTATACTAGCTTGTTTGTTTTTAATTCACTAGGTAGTACCTTTAGGAACATTTCAAATGTAGTTTTATATAAAAAATAGCATTTGAAGTTAACACTACAAAAATAAAGTTCAATGTTCCTTTAGGTACATCAAATTTAATATTGAAAAATTCCATCATTGTCTTAGTTTACTTTTATTTTGAGGAATAAATTTATCCACGATTTTATATTAATGAACTTTCGTGCAAGTCATAATACCGTCTGAATTGGCAAAACATTTTTTAAATCTTGACTATGCAGACTCGTTAACGAAAATGATATTTTGAATAAAACAAAATTCAAATTTATATATTTTAGTTCAAACTGTAATGAATTTAGTAGAAATCAGTAATTTTAAGTATACCTTATCAATTTATCTTGTAACAAAAGTTTTAATTACTACTAAATTATGTAAAATTGTAGTTCTATCAAATTTTCAGTTTTACTGAGGAATAATTATCATTAATTTGGAAAGCCATCTTATATAAGGTTGTCAATAACGAATTAAACACGAACTTTTTACGTTATGAAATTAGATTTGCCTTATTTAAAACTTCTTCAAACAAGTTTGAATCTTGACGTCTACGACGGAAAAATATTCCATCTACATTCCTCGCTTGGCAATGCATCACATCATAAATCACTTTAATACATTACAACTTATTTTTCAGCGTTCTGACTGATATCTCAAATATACAGATAGATTTATGAAAAAAAATTAACAAACATTACTTTATCCTTATCGGACATTCACCTAACCAAAAACAGAAAGTTTAACACAAACGATAATATAGCATTACTATTGTTATATGCAAATTTATTATCAAGAGATGTTGCAAATAATAATTTAAAACACAGTAATTAATGTACCTATGGTGTGAAGCAGACGATCAGACTCCAAAAAACTTGCAGCAATCTACTCTATGACCGTCGAAATAATAAAAGCGTTCACAACTTCAACTTAGATTTGAGAGAAAATTTTTAACGCAGTACATATACTTTTTAGGAAAATGGAGAAAATTCTCCGGCTAGAATTCTTCAAATTTGAAAAAATTTAAATAAGTGTGATACATTTAAAATGAACACGTAAATATTTAACGTTTTTTGTTATTTGAAGGATATATATTTATCAACTATTCCTGCAAGGATTTTGTAGTCCTCCATACACTAGAACTATTTAAAAATCAATTCGATAATATTCTTTAATAAAAAAAATAATTGAAAATATATCAAAAATTGAAAAGTATCCTCGCACAGATCGTAAGAACGGAAAATGTTTGTAAGACCAATCTGAAATATGAATTGTGAAAAAACTGTTAAAAATAAAGATCTGCTCTCACAAAAAAAAATAATATGTTTGTTTGAAAACATAAATGCAAAAATAAAACAATTTTGTAATTTATAAATCAGCCAAAAAAACAATCATTCCTTAAATGTTTTGAAGATATCAGCGTACAATATTTCTTTGTATGTAAGAAGGTTTTTGTAATACTCTAATTTTTTATATTTCCGGTGTAGTGTTTCTACTACACATTGTTAATTTTCCAAATCAAGTCACTAGGAAAAATGGTAAGCTAATACCAAATGGCCATTTAGTTATCTATGTATTTAAATATTGATGTGGAGTGATGCGTTGACAGCTCATTTCAGTTATTAACGAGAACAATCACGAGAATAGTAGTTTGAGATAGATATTACCGCAGCTGCTGTCAAAAATTGGATATGAACATCGAAAAATGACTAATACACGCCATTAATTATGTACTACACAAAAGATACGTACATACTGTCGAGGCACTGTGAGTAAGGCAATCCTACAATAGTTTAGTGGAAATAGGGTCAATCCGTCTTTGCGGAAATACCGAGTATAATCTTCAAAGATTTCCCGGTTTAAAAAATATATTGCATGCTCTTCATAGTTCGTCCACCAGCTTATGCTTTTATCAAGAACTCTAAGCAGTGATATAGCTGATAAAAGTATTTGAATGAATTTTATTTAAAACAAGAATACTTCATATGCTATCAACTATAGTTTAAATGTTTAAAAGTTTTAGCTATATGAAATTACAAAAGGGGAAATCAAGTAAAGTTTTTTATTGTAACAATTGGCAATAACAAAATTATGCAAGTCTTAACATTATAAAAAAGGGACCATTTCTTGTAAAAATAAATTTGATAATTCGAATACACAAATTCATTCTTCAAGATACCTAACATTTACTACTTATAGCACTAAGCTGCAGTGAAATCATAGTGGAGCAAAAAACTAATAAATATACCTATATTTGCAAGTATGTCAGGTATGGATGACAGTCATACATTTGCAATAATTTCAATTCATTCTGCAGAATTTAGACATGTAGAGAAATATTGACATATTGGTAAACGAACTAGGTAAAGAATGCAATTATCTATAATAAAATGTTATACTATGTGCAAGGTTTGTGCACACAACAGTAGTAAAATATATTATATGTATAATATAATAAAATTTCTATCATTCAAATTTATTTATATAATTTTACTTTGTGTAGGTCAATATACAGAATAGATGTACTTTGAAATCACAAACAAATTGAAAGGCTACAGCAATGAACACTCTAGGTTCCTCGGGGAAGCAGTACTGTACATACAGTGAACATCATGGTGTGGAGGGGGCACGGATAAGTACTCCTAGGTCGACATGGTCATAAATGTAGTATCATATTAGACTTTAGAAATATTACATGATATATTATAAATGATTCTCTAGAATGACCATAATTATAAACCATCACTCAGTAATTCACATAACGCTCAAGATTGAATAAATTCAAAGTAATTGTTTCACTCGTATTCCTTGTCAATAATTTATTTCTTGTGTAAAATAGTAACTTTTCATGTAATCAACCGGCAGCCTGCTGCACTTCAATAGTGGTATACCATACTATGGCTACGCTTTTATATCTACTTCATGATCTATCTATTACAAGGAAGACAAATATTTTTTGTACCTAACAATTAACATTATACAATTGATTACTGTAACATACAGTACCATCCACACTTCTAGACTTGGTGAAACAGACAAATAAAAACTTTTCGAAAAAGATTTGTCACCAGTGAATATCAATAAAAGTCAATGAATTTGAGAGGAAATCTTACTAATTTTATTTGAGTATTAATTGACACCTTCTGGTTTATGTAAAATTATCTTGATATCTTGAAATATTAAAATTAAAAACAAACTATTGCAACTTAAAATAAAAGTACATACGATATGACGAAGAAACTATCAACTTTATCGTTGACTTGATTAATTAACATGGAAGCTACAAGTTTTGAGCACTGAGGATGATGGCCTACAGATTATATGTGAAAACAAACCAATTCTTTGATTTTGAAAATTGGTAATTTTTAATAATCCATTATCCTGAAGTCTAATATGAAATAGACAATGCTTCATTTCCATATTTAGAGGAAATTATCCGCGTAAATAGGACACACCACAGCCAGTGGGTATAGTACATTTGACTGTAAATATAACAAAAACAGTATTGTGAAAGTTGTAGCTTTACATTTGAGAAAGTGCTGATGTGATACTAATGAGAAGTTCAATTTTTTCCGTTTTTTTTGTTTTGAAAAATCAGAAACATCTACTTAATAATAAAACTATTTATCTTTATCTATTACCAAATTGGCACAAATGGAATATAAATCTTTTTAAAGCTATACAATATAGATAACATATTAATCTGGCAACAATTGAAACTCCCCAATATGACACTCATCTCTTCATATGGATTAATATGGCACTGCTGTTTTAGTACAAACAGTATCTAGTTTTCATTTTATCCATCAAGTTTACTAATGGTGATAAGAGTACCATAAATAGCCCGCAAAAAACGTTTGTGTAGTAAATCAACAGAAATACTAATGGTGGAACTTTCTATGTTCTACTTATATGAAATAAATGATATTTTTTTATAGAAGCGAAATTACAAATTCACATTAGTTGAGTCTCTATCCTAAAAGTACTAATATAAACTCAGGTGATATATTATAATTTCAAGATAATATATTGGAGCAATTTAGGAAAGCTCGAAGTTATAAAAATGTACTATTGTAAATATTTATGGAGCACAGAGTATCATAACACAATAATATAGAATATAAATATATTACTTTTGCCAAATATTTGTAAAAGAAAAACGGAAAAAATAATTTTCTCAAAGCGACACAAAAAGTGAATGTTGTACTAACCACAGCTACATTTCAATATCTTTGTTGCGTGATCGCAGACTGATATTCAACATCTTTAACAACAAATATAAAGGATCTTTGGTTTTTTGTTTACAAATGTACAAATTCTACTGCTTTATTAGAATGGGGAAAGCACCAATACAACAACAAATACAATGTTATATAACAAGAGAAGTGTCCTGCATAGTACAAACAGTGTCAGATAAAAGTCTAGCCAACATAATAAATAAAAAGGTGAGATAAATGCATTGTAGGATCAAATGAAAGGTTTAACAATTCCTAAAAATCAAATGTCTGGTCCTTCAAAGATAATTTCTTATTATTAATGCGCATTTTATTATTGTTTTTTTTAATAACTATATATGGATAAAATTTTAAAAAGGGCCTTTTTCTACATTTTATATAGACCTACTTATTGTTTAACATTCTTACATTACAAATGCTAAAAATTCGGCGTCAACATTTTTGTGTACATCAATGTTTTTTTGTATGGACATACTAAATTTCGTAACGTTACAATAATTTACCTATTAACGATTGAGATCACAAGATTTTAAATTAAATTTTCATTGAAACAAATATCTGCTAATACACTTACTCAGCACTAATCTTATTAATATATAAATTGTTTTCAATTTTTTTTTAAACCAAGTTCAGCTATAACTAAATATAAAAATTAATGTCTTCTGTTATACAGTGACTATAAGTAATTTAATTTTTCTAATATACCATTTTCTTTTATTTTCTGACATTTTTCGCGATAAAATTGTAATGTCAATAGTTTATCTCCCGATAAATCATAATAGTTTCAGTTTTATCAAAGTAAAGAGCGTTCTAATCACGAGTTATGTAGAGTATAGATCCTATGTAAACTTTGGGCACAATTTCTTTTTCAGTCAGATATTTATAGTGTTGTTTATTAGCGACTAAAATAAAATTCAATAACCTTTATATTTTATAGGTATCTAAACTGAACAGCCACCCGTTATATTTTTATGTCATTAAAACATTTAAGATGATATTTTGATGTTTTATAAAATACCTACCTCAGTTTGTTTAATATAATAAATTCGATATAAAATATAATTAACAATCTAATACCATAAGGTATTATGACCGCACATAAATATACTTTTAATATTATTATACAGTTATGATGAATCTTGAATAAATCAAGAAATAAAGGTACTCGGATTATTTACAGCACATCAACTTCAACTTTTCAAGTTTCAAGTTTTATGAATTATTTTCGTTAAATTCTGCACAAACTTGGTCAATGTTTTGAATATAAAATGAACTAGGTAGTAAATGACATAAAAATATACATGGTGGAAAGATTTTCATGTTATTTGAAAAACATAAAATTGAATTGAAATAAAATATACCATTTCTTCCGTAAGTTGCTAGTGGTATATACAAATAAAAAAATATACCAATCGATTAAAACTGATATCTATAAATTATGTTATACCTATATTTAAAATTAATCACTTTTATTTCGGTCACCTTGTATGAGGATTATATATAATCAAACATTTATTAATGAATATTTCAATTGATAATAGCTTTCAAGGTATCAACAGTTATGATTTACCTACATGAAAGCTGTTATATTGTACTATGTTTAGGTTTAGGTTTACCCTTAAAGAAAGAAAACTGAGCTAAAAGCATTATGTAACGTTTTGCCTAGACTGTATTAAAATTATAAACGTTCATTTGTTGACTAAACATGCCTTCACTATATACCTATGTGATTTCAAGGCATATTTAAAATTGTATCAGGTAGTATAAAATAGTAAGGCAACTATGGAAGGGCTAACAGTCTTTATAACCATGTTCCTAAAGAGTTTCATGCATCTATCTCATCTTTTTCAAAAGTTAGAAAATAACTTTTTCATCTGCTCTGTATGTTGTTAGTGGCTGCATCCTCACTAATATAACAAGTGTACATTTTAAATATTCTATTTCTCTAAAAACATTTATAAAAAAGACACTAACATTACATGAAAATAATGGCACTATATATAGATATATCTTTTTCTTAATGAAAACAAAGTGTTAGTTTTTATACAGGTTGTACTATCAAAACATAGGTATGTTAATTAATATCGTAATACAACTTCAAAAACTATTGTTAATTTTGTTCTTCCAAATCCAATCATAAAATTTAATGAGTATTAATATGTATAAAATTTATATTTCCGCTCATAATCGATATTGAAAATATACAAAAAGAAGTATTTTTTGAAAACTGGCAAAAGGGAAATTGCATAGATTGTGCAATATGTACTTATGATAAAATCGAAATATCTGAAAATTGCATTTTACTAGCAAAACATATACAAAACCTCACCGCCTTGTGGTAAAAAGAGGTAGGTATATAATCTAATGACAAAAACACAGATAACAAAAACTGCTGGAAAACAAGTACTACGTGAAAGACCCTATAATGATTTTACTTCATTTTATCTTCTAGAGGCTGGAGATACAACTGTGAGCAAAATTGAAATGAATTTCCTTCTATTAAGTCAGTACTTCTCTAACTGTTAGCTGTTGATAATCAACAAATTAAAAGTCAAATATAGTTTTATACTATCGATGTAACCTGTGGTTTTGATATTACACCCCGTACATTTTTCGTTAATGTATGAAATTCAATATATTTTTAATGATCGTAAAATTAATGTCCGTAGTCGTGTAAAAAGCGTTTAAAAATGAAATGGCATTTATTGCAATGAGGTAATAATATAAAAACAAATTATATAAATTTTCTTAATTTATATTAACCAAATCACATATTCTTACTATTACAGGTTCATAAACTAAAAATTACAAAAGGTAACACAAAAATATACTGGACTTCCATACATTAGTTTTTTTCTGTCAAAAATGGTGAAAATATATTTATATAATATACATATTTCAGTTATGTACGTATTATTATACACATACACATAATAAAGTACTAACAATCGAAACAGAGTAAATTAAAAATATATAGTTGAGAGTCTAAAGAATTATTTCTCTTTACATAATAATAAATAACTGAGAAATTTGAATTTACTACATTCATTTCCAAAAACCTTATCAGACAAAGCTTATAAAAAGTAGGATGTAAAAGAAAGATTGAATAAACTCTGTATTTACTGAAAAGTTATTTGTTCATTTAATAGACCTTTTTATTTATTTATTTGGGTATATCCTTTGACTAATAGAAAATTTTTGTCAAAAGTCACTCTAGGGTTCTAAGTACGTAGGACAACCTAGTTAATCCAAACATCAATGCAGGTACAGAACATACTCGCAAGTACTAAGAAAAGTATGGATCCAAAACAATTGCAAGTTCTATAGAGACATTTTGACGTTTCCACATTACTTTTGAATCAAACAAGATTGATTATTCTGGAACAAGTTTCTAAAAGGTATGTTACTAGATTATTTCAACTCAAATTATTAAAAAAGTATACATTCTTTAAATAAGAGAAATAATTCTTAAGTATAAGATGAAAGCGTAGGTAGATTAAAGAAAAGTTATAGAAAAATGAATTTCATTTCCCAGTCCAGTGATAAATTGGTGGATTCGAAAAATGAATGCTGAAATTGACAAATATAGTGAAATCAGTTTTTGCACCTTATGGTACATATGTTATTTTGAATCGAGAGTACAGTACTTTACTGATGCTTAACATCACCACACAATATCTTCATTTTTTGTAAAAACCTTATATTCTTGCTACAAAAATTATTTTTTCACTTACAAAGTTTTATCAGTTCAGTTATAATAATAATTGCTCTACAAGACTCGTAGTTTATCACATGGATGATAATTGGCAATTGAAACAGTAACACTATGTTATAATCATCCACAATCATGTATCACTATGGCACTTAGTGTCCTACGTAGTTGAGAACAAGCGATAGTGACTGCTCTAGGACGGCCAGTCTGTAAGTCTGGGCCGCTTATGCATCTGTACAGTATCGCTGTATTCTGTACCGCTACTTGCAGTTCCTGTAGGTGAGGGAAGATTGGTAGGGGTCACGCTGCCCGGCGTCGGTGTTATTTGTCCAGCCGAACTAGGCCGAGGGTGATGGCTACAACAAATTAATACTTGAGTGAACGACTGTGACTGTGTTTAGAAAACTTGCTTCATATTTCAAAATTTAATTCTATTTTTAATACAAAACTTAAATTCTGACATACCTGTGAGTCAAATTCAATGTTTGAACATGCGAATGGTGGACGGCTGTACTCAGATGCGGATGATGCTCTCTGGGAGGTGAAATCGGTTCGCTTTTAATTTTAACAGGAAGAGGTGATGATGAAGTGGGTGGAGGAGTACTACTGGAAACTGCAAGGTGTGGTAGGCATGGAGTGTTGTGTGTTAGAGACGTAGGAATTTGGTGGCTCCAAGACATTGATGCAAGACCGATGTCCGAGCCCATACTAAAGTCTTGTGCTCCAAATGATGTCAAGGAGCTTGGATAACTTGATAACCCAGAAGTCTGCAATAGTACAAAATATTAAGTTATGTTTAATATGCACTCAGCGAATGTGCGTGTGTGACGTAGTGTTACCACACACTTTCACTAAAATCGCGTAACTGCTTATATTTCGACTTTAATCTATTAAGGATCAAACTAAAATGTTGAAAATAGATTTTATTTTAGGAGCTAAGCAAATATATAATATTTACTGATGCTAAAATTTAATTATTGTTTTTATTAACCAATTGATTTCTTGTTGACGATTCTTAACTTAAAACTCTTAAAATAAAAGCTTAATATTGAAATAAAATATGACACTGCTCAAAGTCGAGAGTAGAAAAAGTCTATGCACTGGAAAGTTTAAGTCAATCAGTGCGCACATTGATTGAATAGGATGTTTTGGATAAATTTTCACACAATATACTGTAACTTACTTCTGTATATGAAACTTCGTCTGTTGTAATACTTGGTCCTAGGGGTGTGGGTATGACTACTCGTAAATTAGATCTTGGTCCTGGTGAGTGTTGCTTTGGATGTTGTTTAGATGTGCTGAGTCCTGGACCCGGTGAAGGTCCAGGAGAAGGTGATCCCCCCATTGGAGATGCTGAATTTGGATAACCGTTACTCATTTCCAGCATTCCCCCACTTGGATATACAGAGTCCGTTTCGGATGAAGAGGGTCGAGGGCTAATACTGGTATGAGCCATCTGTGGACTAGATTGCAGGAGACCAGAATCACTGTAACTTATGTTTACAGGTACCGATACCGGTTGAGAATAATTTGATGAACTCATACTGCCCTAAAAACATAATTATATGTATTAAAAAGAAACTAAATGTAAAATGGGCTATGGACAAGTATACCAACGTAGTTCAATTGAAACGAATGGCATCTCCATAGCTGCAAAAGAGAATTCCGGTTGAATCATCTCGGGAACAAAATAATGTGTAAGCATCTACACAAAAAGACAAACACTACTAGCCCTGAAGATACCACGTATCATATTGGCGTCAGTACTAGAACATTACTAGGCCTTGGTTGAGGCGACAAACAGCAATGAAGTCATACTGTCTTGGATCAAAGGACTTGATAAAACTAAAGGTAACCGCGCTGCATATGCCCTGGCTATGAAAACAACAACTCAAAAACTTTTTGCCAGCCTTCTCCACCAATGTAACAGTTTCAACAGTAGCAGCCCTAGTGCGCGAACATACAATGAGTTCAAAAAAGGTGGGATGGAACAAAATACTGCAAACTATCCAAGGATTCACTGTACTATCCTGACAGTGCAGCAGCAAAAATATTCCTTTCGATGACCTGGCGGAACCTATGCTTTGTAATGGGGGTTCTGACTGTACACTGCCAACTAAATAAACATCTTCATATAATGAGGCTGTCGGACACATTCTCATGTCAAGACTGTGAACAGGAAGATGTGAGATGATGATATCCTTTTTAATTACTCGGCTTTATCATCCATCCGTAAATCCGTTTTCGGCGAGTTTTGGTAACACCAGGGAACGTTATCAACTATTTTAAATCTACAAGCCGGTTGACTACGTTAAGAAATTGTGGAAATTAAGTAGTAGTGGCCAGACGTTCCTTTGGGAAAAATGGAGGTTAAAACCTGACATGCTGTGTTGGCTATACTGCCATAACATAAGCTTCTTCTCATGATGAGACTAAGCAAGGTGCAAAGATTTGCATGTCTGGGCCATGAGAAATATTCCCATAGCAGCAATGGAAGTACTATTAGACCTACCTACTTCCCTTACACCTTGTTATTCAGAGAAAGACAAAACTAGGAATCCATAGATTTCAATTCAATACGAAAAGCCCAAACGCTAGATGATGGTACATGAACATCTTGACAGTTGTGTCAAAGGACGTGATAATCATGAGAAGACTACACAACCATACGATATTCCTGTAATAGACAATTTGAGGTGTTGATTACAGAGATGGTACACCGATCGATCTAAAACTGCAAATAGCACTGGGGCGGGAGTATACCTCCAGAAACCAGGTGATAGCTATAGCTACTGGAAAATTATACTTCTGTATTTCAGGCGGAGATACACACAATCTTGCAAAGCATGTGAGAAAACAACAGGACTGCTGTCGAGTGCAAGCCAATCCATATCATGTCAGACTGCCAGGCGGCAGTTAAGGCAATCTCGAAGGAGAAAGTGATGTTTAGACTAGTATGGGATATGATATGAACTTGATGAACTGGGAACATCAAGGGAGCCAGGGTGTCAGGTCCCCAGATTATCGAGGCTTATGAAAAAGCGGGGAAACTTGCAAAAAGAGGGTCATAGAATACACAGTCTCAACCAAGGCAGATTTTGGGAAAACCATGCCTGAATCGTAGAACGAACAGATTAGTCTGCGCAGAAATCTGCTGAGAATTGTAACAGCTTTGATGACTGGCGTGCACCAGTAAAGGAACACCTATACAAATTAAAACTATACAACGGAGACCTTTCATACAGATTATGCGGTAGGGAAACTGACACAGTACGGAATATACTGCGTATATACTAGACATTTGAACATAACAGACATTAGACACTTAAGGCGTAAGCGTATTGACACTACCCAATACGTTCACGTATTCGATTACATCTTAAAAAGAGTTACGGCACTTGACGACAGGTTTGTCGTTTGTTTACATTTTAATCCATTGAGAGAACTTTATTGTTTTTCTATTTGGTTTTTCTTCATTTTGTACGCGAGTTTTTTGGAATCTTCTCCGTATTTGAATTAGAAATTTTGGATTTTGCAGTGTTAATAGATGATAAGGATGGGGCTTTAGTTTTGCACATTCTTCATGATGAGGAGAGCTTGGACAACAACCGAACTGAGACGTGAAATAAATTGTTTATATTTGAATATTTCGAGTGCCTGATTCGGCTCCATAAAACCTAAGTTTGCAAGTTCCTACGTTAAACGTTCGATATGTACTTACTGCGCACGCGTTCTTGTCAAATGCTCCGTCGTTTACGTTTACGTATTATTCATTGCCTTAAGTGCTTAGTCACTATTTGACCAACCGCAAAGAGACCCACTATATAGCAAATACCATCTAAAAACTTGAGAAGGTGATAAAGGTGCTATCAGAAAGCACGAGCAAAAATATAATAAGTCATTCGGCTATAGTGTTATCGAAGATTTTGTCTGACTGGTTCGGGCAAAAAACTATATTCATATATTAACAAGTTATTTGCTTTATTACTTTTCATACCACTTTGTAGTAGGTGCACTTTTTCAACAGTTTCGAGATTTGGGGATCTTCCCTAGCTCCGTAGAAACACGTGCGACCTACCTAACAGCCTTACAACAGAATGGACTATCATTTTGCAAGCACTCTCAGGGTTTTATGTTATGTGTATTATCTGTGGTTATGTCCGAGCAGTCAGGGCTTATCATAATATGTGCTGACGATACGCTCCATGTGAAACGGCACTAAGAATAGTAGAAACCCAGATACGAGTGACTTATTTCAAAGTCAATTACAAAAAAATTGATCTAAACCTTGCTACTTCCTGGCTTATACATAAAATATATTGACCTTCATCGGAAACAAACAATTTTAAATTCAAAGGTTATTCTTAACTTGATTTTGGTGTTAAATCAAAAAATAATTACCCTTTGTCCGTTCATTTGACTTCTTTGTAACATAATCTGAAAATCTTCGTCTATTTTACTGTACTTGGCTTCAGTACGAGGTGTCAATTGGTATTCAGTCTCAGGTTCAGGGCTGTCGGGACTCATCACTCCGTTCTTATGCTCCTTCTTATTAAGTGCCTGCAAGTGTCAGTGGACCAGCTCATGGAGTAATACCTTGGGGTTAACATACATACGCCAAACATTCTAATTAAGGAAGTATTCTCGATTAAGGATTTATTTTGTACTTATTAAAGATATCCAGAGAAATAAATTGTGATTATTATTACAATTTTATCTGTAAAATTATATTATTTCTAAATATACCTTATTCGTAAATACCCCTCCTGGTTTTAATAAAATTCATCAGTATACATTATCGATTTATCAAAAACAAGTTTGTAAATTTAGTATGATCAGATTGATAATTTTAATAGTAAATTGATCAAATTGTATTTTACGAATGGGTATGGGTATTTTTACAACAGTTCTATTAAGTGACGACATTTCCGTGGTTAGCATTTCGATTGACACTCAGTATTACATCACGCTAAGCATCACTGTGAAGCAGCATTTTTTCTTTATCAGTTAAAAGGTTATTTCATTTTAATTAAAGTTGTTTTCTTTGTCGTGAGATTTGGAGTTTATATGCCTATTGCCGCCACTGTAAATGTTGTAGATTTTGTTAAAAGCTACCAGACTATCGAGGTCCTAAGATTATGCATCAATCTTTATCTAAGATTAAGAGAGAGTGTGGAATCTTTTTATTAAAAAATCAGCGCACTTTATCGTCAATCTGGTACAACTATAATAAATCAGAGATATTTTCTGTTGTATTAGGAAATTTATCAGAGTGAGACAAAGAAATGAACATATCGTATCTTTATTCGCCTACCTTACCGGAGAACCAATAATATGAACACCAAAAATAGGGCGGAAATTATTGTTTAGCAATGGTGGAAAATTCAAAATGACAATTTTGGAAGTTTTTCGCTTGATAACATATCACGCGAATTGTATAATAAAATGTCAGTGAATGTGAAAGTTTTTTGTTAAATTTTTGTATTTTTTTGGTTTATTCGGTAGGCGAAAAACAGTTGTGTGGCACACATGCAGGAAACGCTTCAACAGTCCTTATCTATCAGCTGACCTCACTTCGCTACACTTGCTCGTGCATCTAATAGTCTTGGGCCGCTAAAGCTCATTTTCTGCCCTTGTGACACAATATACTATTACAAACTAATTTTACCATTGTTCTAGTATAGTGGATGAATTTTTATAAAATATTGTTACAGTTGTAAAAATCAGTACAAACATATTTTATTTACTTTTTCATTGTTCTATTTTAGTTTTAATTCCATTCAAATATATTCAAATATAATAAATTACTAGGTATTACCATTACGAATAACGATTGCAGCAAATTTTAAATAGGATTGATTGTTCACATATATGTTTTAACTAATACTTTTTTCTACTAAATTAGCAAAAAAAGTCTTACATAATAAATAAAATATATTGATATTCAGGAAGTAGAAATCATTTTTATACATTCCTGTTAAGAGGAGCAACTGCCAAATGTTTTCCTAGCCTCTTTAGTCTTGTTGAATGGAGATGAGGTTTGCAAGTGAAATAAAATTAATATTAACCTATTAAAATAAATAATAATGAAGCTCGAATTAAAAACTGTGCAATAATGAATAGAAAAGAAATATAAATTATCAAAATTAATCTGGCCAATTGGTTTTGACAAAGCCACTTATTTCATAAAAAAAATTGATGATAGGAAGGCGTTAGGCGAAAGATTACCATATATACTGCTTGCTCCGTTATATAGGTAATTTTAAAGTAAAAAAATTTTCAAATATCCGTTGTGATTGCATTTAGCATTTTAGAATTAAAAAAATATTTTAGGAGTTTTCGACTAGGAACAGAAAATTATTTTGGCAATTGGTTAGAGAAGTACCTTTTTAATTTAGGAATTTAAAAAAAAACTGTCTAGCTAAAAGGACATAATTTATATTATATCCATTAAATTTGATACAAAACAAAAAGTATGTTCAAACTAATTAATGTTTATCCCTGATTAATTACAACTATACGATATCTACCACACAACTAGCAAATCTAATTATTTAGGTTAGAATTTCTCAAAACTGAAGCAACAACTCGTGTGAATAACAGGCAATGCAGCAAATCGATAACATATTATCAAAAAAGCATAAAAATATAAATGTTAGATTAGGAAAAGTTAGTCAGTCATCCAATAAAAACGATCGATTTGGATGAACTTTTGACAAGCACTTTGATTCATTTTTTAGTTTTAAGGTTCAACAAGTGGCAACAGTATGTATCCATGTATGTTCTTCGAGTAAGATTCAGGGATACCTATTTACTACATGCGCCCTTAGGCTATACCTTCCTTTTCCTAACGGTTCTTAGTGTAGCCAAGCCAAAGATAAGAGTTTCTATGAGCTTAATTAAAAATGTGACCATATTCCAGGTAGAAGTTGCAGCACTACAACACTGAAAGAGAGCTATCAAGGCAAGAGTTTGAGGGAAAGGTCATTGCCATGTGGCGGAGTATGCAGATAAATTTCAAACTTGTTTGGGTTTGCTTGGGGACGCTACAAGAGCTAGGCGGTCATGATAGATGGTCCTTAGCCTGGGTACCAGGCCACTCAGATCACAGGGGCAATTAAGATGCAGACTCACTAGTGCACTTTGTGCAATCATTGGCCCAGAACCTTTCTGTGGCATAGCGAAAGCACTGCAAAAAATAAATAGCAGTACTTGGACAAAAAAAAATTGAAGATGGTGGAACAAGGCGCCAGGAATGAGGCAGGCTAAAGAGTTCATCAAGGAACACTCGCCAAAGTTCACGGATTATCTACTGAGCCAGAATAGGAAAACAATCAGATTTATCAATCAGGGCTCTTGATAGGGCATTATAGACTTAAACACAATCATAAGTAGGTTTTGCCAAGAAAATGAGGAAACCTCAGTACACATACTGTGCTACTGTGAAGGTCTGACTAGTCAAAGGTTTTCCCAGTATATGGAGAACCTGAGGTTTGCCTTTCGAATTCTAGTAATAAGGACGGGTCTAGACAAGGTACTCTAGAATAACAGGAGGGCACACACAAAGGTCGTAGTGGAGAGGCTCCTAGAAGCACTTAAGCCACAAATTTAACTTATCTTAACGGTTCTTAGGAAAAAGCGATGAAGAAATAATAAAAAAGAAGTTGGGAGTATTAACATAAGCACCTTAATGAGAGCGACAGTTTCAAAATTGATTTGAACCTTGACTAAATGAAAATTTGAATTTTTCCAAAGTTTACTGTGTAGTTTCGGAGATGTATAGTTTTCACCCAATTTAGCCGAAAATATACTAGAAAATAATACAGTTCTGGGATAGACATATAAGATGAATGCGAAGAGAAAGAAAAAAGTGTAAACTTCCCTATTTGATATACAGGGTGTTTCGTTAAGACTTGTCCATATAGAAACTGGAGAAGCCTTAGCACGAAAAATTAAGATTCAAGCCAAAACACTAGAATAGAATATTCCTCCTAACCGAGATATAGGACATTTGATTTGAAATATTCTAAATGATTTTAGCCCATAGTTTTGACACCTTCCAATATTTTTTTGTTCATAATTGGCAAAGAATTTACATATGTCAAGTTAGTTTAACGTCACTCGTGTGAAATAAGCAATAAAACAAAATTGTATATTTTGAACATTACCTTTAAATGCAAATAACTCGAAAGCTACTCACTCTATCGCATTGAGACAAGAGGATAATATTTACGTAGAAAGTGGCGAAGGATAAAAAAACATGCTAAAACGACAGTGGCGTAGATTGTAGGTGGATAAATGAAAGTATCCATCCCCACTGCACGCCTCTGGTAATAGATGAAAACTATCTTTTAACACTGCTAGAATCATTTAGAATATTTTATATATTTTATTCAAGTGTTTTGTCTTGAATATTCAAATTTCGTGCCAAGGTTTCTTTAGTTACTATATGGACAATTCTTAATAAAACACCCTGTATAGACATACCATTTTTTAAATAGACCTTGTAAGAACCTTAAACTTTTATTTGCAATATTGATAATAACCCAATTTCCATCAGACAATATAAATTCTTAGTTCAACTCTCAATGATATATAATGCAGCTGGTTATATAAAAACTGTTTGCAACATCAATTATAAGGCTTGTCAAAAAATCGTTCCAAAATGAAATTTTGCAAATAATATACTATTTTACTGGACAACAGTTATCGTATTTGCATCAGCCACATATTTTAGCAAGTTGCTGCTGGACTTGATGTACCTCGATAATGTTTTTGTTGGTAAGTGACTCGTGAGGCTCGTTGTACTCTGTATATTTAAGTAGAACTTTGTCCATGTCCGTACTTGCATACTGATACAGCTTGTTACTGCTACTGAAGATAATAAGTGCTATCTCACAATCGCACAAGACTGATAATTCGTAGGCTTTCTTCATAACACCAAACTTACGTTTGTTGAATGTCACCTGTAATAAAAAAAAAACAGGATGATATTGATATTTGGTTTCAACACAAATCGAATACAGTAGGCGGATTTTCATGTGGCCGGTGGTTGAACTTAAAGCTTTAATTGTATATGTATAATAATAAATATACCTCATACTAAAATTCAACCACACAAGCAAATAATTGGATTATTGACAAATAATGGTTTCTTGCATCATCAAGGTTAACAAAACGAATGTCGTACCTTTTCATTAATAGTATATTATTAAACTAGCAATTTATGATAGCCATTATTCACGGTGGGTGTCACCCGAGTGAATCTTGGCCATAAATTGCGAGTAGAATACTATACTTTGCCCACGACCCTTGATTTCTTTATTAAATAAAAGTCAACTATCCTCCAGTTCATAAAGTTATAATATGTAAACATCTTATCTTTCGATTTTTCTGGCAGCAGTCCTATAGTCGTTAATTTCGCCGCTTTTTTTTTATTTCAGTTGGTGTACAAGAACGTTCATTTCTTGAATAGATGAAGCTTTTACTTGATGTAGATCCATAGTAAGTTATGAAATCAAACAATTTTATTTTGTTAAATCTACATTGTATTTAAACATAAAGTGACGCGTTTCGCTAACACAGTAGCTTTTTCAAACGAATGGAGGTATATTGATCCATATTTGTTATATTATAGATATATATGACATTATACCTCCATTCGTTTGAAAAAGCTACTGTGTTAGAGAAACGCGTCACTTTATGTTTAAATACAATGTAGATTTAACAAAATAAAATTGTTTGATTTCATAACGTTCATTTAAACTTTACGAATTCAATGAATTCATCGTTGCAGTAATATAGCAAGTTCGTAACAATTTGGTATTACTAACGTCCAAATTAAATAATTTGACATATATAAAGATGGGCGATACCGTGTAAAGTATCAATACAACGTACCGTTATAAATATATTGTTTTGAAATACTTAATACTAGAAAATGTCGTTATGAAAAGTATCAATACTAAAGATTTCGATATTTGATCGATACGATATATTTCAGAAACGAATTTCCTGAACAAAATACACAGTTTTAAAAGTTTATTTCATATTGTACCCCATCTCTAGTCGTGAATTATGAACCATAATACACTCCAGTGTATTATGAACCATAATTCACTCTAGCAGATATATCGGTACCATATACCTTTTGCTAGGAGGTAAAATATCGACTTATTATTAGGTGGTCGTGGACAAAAGCTTTTTATTGGTTTTTATATCTCTCCAAAGTAAGCTTATGTATTCATCCTGTGTATCCAGCTTCTTCAAATTTTCTAAAAAGCATTGGCATTGTACCTAGACATAATTTTGTCAATAATATAGTATTTCCATCGTCTACTTCGGTATTTGGCTTTAGTCTTTCGTATGTTTCTTTGTCGATGTAAAAGATCACTTATTTCTTCAACATTTTTTCTTTCTACAAATATGTAATCGCATTATCGATGGCTTCACAAGTTTGACGGTGTGAGTTTAGTTTAAAACTTTATCATTTGCTTAATACGGCACTGTAGTAATGTGCTTGCTTATCGCTTAAAACGATATAAAGTCTAACGCCAGTTCTACAAAAGTACGAATTTCGTGTGCCGGTCATATGAAAATCCGTCTGCTGTACCTACTATAAAATACAATTATGAATTAATTTCCATTCCTCCCATAAAAAAAATGTTTTATACAGAATGTTTGAAATACAGTAATAAAACCTAATTTAACATGAAAAACCCTTACTGGACAGGCAACTGAAAACGATTTACCTAATTATAACGATTATAATTATAATAACTTCTTTATTCTTTTATTTGCCTACCCAACCAAGAAACTGTAGTATGTGCATTTTTGGACATAGCAGGAGCTTTTGACAATACTCCACATGAGGCAGTCAGAAGAGCATTGAACAGAAGAGGTGTAGACAGCACAACATCCAAATGGATGTCGGAACTGCTCACCACAAGAATAGCAGAGACGAGGACGAGCAAAGACACTGTCTCCATCTGCACTATCAGAGGATGCCCACAGGGAGGAGTAGCATCCCCATTAATGTGGAGTCTGACGTCTGACGGACTCCTGTGTGGTTTGACGGATCTCGGAATATCCTGCCAAAGATATGCCGACGATACTGTCATAACAGCCAGGGGGAAATTCGAAAACACCCTTTGCGATATTGTACAAAAGGGTCTGAAATATACAAATAGTTGGTGTAGGCAAGTGGGACTTAGCATCAACCCCACTAAAACCATCCTGATAGCCTTCACTAAGAAAAGAAAACTCAACCTCAAAACCATAAAACTTGATCAGAACGAGATTGAATGGAGACA
>CAJUYG010000157.1:164475-182172 GCA_910591675.1 Galerucella calmariensis | reverse complement strand
TATGACTGTATCAAAATCAAATAATATCAATTTATCAATAAAAATAACCAGCAGTAATCTGAACAGAGCTACTGTATAAGCCAAACTGTCATAACTGTCAGAGTATATAATACTCCATTAAAAAGCGGAGTATGCAGAGTTTACTCCGGGTAGGTTTCTGAACGTTTATAAAAGCATACTCTATACTGGTAGAGTAAATTTATGAACGCTTCGGAGTAAACTATCCTTACTTCGAGTAAGTTTATAAACGTAGCCCTTGTGTTAGTTCTATAGGAGCACCTAACCACTATTTAGCAAATTAGGTACGTAGCTCCACACTTATATTTCCTTACTGAGAGTGATTATGTTATCAAAGATAGGTACATCTTATTTTGTAAATGAAATTGTCATCACACAATGTATTTATAAAATATTTACCAAGCAAGAAAAAATCATCAAATCTTCCAGTCTGTCATAAAAATATTATTAAAAAAAATTATTCGCCTTAAAAAAATACCACGATTATTATAAAACGTTGGGACTATTTAACGATTTCTCGATTATCGGGACAAATTTATCATGGAATTATTGAAAAATACATCAATTATAGAAAAAAAAGTACTAGTTCATCTAATCTGTAAGAGCATGGGATAACTCGAATTAGCATTCATTCATAATCCGATTATGAATCGGATTATCAATAGATATTCGATTTTGGGAAAATTATTCGATTTTTTTGGTGGATAATGAACGGACATTTACAGGTAGTTGGTGTTAAGTTTTTCAATGCAATCTCTTTTCTTATTGATTAATTAAACAGTCAATAATTGATAGTTTTACATACCTCCATCTTGAGCTGGATGGTAAGATATCCCAACCGTTCAACTTAGAAGTGTAATTCATTGTCTGTAGTAGATGTTGCTTCTTAGTGAACGATCTACTTTTTGAAAAATAGTTTTCAAATTTGTAAGTATAGGTAGTACCTAGGTATATATAGTATAATCATATTATCTTGACATCTATTATTTTGAAGTATTTAAAAAAAATTCGGTCAATTTTATTGAAAATTTTTTGACATCTCCAATAACCAATAAAATTTCCTTATTTTTTATCATATGAACAATTTCACCCAATCATGTCAACATTACACTGATAACAGACCATGGGCTATTTTCACGTTGCTATGAACACATACTACCTACCTATTGATTTAATTCGATTTTGGAGTTTCAAATATTTAATATTTGGAAATGCCACGATTTGGTTGTAATTCTATAATTGGTAAAAAATTTTCTATCCGAATAACCCTCGGACATTGATAAATGCTCAAAAATTTTATGACAACTTTCTCAAGCTTGTTGCTTGTAGGCAACAGACCTCCGCCTACGGCGTCGGTCTGTTTCCGAGCAACAAGCTTTCGAAATCTGTCATAAAAATTTTTCGAAATTTTTTCAATGTCCTTGGGTTATTACTACTGATAATAAATATATTTAACGAGTGTTTTGGTTTCTCACATGAACAATGAAATATCTAGTTTATAAATTGAAACGAGGCAATATTGACGTTATTAGGTGAGTGAAATGTGACTGCACACTAATTACAGTTTCTGATTAACTTCTTTTTTACCTCATATCATAGAGAAATAATAAGAGAGGTTATAAAATATATGCAAGGAGCTGGAACAACGTTTGTGCGCAGCCTGTAGCGTATGACGCTTCACAGCATCTAGCTGAACTAACTAACAACTAACTTTGACAGGTCGGCAATATTAGGTTGGATCCCACGATCAGCTGAGTTGAAGTTTGTGTGTTTTGACATGTGGTGTAAGACCGTTGGTTGTCAGGCAGACTTTGTAGAACAATGTGAATGAAATATATATTTTATTTAAATAATAAAAATTTACATATAACACAGAAGCAGTTAGTAAGCTGTCTCTGAATTGAATTAAATGATAATTAAAATATCAGACGACGAAAAAAGCAATCAACCGAGGAGTTACTTGATTCAAGAACAGTCGATTGAGGTACACAGGAAGATCAAATAAATAGTCACCTCGCTTGAAACAGCCGTAAATAAAAAAAAAGATATCTTATCTTTTGCCGACCGCATTCCACACTTAACACTACAAAACGATGGCATTTTAAAAAACTTCAAGAACTATTTAATAATTAAAGTCTAACTGTCATCCGTTGTCTACCAGTAAACAATGAACGTTAAATATAATATGAAATATTGGGTAAACGGTATATTTATTGTTTAATATTATATACCTATTATATTGGTTATTGGTTTCTCTAAACTTCAACCTTGTGTGGTGATGTAAATAACAAATAATGTGTCTAATGTTATCAACATTAGAGTGATATATAATTCGATTATTCAAATCACTCATAACCTGTGATCCGATTATTCCGGTAATTTAAATAATGCGATTCTGCACATCAACAGAGAGCACTTCCGGGGCACTGCTTGAAATACCTCGGTATTATAAAAATCGTATTAATTTAATCTTTATTTAAATACACGCCCCATTTGTATATTAAAAGTAGGGCTTCCAAAAAATGTACACGTATGGGTCTTGTGCTACTGCACACTACACAATAGTGTAGATATAGATAAAATTGTATAGTTTAAACTTAAAACTAACTTAGCCTAAATTAAAATTGTCGTGAACAATAGCTGCTGTTACTTATCAGAGAATGTTAAACATTAACGATATTGCTGGAAGTAGTGACCTCTGTTGCTGGACTACTAAACAAAAGTGGTGGGTTTAACTGTTTATGCTAGCGTTTCCTTTAAAATTCTGTCTTAACAGCCCTCGCGGAAAACTAGATCTTTTGTTTTGGTGCATTATATTGTTACTACTTGTTAATTATGATTTTTCAACGATTGACTGTTTATTTATGCTTTAGATTGATGTTCATAGAATTGATCATTAACTGTTTATTTATGCTTTAGATTGATGTTCATAAAATTGATCATTAATGATAATGACCTTTTATTATATAATGTTCAATTATTTTATTGATGTATACATATTGTAGTATTAGTATAAAAAAACTACATCTACATATCATTTCGGGTCATGAACTTATGCTAAATCTTCATCCTTGCCTGCAAAAAAAGATTAAAAATAAAATTTCCATTATATCATAAAAATCTAACCTCAAACGTATAAAATGAAAAATCTACTTTTTTATCTTAAACATGATAAATAATTATAAATCCTGTGATAATAGTACCAATGATGAAAATAAGTAAGTACTTTACAAAAAGACCAGAGTCGATCAAAGAATCAGAGAATATTAAACATTAACGCTATTGCTCTTAGTATTGTTTATAAAAATCGTATTAATTTATTCTTTTATTAAATACACGCCCCATTTGTAGTATATTAAATGTGGCTTCGAAAAAATGTGTACGTATGGGTCTTATGCTACGTGGCTCTACACAATAATGTAGATATGGATAAAATTCTAGACTTATATAAAACTTACAAAAACCTAATTTAAAATTGTCATAGGGATAAGTAGCTGTTATTTATCAGAAAATGTTGAACATTAATGATATAGCTGGAAGTAGTGACCTCTTTTGGGGGACTACTAAGCAAAAGAGGGAGCGTTTTCTCTAAAATTCTCTCTTAACAGCCTTCGTGAAAAACTAGCAGTTTTATTTTATTGAATATTTGTAAAACAACTAATCGTTGACGACTTCCTATTATTAAGTATATAATCTTCAATTATTACAAGTTTAGTATACGTTAAATCTCACGGTTGAACATCGATAAATACGCATGCGTTATAATGCAAAGTGCACTGTTCCGTTGAAACGTATTTTTTTACCACTACGAACTTGTAATCTAGAAAGATATTCTTATATTCTAATTAAATTTGTAAACTGACTAGGTATATAATTAAAATTGAAACTGAATTTGCGAAGTTTCAATAATGGAGAAGTACCTACCTATGTGAATATGTCATCATTAGACAGTGTTAGGTAATTGAAAATGTGGAAAAAGTTGAATTTGGATAATATAAGGTCAAGTCGATAACAGGGATAATACCTTAGTTTATTATTATTGTGTTTAATTTTCTACTCGGTGGGTACTAGCAAAGATTGCAAAATATGTATTTTGTGATATTTAGTACTAGTTCGTAGACGAACATATTTAAATAAATATATACATTATGAAAATGGTTACACTCTATTAACCTAAAAACAGAGAAAAGTTAAGAATTATTTTATTTATGTTACGTTTAAATTAGAAAGAATTTCGCGGCAAGATTCTAAATACGCGCATGCGTAAATTGATGTTCGGCCGTGAACTAACCTTGGTGAGAATTAACGTCTCTTTAAGATATTTAGAATAGGCAACAAAGCATGCACTTTAAAATTAATATTCAGTATATAGGCAACCAAACATAGTCTCTATTTTTTTATCACCTGTCCTAAGAATTGTAAAATTAAAGTGAAGTGGAATTAGAAATGGGAGAAGCAAGTCTTGTAGCATGTTTCGTGTAGTGTGATTTTCTATATTGTAGGTACCTTTGTAGGTATCTGTATTTAAAATTTTTAAGTGACACCTGCAAAGACTGCTCTACAAAGCACCTGCTACTAAAAAGCTGTATTTCAAATACTCACCACCAGTTAAGGTGGTGGTTGTACCCAAAACTCTATAGCTCTACAATATCAACTTCTCTTTCCCTAAAATTTATATAGAAAACACCAATAGGTATGTAAAAAGCTAAATTTTACTAGTGCCTGCAAACTATTCCACACAAACAAGCCTAAAGTCTATGTACCTATCCACGAAAAATATAAAACTATGACAAAGCTAGTTGATTTAATGTCAAGTCCTAGAAAGATAAGTTACGATTTAATTTCAAAAAAGGTAATTGATTAGGATAATTGAAATCAGTCATAGCCTGATAATCCCATTATTGAAGTAATGTGGTTTTGTCCATCTCCATATTAAACATTAACGATATTGCTAGAAGTAGTGACATCTGTTGGTGAACTACTAAACAAAAGAGGTAGTGTTTTCTTTAAAATTCTGTCTCAACTGCCTTCGTGAAAAACTAGAAGTTTTGATTAGGTGCATATTTATTATTTGATAATAATTATGATTTTCCAACGACTGACAGTTCATTTTGATTTGTTCATAAAATTGATCGTTAATGACCTCCCATTATTAGGTAATTTTAAATAATTACGCTTTGTTAGGATAGGCAACAAAACATACACTTGAAATTAATATTCAGTAGATATATCAATTATTATAGGCAACTCAACAGCTGTTTTTTTTTTCATTACCTGCATCAATAATTGTAAACTCGAAATTGAATTTAAAAAAAACGGTATTTGCATAATTTGTTTAATGAGCTGTGAATGTCACGTTCCCCCAGACGCCCCTAGCCCTTTTTTCACATTAAGCTACACGCTTCCCCCGGAATCCGGAATACAGAATTTTAAAAATGTATAATACAAGTTTACGGTGCAACCTTTAAGTTGTGCCTGTTTTATGGGTCCTTCCATTGCAAATTTACAGTTTATGATTTTAACTATTTATTTTATCCTAATATACCTATTACAACATAGAGGTACTTACATTCAGTTGGACGAAATAGTTTTTATGTGAGAACACCGTAATATATACAAACATTACAGTCTTATTGGAAGAACGCCAGTTCAATATAAACTCGAAAACACAAAAATAAAATCGAAAAAATACAATTGATAAATATATCTTACCTGCCGATTCCGTTCATCGGTAATTCTTGATATTTGTATTTTTTTGCGACCCATGGCAGCAATTTTGAATCGCTAAATTAAACACCGGTGAGTATACAGTGTACGAATCGTCGAGATCGACGATTAGGATGGGTATGATGATACAATACGTCGTTGTTACTTGGCAATATTCTGAAACAAAAATGAAAACAAATGAAAAATAATCTAGAACATCATAATGCTATTTGATTGAAATACTATAAGTACCAGTTTTATAAAAAACTTTTTTGTGCTAAGGGAAAACACATTTAATAGGTTAGTTTTGCCGGACAAAACAAAACCGGACTATAGACGGACTGGCTGGACAAGAAAATATTTGGGGGCAGACACGCGCATAAAAAGACAAAGAGTAAGGAATATTTTTCATTGTTTTGAAAAATCAGAGCGAGTACAAACAGGTGAACTATGGTACAAACAAGGTTCTCGTAAAGTATGAATGAACATAAAATCGCATGAATTGAATCTTCTACTAAAAATATTTATAACTCAGTTTTGTCCGTGACATTAAGATAAGGGTACTCAGTATAATGTTGACGTAGGAACACTATTAATGATATAACTGATAAGAAGCACGTCTAAATTTAACTGTCGGGTTAATGGAATAAAATGTTTTGTTGATGTAGCATTTAATAGATTTCCCTACAATACAGGAAGTAAAACTTTCGGTTACATCGTGAATAAAATGGGGTATTGTATAATTTAGAAAATAAATATGAGTTTTTCAACAGGACCGGCGGTATAGTTTATATGGTTTTAGTTCGGCCGCTAAAAGTAGCCACAAGCCGTTTTATTGAAATTTACTGAAATCCCATAAACTATAACCGTGTACTTATAGTTTCCTCAAAAAATTGCAAAATTGTGAAA
Source organism: Galerucella calmariensis (assembly GCA_910591675.1). Taxonomy (NCBI): domain Eukaryota; kingdom Metazoa; phylum Arthropoda; class Insecta; order Coleoptera; family Chrysomelidae; genus Galerucella; species Galerucella calmariensis. The sequence continues at coordinate 175,539 of CAJUYG010000157.1, read as the reverse complement.
AAAGCTAGAGTAAGATCGAAATTGAAACTAGTTTTTTATTTCAGACCAAAAATCAATGATCTTGGTTTTTCATCAGTAAATACTTGGTGATCTCATATTCAAAATATATAATATATTAAAAATTCTAAAAATTCTTACAATAATGACATCAAACCATCAATTTTGTTTCCTAACTCGATGTCAAATGACAAAATGACAATAAAGGAATTCGCAAAAAACAAACTATAAAGAATCTATTTAGATCTTCATTTTAAGATTACAAAAAATTATAGTACTTCCACTTGACAGTTAAAATCTTCGTGTTTGCTAGGTAAATTGGATGAAGCTAATAATAAAAACCAAAATTAAACTAATGGGGATATTCAAGTTCAAATAGAGAGTATTTTTCCTGGGAAGCAGAGACGCACAGCAGGACTCAACAATTGACTTTTGGATTTCAATTTCAATTTACACATTTGGGGCCATCCATAAAGTACGTCACATGAATTTTAGAACTTTTAAACCCTTCCCCCGTCCTTGTCACAGGTTGTCATATTTTTATAACCCCCCCCCCTTCTGATGTGACATCACACATGTTTTAAATTTATGCATGTATTTAAAAATAATCGAGAGAAAACAGCCATTTTCATTTTTAACTTATTTTTATTACATAATAATCTAAATTATTAATAAATATAGATCATGTTTGTAAATTTTTGAAGTTTTTAATTCACATCTAAACTTTGCGTTTTAGTATTTTTAATTTTAACATGTGACGTCACTAAACTATTGACCCTCTCATGCCCCTTGTCACACTTCGGTGATATCCTCCCTCCCCATTAACGTGTGACGTACTTTATGGATCACCCCTTTGGAATTTATGCAAGAAAAAAATACTAACAAATACAAATTTATAAAAATGTTTCAAGGTTGTTATTGATAGCAATAAGAATTTGTTCCTACATAAATTAAACATAGTCTATTTGAAATAATAAATTTTACTTAAGTGCACTAAAGTGCCAGTTGTTGTCTGTCCCTGCCATGGTATAAAGTGTAAATTCGATAACGAATAAATGAGGGCGTCGATTTATATTTTTAAATGCGCATTTAAAAAAAATTTATATAGGGTGTGTCATGTGACAGTGGCAAATACCAACTCTCTTATTTTAAATGAAACCCCCTGTATATTATTTATTTTTTGGATTCATATAAGACAGATGAAAAAAGTAGGTGTCAGTGCAGTAAGTGATGTTACGAAATTTGATTTTATCGCTTTGTTGTATTTTTTGAGTTTAAGGGTCATCTACCAAATTCGACCTTGCACAATTATGCTTTGTAAATTTTTTTGTTTCCCTACGTCCTCACGTTCAAGTTCACATAACGAAAATTTTATTAGAAATATGAAAGCTCCGCAACATGTAGGTAGCCAAGCGGTCAAAGCGGATTTTGGTTCACGTACTACTCTATAAGCTTCGTCAGTACTGAACTGGGAGACCGCCGAGACCAGCGAGCGTTGTATCAACAATGGAACGGCACGCGACTACCGAAGCAAAGAGACAATGTCAGTCATAGAAGGATAGAAAAGCGAGAAATGGATTTTTATCCGATATTTTATTGGTAGCAACCGAATTTCAATAAGGAATTGTACGATCATAAGTAATTTGAGGATTCTGAGATTTTTATATAGTATTCATAAAGCTTCAAATTAGACTTCTTATCAATTAGTTTTTCCATTTAATCCATATTTAATTCTTTACAAGGGCTCAAACTTTGCTTAATATGTGTAATTACCTCATGATTCGAATTTTTTTCAACAAAATTTGGTTAGCAATTCAAAGTTTTTATTCGATGAGAACTCTAAGTTCAACATTAATCTACATGATATATTTTTTCCTTAATTTTCAATACATCCATTACCTCAAAATTCTTTGCCAAAAATACTTCGATATTTTGTCAAATCGCTGCCGATAGATTCCCCTTAAGGTTAAGATTAACAGATTTTTCATTTATCATAGACGGAAGGTGTGTTTGTAATTATTTATATGCACGACCGGGCGAAAAAGTCCAGATTATAAATACGTTTAGCGGGCGTAAAGTGTCCCCGGGGGGCGGTAAAGTAAATCTCTTTTTTTTTCTTTTAAAAATGCAATTGTAGTTAGTAAAACAAACTTTATTATTATTATTTATTATCATGGAAATATTTGGTACAATTAACAAAATATGAGTTTAATAAAGAAATGATAACTTTAAAAGCCCAAACATAAGATCCTCACACTTATAATTTTATACTAATAACACAATTTGAACAATTACTTATAGAAATGTTAGGATTAGCTACCTTGCTCTGTTGTAAGCTGCTACGAAATTGTTTTATCATCTTATTAGTTTCAATAAGACTTATTTTTATTTAACTATACAAATGATTTGGTAAATTGTTATCCAGGGTGAGTTATAATAATATCGAGGTATAAAATTTATCCAACTTGAAACATTTATAATAACCTATCTTCTAGTATGTAGGCGTGAGTGAGATTTATTTTTTTCTTTTTGTTTATATGAATTTTTCCTGATGCGACTGGCTGAATGACGTGAGTCCAAGCCAAAAAAAAAAAAATAATAACCTACTCACAAAAGGTGAAAAATAGAAAATAAAACACATTTATTAATAAACTATCATTAATACGGTCGTGCATAAAATTTTGTATGTATTTAAGGCGTAAACAGCGTTTATGGACCTCGCCTTGCGGCTCGGGCTCTTACTAACACGTTGCGGTCCATAAACGCCTGTTTTACGCCCGATACATAAATAACTATTATCTTTAGTAGCAAAATTGATTATTTGTAATATCCAGTGGAGATGACTCTCTTGTGACTTACAGGGTTTTCTTTTTCGGATAAGGTATACATAAAAATTGTTTGCAAGAAACAAATTCAGGCTGAGTAGAGGAAAGGGACAAGATGTCATAAACGTATCGTTTTTGTTGGGCCTTTCTGGTTTTTTTTTCACCTTGTATATCCTGTACCTGTACGAATATTAAAATTAATGCGAACTTAACTTTATTAGTTATTTAACCAACAAATGTATTATTATCAAGTGCGTATAACAATCGAGATATTTTAACGCGCGAAAAAAGTGAGCTCATTCATGTTCGAGATTGTTAATCGTCCCTATTAATACACGTGTTTGTGACAAAACTTTTCCGTCGACTGGATAGACTGTCCTAGTGAAAAGTAGCTCATTTCAATAACGTTTAACTTTTATTTGTCCAACCATGGGAACATGCAGTTTTAGTGTATGTATAGTTGCCTATAACAAAGTCGCTTATATAAATTCATTCATGAATATGGGTCATTAATTAATGATTTTATGTAGATTAATATTGGGCGGAGTAGAATTCGATGAGACCTCTGGCGGAAAAAATTGTAACTATCGCAACGAGTAAAATAATTCGTTTTGCATTGCTTTTGTATTACATTCAAGTCAACGTAATTACCGTAAATTCGTACTTTATTTATTTAATTTTGTTCCAGTGACAAGTTTAAAACTGTGTTTTTCTATTTAACTCAACTGTCATCATTTCTGAGGTAATATTCTTATATAATCAGAGATATTATGGAAGAGGTTATGTTATTCTATTTTTTGTTTTCATTGCAGATCAAAGAGAAAATAAGTCGGTATTAAATATTTAAAATATTACTCAATACAAACCTACCATCCCTACAACTTTTGTAGATATAATTATAATAAAAATAAAATAAAAACACGAAATCAGACCTAAAACTAAACAGTTAATTGAACGCTTGTTGTACTTTTCACTCAATACCAACCTACCTCCCCTGCAACTTTTGTAGATACAATTATATCAAAAATCAAATAAAAACACGAAATCAGACCTAAAACTTAACAGTTAATAGAGGAGTTCAGTCTAAGGTCAGTGTGGCCAACAAAAAGTGGTTTTTCTGACAAAAATGACAGTTAATGTCTACCCCTTAAATCATAAGATTTTTGCATGTTTTTTATCATTGCGAACATCTATATTGCTTTATTAAAATAATGAATACACCCCCGAAGCGTAAATCTTGGAATTTAAAATGACTTTTTAGCTGAATACAGAGCACATCGGTGGCCAAAAATTCTTGGCATATCACCATTTCATTTCTGTATCTGTCTCTAGTTATGTCAGATGTCAGTGGAAAAAGTAATTAGAAGAATAGAGATACAACTAACTAGAAATGCTACTAAAATCTAATCGAAAATGGACATACACAATTAAACGAATATCAACAAAAATAAAAATAGCTGACATTTCACATAACCAGTGACAGAATAACAGACATTAAATGGTGGCATGGCAAGACTTCCTGGAATTTTTGGCCACCGATGTGCTGTGTATTCAGCTAAAAAGTCATTTTAAATTCCAAGATTTACGCTTCGGGGGTGTATCCATCATTTTAATAAAGCAATATAGATGTTCGCAATCATAAAAAACATGCAAAAATCTTATGTTTTAAGGGGTAGACATTAACTGTCATTCTTGTCAAAAAAACCACTTTTTGTTGGCCACACTGACCTTAGACTGAACTCCTCTATTGAACGCTTGTTGTACTTTTCACAAATATCAACCATACCTATTACTCCAAAAATAAAAATATTAGGAGTCAAAATTTAGTTTAACAACACAAAATACTAAAGCACAATCATAGAAAAAGCAAAAGTTCTACAAAACACACACTGAAAATAACTAAAACAGCAAAATAAAACCACTTAAATATCAAAGGGCTTATACGGCAGCTGATTTGTTTTACTCGTTGCTAAGATGACGTTGACATTTCAGAGCGCCATCTATCGAATTCTACTTTTCCCAATAGTTCAAAAATGCACGGTCGATGTTATGTTTAATTTATATCAACTAATTATATTAAATCTGAGCGTTAGAATCATTTGTAAATAGCTTTGAATAAAAATGATATACCTAACACCTGCTACAATTACATATAAAGATTATTTTTTGTTAATAAAAAGCATTTTCTTCTACTAACCATGTTGTATTTTGATTTTTCCACTAGCTAGTCCATGGAGACTTATTATTCTTTTAAACATTGCAGCGTCATTTAAACTTTTTAAGGAATTTTCTTTAAATTACTGAACATTCGCAGTTAATGATATTTGCAAACGAATTATCTAGAGGCAATAAAGAAGATTTTGCTATTGAGTGTTATCATAAACCACAAAAACAATGTTTTATTCATAGACTTTGTATGTTTCACAATTCAAGGTTTCGCAGTTTAGGTGGGAATTTAAATAAATAAAAATGAATTTCGTCATCATAACCATGGTTAAAAAATATTACTTCCTCTAAACGATTGTACAAGGATAGTTTAAATTATAAAATCCGTTTTTTATACATTAAAAATGTTTTTTGAATAGTTCAATAATTTTTTCAATAGCTCAAATAGTGCAAAAAACATGAAATAAGAAAGATGGCTTAAGGCTTTTTGAGCAGACTCTCATTATTCAAGAATTTGGTGGCAATTAAATGTATGTTGAGTGAATTAAATGTTTTTTCAAGTAATAATCAGTCCATTTTATATATGAAAAATTTGTAAAATTGTTTCCGCCTCTTAAAAAGGTAACTTGGTTGTCGAAAACTAGTATTCTCAAGTATTGAACAGTTCCAGCAAAAAATACACCAGCTTAACAAAAAGGGAAGACCGACGCAATCTCTTTGATGTTTTAGTAACAAAAATATATGACCTTGAGAGACCGACGTTGACAGATAACTCGGTAGAAACACTGAGAAAATTATAAAATTTTCAAATATAATTGGTCTACAAAGTGTAGTATGACAAGTATCTTGTCATAAAAATTGCTACTTTCAGACATGCGTATCATTACAAAAAAGGAATGGCTTCGCTTCTTGTTATATAAGTTGGTGTAATCTTTGTGTATTGTCAATCAGTGACTTTTTGGATTTCCCCTGCATTGACTTCAATTTAAATCCAACGAAAAAGGAGAATAGTTATTTTCTATCTTTGAACTTTGGGAGAGATTCAATATTCATTGACAAGATTTTGCGGTGAAAAAAGTAATTCCAGGCTCATAGGCCGCGTCCCGGTCCTGTAATAGTGTATCAATAGTTCCAGATCTGCTGCATTTATAGATATTATGCAAGAAATTTAAATACTTATCAAACTGTCCTTGTATTAGTGTTGTGTTAGTTTATTGACGGATTAAATTTTGACTACAATTAGTTTTGTTTTTATCATTTTTAAAATCTCCTCCGCTTGCATACATGCTATCGCTAAAGTGAACTGGTAAACAATGGATAAATAAATGTTAACCACAGAACTTGATTATTTTATAACGAATTATATACATTCACAGTTTATCACGAACATATAAAACTGTAGTACGGGTATTGTTATTAATGAAATATTAATAAGTTGATACCTATTCCATAATAACTATTTCCTATGCTAATTTTAGATTTAATCTATTTTTATTATTAATTTATATATTTTGGTAAATTTAAAGTTTTTATGGTCGGCAATCTTTCAACAATATTATATTAGATGGACTGGTGTATACAGGATATTTTTTTAAGTGGATAATGAAAATACAAAAGATTATGGACGAAAATACTTTTTATTTTATTAAATTTTATATTTAACCGATGATACTTGTAGATATTAAAACATAATTAAAATAAAAAAGATTTCGTTTTATAGTATCGAAATAAATTTTCTTCACTGCTAATGGAAAGTTGTGTATTCGAATATTATACAGGGTGGGGCAATCTTCTGACATCGGAGGATTACATCGTTGTGGTGAGAGATAGAACTAGTTTTGTGTGAGCTAATACAGTTATTGAGGGCACATTTTGAAAATACTTTCGATTCTACAGGGTGTTCCAAAACCACGTAGCAGCACAAACTTACATTTTTTTAAATGGAACGTACTATATTTTGTTCAAGAATCGAAAAGATCTCACCGAGAGCGTTACTAAAATATAGCACTCTAATATATTATAAGGGTGTTTTACAGAGATATGGCCAATTATTAGCAAAAAAGACCTCCTCTTTAACACTCTGCAAAACAGTAAATTAAAATAAATCAACAGGTCTTTGTGTTCAAATGTCATACACACATCATTGGCTGTGCTCAGTATTAATTACTTTTTCCATCGGTGGCTTCTTTAATACAGGGTGAAACAAAACGCAAATCAAGCAATATCTCAAAATTTTTAAATGAATCACCCTATAAGTCTTTTTACAATTTGTTAGTACAATTAATAAACTTTCAAACGATGTAGTAAACTTAGGGCGTTAGTTATTGGAAAATCGTAGATATTTTATGATAATGGTCAAAAACAAGTATTTTACGTACACAAATAAAATGGTATTAAATTTTTACTTGCAACCTCTTGTAAATTTTAACATTTCTAAGGCATACATTTTAATCGCAATTTTAGATGCATCTACAATATCTAATCAATGAAATAAAATGTTTACTAAAAATTTCATATTTATTCATGTTTCACTTTCAAGAATTGTTATTATAGGCTTGTTTGAGAATGGGCGAAACATAATCAAGCCATATTTTTGATTATATCTACTATGGGCTACTATCAAAATAGTATCTACTAATAAATGTCTAAGAAATATTGCTGTATTCTTCGTTTGTGTTTAGGAAGTTGATTCAAACACAATACCTAGTTAACTTGTAGTTCCAACAAGATGGAGCATCTGTATATCACGTTCGTTGTGTACGTCGGTGGTTAAACAGATATTTTACCGACAGGTGGATAGGACGTGGTGGACCAATTTCGTGGCCTCCTCGATCTCCAGATCTCACACCGATGGATTTCTTTTTATGGGGATACATCAAGCAACTTGTGTATCAAACGGAACCTACTACCAGAGAAGACGTGAAAGAAAGGATTCGTAACGCAGTTTCCACAATAACTCCAGCTATGTTGGAAAGAGTAAGATCCTCGTTTTTGAAAAGAATTGTATGGAAGTAAATGGTCGCCATTTTGAACACTTAGCATAAACTACTATACTTTTTATAGAATGTCAATGTTCATTTATGTAAATGTGAGTGTTCTTATAATGTTGGTTTTCATAATTGTTAGTTTTCCAAAAATAGAAAAAGTTGGAAAATAAAATACAAGCTTGCATTTTACATAACTAAGATATACTGCGTGTGATGACTAAAGTAATTATTAAAGACTACAAACTGCTTTTATATTTTTAGTACTATAATGACATTAGCCTACTTACAGTAAACAAAAATATTTCTTCCAACATAATTCCTTCTTTCCTTCCTCTAATGGTAAGAGTAGAAGTCAAAGATATTTTAGATGCATCCAAAATTACGATTAGAATTTATGCCTTAGAAATGTTAAAATTCACAAGATGTTGCATGTAAAAATTTAATACCATTTAATTTGTGTACGTAAAATACTTGTTTTTGACCATTATCATAAAATATCTACGACTTTCCATTAACTTATGCCCTAAGTGTACTACATCGTTTGAAAGTTTATTAATTGTACTAACAAATTGTAAAAAGACTTATAGGGTGATTCATTTAAAAATTTTGAGATATTGCTTGATTTGCGTTTTGTTTACCCTGTAATAAAGAAGCAACAGATAAAAAAAGTAATTAATACTGAGTACAGCCAATGATGTGTGTATGACATTTGAATACAAAGACCTGTTGATTTATTTTAATTTACTGTTTTGCAGAGTGTTAAAGAGGTCTTTTTTGCTAATAATTGGCCATATCTTTGTAAAACACCCTTATAATATATTAGAGTGCTATATTTTTGCAACGCTCTCGGTGAGATCTTTTCGATTCTTGAACAAAATATAGTACGTTCCATTTAAAAAAATGTAAGTTTGTGCTGCTACGTGGTTTTGGAACACCTTGTAGAATCGAAAGTATTTTCAAAATGTGCCCTCAATAACTGTATTAGCTCACACAAAATTATAAAGTTCTATCTCTCACCACAACGATGTAATCCTCCGATGTCAGAAGATTGCTCCACCCTGTATATAAAAAATATTGTTAACAAAATTACATAGGACATACAGCAAGACACCTAAAAGACGGTATAACTTCACATCGAAGTGCATTAGCCCAACATGTCCATAAAACCGAGGAACACTGAAATATTTGACAAATGTAAAAACTATACAGAACGACTTTTTCTAGAATATCCTAAGAAGAACATCCAATGAATACTAAGACCAATACTGACGGACTGAATTTAATTTACTCAAACATTATAGACCTATACTAAAAACTAAAAAAGAAAAGATATAATAATCATTCCGTTACTAATACTAGTCAAAACATTGACACAGAAACTGACATCACTCAATGAACAAAGGGACAATTAAATACCACCTTTAAAGTTGCTATTTATCAGCACAAATTTATAAACATTTCATTTGTCACTTTAAATTTGGCATTAGTTTGGTAAAATAATAAAAATTCAAACGTGTGTACTGTGTACTCTAAAAACCCACAAAATCTAATCATTAAAGAAACCAATCTATAACACTTTTCTACTTAATTGATTGGGTAAATCTCTAAAAAGTGCTCTATAAATGCTGGTGCATCCTTACGAAATGAAAAGGTGGGTTAGGCAGTTTTATGGCTTAATCGACTAATGCGAAATGTGCCCGAATACTAAAGTGATGGAGGTAGAACGAGTGAAATAAGGGCCAGAAAGACAAAAGTGAAAGATGAAAAACAGGGCACCCGCAAACATAGTGACCTGATTTAGTGTAAGTATTGTAACGATCGATGAACGAGGGCGTACAAGGCCGGCGCGTGGCCCTCCTACGTACAAGGGCGCAAATCGCTATGCCTTGCCTTTTACCTGAATTCGAATATAATATAGCAACAGGGCCGTACGAGAACAAGAAGCTCCTTTGAAGCAAAGTTTAATAAACAAAAAATCAAGTTATTAGAAAAACATATCACCATATAAAAAGTTTTTTTTTATATTTAACAAACGAAAGTAGTTGATTACTCTAATACCACTAAAAACTAGCCAGAGCAAGATAAATATGAATATGAGGCTTATGTGCTTCTAAGAGCCTCATGTGTTTGTTAAGTCTACAATGTCAGGAGCAACATGAGAGTTGAAAAGAATAAAAATTTTTATTTTTTCAACAAAAAAATTAATAGGAAAGTGTAGGTTATAATAGCTAAGCAGAAATGTTTTGCTCTACTATAATGATGTAAGAAATGTATATAAAGAAACAATAAGTTATAAAAGACTATAGAAGCGGAGAAATAATTGGACATTTATATAATTACTAACGTATCAAGGAAGCTCTGAAAGATATCAAAAAAATATATTGATTCAATCATATATACTAGAGATCCGCCACGACTCTCGGCGCAACTTTTAAACCAAATATCAATAATGTCTTTGGTTTTTTGAAAATAAAATATAGTCGCTGATAATATAGCTTCATATAGATGGAATAATTTTCAACATCAGTTAAGTAGTCTTTGAATTTATCCATAACAAAGAAACTAAAAAATAATAATATATTTTCTCTTTATAAAAATAAATATTGGATTTTATTTGATGAGGTGGCTAATCGGCCCAAGCAATCCCATATACTAGCTTAGAATTGACCTTAAGTGCAACTAAACGGTGTCATTTCCTGCCTTTAAATGAAAAGTGTGAAAGTTGTGACGTCCTCAGATAGGCTGATTGGAATAGCTATTCTTTGTTTTAACCCTAAAATTCCGGCTCCTACACATACTTGTGCTTTGGAGCCGTCCGTTTACCAGGTTGCCTCACCCTTTATGGGTACATTATGGGTATGTTTACTTTGCAGTAGTTTCTGTGCGTTACAGATCTTTGTCCACCACACTATACTGATATCGAACAGCATTTGTGTAAAACCATTAGGTCATTTTTGGGGTAAGTCTCCAGCTTTTTCCAGATATTCTTTGGCATATGCCAAGGGCATAATATATAATAGAATATATTTACTTGTGATTGGAATAGGGCATGTCCACGACAGTTGACATTGACAATACTTGGGTGGTAA
>CAJUYG010000157.1:145925-164465 GCA_910591675.1 Galerucella calmariensis | reverse complement strand
AGTCTTGTCAAAATAGTTTGTGACGTCACGTGGACATGCCCTATTTTCCCGTCATGCTAGCCTCCTAGGTTTCTTCCGCTTTATTTTTGAAGTCTTCAATAATCATTGATCTTCCTCAGATTTCACACTTATAAATTTGTATTATATAAGAAGATAAATAGATAAATATTGCATGAAGAAAATAAACGATCAAGTTTCAATATGATACTCAAGGAATTCTATAGACCTGAAGTTAATATACATTATGCATAAACTTTGCTCAATGTCATTAACAAATAATTAATTGAATTAAAATTCAGATTTTATATTTTATCAAAACAGCACGTTTTTCTTCTATTCATCATTAATATTCGTATTACATAAGATATTGACATTAAGGTTACATAAATATATAATTTTTTATAATAAATAAAAAGAGATATGTACTTCACCGAGGGAAATTCCAAAAATCTGACTGGTCGGGAAAAAAAGCAAGAAAATTGCACTTGAAATTTCAAGATTAATGTATGTGAATGGAGATGATTTTATTTACAAATGTTATTAACAATGCAACAGAATCGCCAAGAAAGCAGTGAAGTTTTAATATTAAATACCAATCAACGAATAAGGAAGTCCAGTGACGGCTTTACATATTTACCGCCAATAGGCTATTCAAATTTTGCCGCCAAGACCCTCCAAGAAATTTTCTAGACTAAGCTTGCCAGATGTCCGTTATTTTTGGGGCGTCAGTTCCGTTTTTATTCCATGTCCGTTGTATCGCGAAATTCTAAACCAGCACTGTGCACGCTGGCAACGTGGCATTGCAATGAAGCGGAAATTAGATTGTTTTATTATTAAGAATGGCGTGTATGCCCATTTATTTTATTTATATTTGTATTTCTTATTCTTTATTTTAAAAATTTTATTCTGTATATCCCTACTTATGTATAAGACATTGTATCTTGCGTTTTACGTACACTTTTGTATGTAAAAAAATTCTTTCTGAATTACTTATGACTTTTATTTCAATAAGAAGCTTTTAATCTTAAAGACAAAAATGTTAGTTTATTAAACTCCTATTTTAACACAATTTTTTCAACCCAAAATTTTTCTGCTTTCAAGCTAATGCCGTTGATCTTGAAACCCAAAAAAAATTTGTCTGTGGCGCTGCTTTTTTGACCCCTATTTAACGTGGCAAGCCTAACAAATTTCCAATTATAATGTGATTGTGGATAAAAGCCATATATTTGATTATCTACTAACTAAGTATCCAACTGACAATGTCGATGACATTCCATCAGAGCAGGTATGAAAGATTCACAATACCATATTGTACTTTTTTTGTACAACGAAGCTAAGGCTTTTCCAGCAAAGAAAACTTTCCAACTGCTGTTACTGGTGCAGATAGAGCTATGCGAACAGCTAAATACAAGCATCGAATAATGTTGATTATTATTCGGTAGAGTTGGGCATGGTCAATTGACCAACACCTATTTGACTTGACCGAAAGACTGGCGGCAGCACGAAAAATTTTGCGTTAAAATGAAAAGCGTATGATTCGTTCCCGCTAGTTTTATTGTAGATTTGACCAGTTAGTTCCAATTGAAATTTATAAAATTTTTGTGTGTGTGTGGTGGAGAATGGCCTCAGACATAGTCTATTAGGCACAGAAAATTAAAAGTTAGTAAGAAATTGAAATATTAAAGCGTATGTCTAAATAGATAATTTAGACTTATTTATGAAATTCACTATAACATCAAGTACATACTTATCCATGTTTGCCAAAAGAGTGGTTATATTTGTGGGAAGAGAAAAATTAAAATCGATCAGAGAATTGTAAAGTTCGTTTGTTGCTATTTTGTTTTCAATGCATTCAAAGAAAATATGGTTCAAGTCTCCTACTAATACATTGTTACAGGAGCAAGCTGGAGAATTCACAATACCTATTTTAAAAAGATGGTTCGGAAAACGACCATGATTCATTCTTAAACGAGATATGATGGAGGTATATTGTTTTCTATAATCAAAATTAGAGATATGAGGAATCTTAGTTGGTTCTAATATATTTCTTATAATCATTTAGAAGGTCTGAGAAAACAAAAAGTTTAGTATAAGTGTTCATTTTGGAGGCTCTCTTGGCTTCCAAGTCAACGTACTCATTTCCTTCTAAACCACAGTGCCCTTTTACCCAAATAAATACAATACTTTTTTTCGAGGTTTTTAATTCACTTAATAGTTTTTTTATTTCTAAAATTGTATTTTGTCGGCAGTACTTGAGAGGGGAACCTTCTATAGCCTGTAATACTTGGAGTCACACATAATTATAAAATATTTAAAAACCATCTTTTTGGTGTTTATCGAGAGTTTTATTATGATTTACGAAATCGATATATAATTGATAAATGTCGAAGAATACCCGACTTAAATATATCTTCATCTTCCGAAGATAATATTTCTTTATCTTCCGAAGCCGAGCAGCTAGACTCCGATTTCGAAAATTAGAATCTATACTATCATTAGTATGCTCATAATAATTTAAATTATTAACCGATTCTGCTATTTTTTGTTTATTAAGTTTTGTGTTAATATTTTAATATTTTCAATGTTGTTCATGTATATTTTGATATTTAAAAATAAAATACTTATTAAGTTATACATACAATTTACAATGTGCTCCTGGATTGACTCATTTTGCGTTTTTTTTGTGAGACAAAAAAAATGTTAATTATAAATTTGCCGCCTCTAACTCTGCCCCCTAGGCTCAGTCTAGTGGTAAATCCTCCAATGATCGGAAGTCCTGAAAGAAATCAAATAATTGGAGGAAGCATCAATTTATTTCACCTTTTCCAATTAAAAAGCAAAATATAATTCAAGTATAAACTTGATAAGGCAATAATGTAGAAACTAGAATGACTTTAAAAAATCAATTCTAATGAACATGTAGACTTTATGCCGACCCTGGAAACCGACGGGAGGGTCTAGCCATTAATTGAACCTCAGGGCTAATCCCTTAATTTTACACCTTTCATAATGTTCTGGGGTGGTAAAAACTCAATAGAATTGCCATCAATTTTAAAGGTCACCGGAACTGTTTACGGGGCGTTGAAAAAAAATATTCAAAAAGAGATTTTTATGATTGAATCTGTTGACGAGTGCAGAAGTAATTAGTGGAAATTATTCCCTTTTAAAAAACTACTAAAAGGCTAAAAGATCAATTTCGCGAAACTCGCTAATAAAAAATTCAGATTGAAGTTGGGCAAAAAACAATCCTCTGAAGGTGAATCGATCTGTAAGTCACTTGGAAAACATTCCAACTGTAAGATGACATATGCCCTGAGTAAGAAAACTTACAATAGGATGAATAATTTAGTCACTCTGTTATTTCGAAAATTCAGAGAAAGTACACACCACTTGAAACTCCAAAGAATCCATTGATATTTTCCTATCCCGGACGAGCCCTTGAACGACCGTAGTTATTTAATGAAAAGATGAAAAAGAACGTTTCATCATTTAGAGTAATTATCATCTAGTGTAGTTATAGATATAAAAGTATTCAAAAAAATAAATTTAGCAGCAATCAAAAAATAAAATTTAGAATTTCGAATTAATTATATAGAGATGAATTTCTTATAATTATTAGGAGTTGTTAAAACCCTTAGATATTGTGCCCCCCCAATGGCGGCATACAAACTATTCAACTCGTACCAATTTGCGACATACTGTCTGATTAAAATTTATCTTGGTTATTTAAATATAAAACTTCCAACGTTGTTGTTATCATGAAATAATAGAATCGTAGTAAAAATCTATATTTAGTTACGTTTTTATAAATACTTTATGTGTTTAGGTGAATGTGCTACTAATGTTTACATATCTTTAAATAACCCTACAGATTAGAAATATTACGTGAACCGTTTGAACTGAAACCAAATTACGGAGACATCTTCGTTTTGAGCGAATGAAATTGTTTTAGAAAAAAAAATCACAGGAAAATGGTTTAAACTTCACTTAATAGTTATTTAACCAATATTGATATTCATAAGGGCTATTAAAAATGGAGATTTGCGATAATGTTTCAAATTGTTAATCGTTCTATTAGTCCTTTGAAATGTTACATTTTTTAGGCCTTACCTTGCGTTTTTTAGAGGACGCAATTTTATTTTTTTGATGTGTAGGGGGGGTCAGTGTAAAGCTAAAAACAAGTTTGTGGAGTCGCAACCCTTGTCCCACGGCCGCCATCTTGAAAATAGGGGTTGAAATGGTTTTTACGATATATCTCTTAAACTATTTATTTGATAAAAAAAATTTGAGTGGAATTTTCAATGGACTATATTAATACTCTTGTTAGTTACAAAACTTTTCCGTCGGCTAAACAAGTTGTATACTTTTTTTGTCAATATTTGAAAACTAAAAATTTGTTTCGCTTGACCTTGCTAATTAGACACTAGCGGCCATGGTGGCGAAAGTTAGCATATACTTTTTTGAGATAAATTGAATATTATACTAGTTACTATACGAAATAATATATGGAGAAATGATTGAATAAAAGAAAATGTCACGGTCATCTAGGAACAAATATGAAATTGTTTTTAAGAGTAGCCATGTAAAAAATGATGAATAGTGTAAATCAGATGTCATAAAAGCTCGAGTAGAAATGTTTAAATAATTGTCTTTAAATGTTTTGCGTCGTAGAGCCCTTCCTTTAGGTATAAATACTTAACAAAATAACGACATGGAAGTTTGATAAATTTCATTACTTTGTTCATAATAATTTTTTCAAGTTAACAATAAATGACTGATTTACCATTTTTAGCTAACTTATTACTTATTATAAAGCATTGAAATTTCTTAAAAGTCTATGACGTGATCTTGAAGTATGGGCTCCATGTTTACAATAAACAAGGAAGTTCAAAAATATTTTGTTACGTAGAATTAAAATTATAAATAATAATATAATAATAATAATAAGATAGAGTTCCGGAAGTCAAAAATTTTTTTTATTGGAATAAAATAAAATAAATCGACTTACGTCACTAATGCAAGTTTCAACCAAAATCGCGAAAGTTAGCAATATATTTCGCGTTAAAGTTGATTTTAGACAAAATGTGTAGTACTCTGCGTACTTCGCTAAGCTGTAAATATATCAAATAAAACAGACGTGTTGTTTTTTTCGTTATAGCGAATCTTTGGTCTGTGGCAAAAAAACGTAGTTAAAGGAAGTTCAGCATTAAGTTTGGACCGATTCGCAGGAAGAATTGCATCAAACCAAGAGGACTGATAAACTTATAATTGAGGTGGATTGAGATAGACTGCATGTATTAGTGAGAGTGATTAATATGGCGCAATCGACATTTCACTCACTTCGTAGAGCTATCATAAACGGTTGTAAACTGGACAACTCATGCGCAGAACCTCTCTGTTAACGGTTTTATTCAGTGCGCGTGAGTCGTCCAGCTTCCAACCGTTTGTGATTGCTCTCTCTGGTGTGTTACAGTCAAATTAGTCAAATTTTGTGACCGGTTGTGAAATCGAAGTGGTATTGTGTATGTATTCGGCAGTGCTGCACGAAAAAAGTATATCTGCCATCAAAGCAGAGCTCAAGTGTGGAAAGCAGCTATAACTCTCACCTCCCTTACTCCAAAATCAGCTTTGGAATGCTTACATATAAGTGTAACCAAAAACTATATCCAAATATTTACACATTGTTGGGAATATTGCATATTGCTTCCTCTGCTACCCCTAAAATGACCATTTCAAGCCTAAGAAAATTTAAAAACTACTTGTGGACACTACGAGTGAAAACTTACTGAACGGCTTGGCTCTCATGCATAAAGTTATGAACATTCACTATGGGATAGAAATTGATGCAAATAAAGTAGTGGATATATTTAAAATGAAAAAGAGAAGATTGATTTTGTAGTATTTTGTATGATTTTTGTATTTAGATTATAGTTTATACTGTCAAACTGCTCGAAAAAGGACTCTTTTCCTTCGAGGAGATATTTTCTGTTTGTATTTTTCACATCTTTAATATCTTTCTTATATATAAGAGTTATTTTATATACTTTTAGTTGTTTTATTTTGTTGAACCCCCTTACCTCAATAATAAAAAACATGTTTCCGTTTCCATGTTTCCGTCCTGAATCTTATAATCCTTGATATTTTCAACGATAATCTATGTAATTTTCTAGTGTGTTTCATCAATTATCTAACTACATTTATGCTAGTTATTTATGTGTTCACTATAAAATAATGTTCAGTATTTCTTTTTTAGAATAGATAAGATAAAAGTGACCAGTAAATGTGAATTTTTAGTTACACGTCAATTAATATGTTAATTGAAAAATTTCACCTTTTTATAACTGTAAACGATATACCTTTCTAGTTTTTCCAATCAGTGTCGTCATAGTGGTAGAGTACTGATTTATTATCTAACACAAATATATTTTTTCAACTACCAAGGCTATACCTACTGCTTCATTTTTCAAGTGTATAATTAAGGTTATCACTTATCTAGTTGAAAAACTATATAAATTTCGGGATTTTTTTGAACATCTCTATAGATATGCTGTTAGTGGAATGATAGAACGTGTACGAGAAAAATATGCTTTATCCTCCCTCAATTTGTAAAAATTTCATGGACAAAACGATCAACAAGTTGAATATTGAAAAATAAAATAAAAAAACAACAAAATAAAGAAAGAATAAATAAATAGGTACTAGAATTTAGACTAATTCTTTAAGGACTAGAACATTTCATCACGCAGTTCATTCTTAATTTTTGGAAAACTAAAAAAGTCGTTAGGACTGAATGGAGGGTGGTTCAATAGTTCGATATTTTCTTGCTTTAAGAACGCAAGGGAATTTGCATCATCTTGTAGGATGATTCTTCGTTGAGAGTTGGTTTTTTGGAACTCAGCAATTACTTCCCACAAACAAATCGATTTTTATGATATTTTAACTGTTGTATGGGTAACTTCAACACCCTTTATCTCGAAAACTAAAGCTCCAACGATACATGTCGACATGAAAATGTACGCCAATTTTTGAATTTTCTACAAGTTATTTCAGTTTGCAACACCTATTCATTAACACCCTGAATAATGACCTAATCAATAATTATAAATTCGTTATTTTAACCGTACTTCGTCTGATTTCTGTATTAAACTACCACATACTTCCACCAAACTTCCATATAGTTTTACATACTACCACCAAACTTCCACTTGCGGTTTACCCCTCGCTGAAAACAGAAACCAACTCGGCATTCTTGTTGTCTTCGAAAATTTAAAAAAAAATTATTATTATTATTTTCTCGGCTTAATTCCATTTTTCGACTGACAATTATTCAGCTTAAAGCGTGAGAGTAAATTTTGACATTTGATATTTGTTGACAGGCGACAACCATGTTATTATATGCAACACTTAAAAGATAACCCTCGTACATAAAAAAGTTGAAGAAATATATCATAATAAAAAATAGTCAAATAATTATGGTGTAATATGGAATTTCCTAAAGAAATGTCTTCGTCAATATTTTTATTAAATTTATTAACCTCTTTTAATTCTAGGTACAATCTACACTTTAATATTTTTGCATTTTCATCGTTATTTTATATCGTATGTCTACTTTTTTATTTCTTTAATTTCTCACTCCACTGAAATCGCAATCACATAATTCAATCCAAAATGATATTCAAAGTAGGTAATCTGTAATGTGACTTGATCTTTTTTTAAATTAATAGGAAAGAATAATTTTAACGAAAGTGTTCTGAGAATAACTTTAGACGGCTTTCAGTTAGATTTTGTAAACTTTTGATTCATGAAATTTAAATCCAGATTTTCATTTTCAGTACGTTAACCTCATTTTAATTAACGAATCTAGCTTCTCCGACTAAATTATAAAAAAAATAACCACCGAATTCATTGAAAGAACTTTGAATGCAACCAAAATATTTTGCACCAAAGTAAAATTTTCACACATTATTTAACATGAAACGAGGATGTGAGAAAGGAACTGGAAGTAGAACCAATAGTCGAAGTATTAGATAAACAAAAGCTTAAGTGGTTCGGACACTTAACAAGAATGAGCAACAGACCAGTCAGAGATGTGTGGGAAGCCCGAGTAAATACAAAAAGGAAAAGAGGAAGACCTAAGAAAACTTGGAACCAAGAAGTTGCAGAAATACTGGAAAGAAGAAATATAAAATGGGAAGAAGCAAAAAAGATGGCAAAAAATAAGAAGAAATGGACTAATTTCATCTACGAACAAAATATTCAGATATAGATACCTCTACCCTTACACCTTCGGGTGTATATATATTCAACATGTAATCGTTCCAGAATCAGCATAAACAATGCAAGTGATCAATAGCACTTTTAAATATTACTTTATCAAATTTTGGCGAAGCTTGATTATTGATATAAAAGGTAAATTTGATTCAAATTTGTTAGTACCGTATGCTAATTATTTTGATTCCATTTCTGTGTATAAAACACCAAAAAGTTCATCTCAAATTATTTATTTTAATACTTACTTTTCATACGGCTCCAAGAATTATTATTGAAAACGAAAGTTTTCAAGTTTTGGTGGCTATAGTAGAAATTTTGGTGAGTGCGCATATATGCAAAATTGGCCTAATTGCGTAAAACTAATGAAAGACTAAAATTTGATCTCAAACTAGAGAGATGGATTGTGTGGAAATATCCTTCACATTTTTTCAGTTAGAGAGTGATTTAATGTAGCCTGTGTATAACAAAATGTTCTTTTTCAACGCGAGATATATCTATATTATATATATATTATATATATCTATATTTTTGTTGTTTTGTTGCTGCACCTGGTATTATAGAAAAAGTTTAATATTAAAAAATAATATGTAAAATTTAAAATGGACATTTATTACTTAATTCATTAAAATTAATCGACTAATTAATATAAATATGATAATTCAAGTAGATATATGATGCTGATATCCGATCCCGAATTATTTTAAATACTTTGGTAAAACTCATCTGAAAAGATGAAAATGTCGTAAACAATTTTTTTTCCCATTTTCCACACTTTTTTTATTTCATTTAATATGAGAAGTGGGAATCTGCTAAAAAAACTTTAAAAATCAATGAAACTGATAAACAGAAAATAAGAAAAGATGGAACAAAGAAGAATATCTGTAAAAAATATTTTTGACCCCACAATGGGTGTCGCTATAAATAAAATCAAACTTAAATTTGGCATACAAAAAAGAACAGTCATTTTATACCTCGAATAATATATGTTGATTATCGTTTTACTAATCGCGCGCCTAGAATTTAGAACCGTTTGAATATTGCTTGTCAGTTTATCACAAATTTGACATGTTTGTTGATAAACTTTCGATATAATAATAAACAGAACAATTCTAATTAATTTGTTGTGAAATGTGTTAAAGTTTCCGAGATGAATGTGGAGTAAATTGTGAATGTAAAATGATTAAATAAAATTCCCTAATGAGAAAAAGGCTTCTAAATATAGTAATCGAAATAAGGGCTATTCAATTTACTTATTTATTGGAGAAAACTTGTTAGTCAAACTTATGCTTAACGTAAATTTTCATAAAACAAGAATTTTATGACAAAACTTCATTTAATTATATAATCATTTTATATATATTTTTGAATATCTGACAATATTGTATGTGTGGCATTGTTCATTTTTTAAATTACAATAGGTATAATAAACCATAGAGCTTTTTCAAATTAAACATTAACATTTTACAAATAAATTATGGAGTAATAAATGGGACAATCAGTAAAGCAAGGACGTCGCAGGCAAACGGGCGAGTAGGGGGCAACATAATAAGCGATGGGCAAATTGTGAATTATTGGTACAGTAATTAAAATGCGTAGTAAATAGACAAGTTAAAATTGTAATTTTTCATTCATTATTTAGAAATCTTCAAGAAAATCTTGGACAAGTATAATTATAGTTATAAAGTAACCATCCGTACGCTCGCCTATCGACACAAATATGAAAAACCTTTATGGAATATCTTTTTTTTTCATCTTTATATTTTTGATTTTCTTAATTCTTTCTTTAAACTCTTATCTGACTGAATTAACATTTGCTCCGGGATTTTCTTGTAAAATGTAATTGAGTAATCAAATCATAATATAAATATAATGAAATTTGAATCAAAACATAATCTTGGGGGATTTTTTTGCGACGAACTCGACCACTTTTTTTATTAAATATTTGTATAGTATTATCGAGTTTTCAAAAGATGAATTTATTCATACTTTTTATTTTCATTTTTGATGCATTTAAGTGAATTATTTTTAAACCACTACTATTCGTATTATATGCATCGACAGCCAATGAAATATTCTGCAGCTCTAACAGATTTGTAATTGAAATTTGATATGGTGTGACCTTTACAACTTTAAATGTGACTCTAGATTCTAGTCCGGTCTAAAGACTGGTCGATGCGTCTACCTTGCACTGAAACGGCACTGACGATACATAAAAAAAACTGGTCAGTGTGAAGGTGATGCTAATTTTAATAGCAAATCAAAAGGATTTATTTTGATCTATTCATGAAAAGTCTGTCGGGGGGTGAGTAGTACCTGGTAATTGTTATATTTATTAAATTTTAGGAGGGCAGTTTGTGTATTAGAAAAATATGTTGTGGATTGTGGATTACTTTTTTTCACCAATTTTGCAGGACTATACAATTTCCCTATTTCTATCTAAGTGGAGAAATAAAATAAATATATCAAGAAATCAGAACGTTAAACTTACTTATGATCTAGTTTTAACCTTAGTAATAAATGTTATTAAATACTTAGAATTTTCAAAAAGCGGCTGACTCGTATTTATTACCAGAGTTAAAAAGTTAATTGGCGCAAAATAAATAAAAAAACGAACCGAGGTACAAGTTGAAAAAACGGCTAATATTTTATTTTCTTATCGCAATGAAGTAAAAACATGAGAATCATTTCCGATAAAAATAGAAATAGTAGACTATTTTTAAGAAGTCGATAAAAACCATTGTTACTAAATATAGTTACAAACATTGCGAGATGTTTGTTTTTAATTTAAAAATAGTAAAACTAGTTATAAATGAATTCAATTTATATGAATTTAAACAAGTTTATTATCTAAATTGTGATGTTGAAATCATATCCACAATTGATAACGGTCAAGAGGATGTTTACCTTTAGGCAGGGGATAATCAGAAGGCCATACGTTATCTCGAACTGTAAAATTTAGTATTATTAACTATAAATTTCCATTACATATATTTTGTTTGTGGCAGCTTATTAAATTAATTTCAACTCAAAAGCAGATAAACATTTAACCGCAACTTTTCGCAACAACTAAAAAATTCGAATCCCTTTACAGCGTTAAATAATCCCACAAACACATATTAGTACACTTTAATAATTGTAAGTATACTCGTGTCTCAGAAATATTGTCACAAGTACCGAAGTATATAAAATCCACGTTTTTCCTGTTATCCGCTGCCGTAAGCTGTAGCATGAACATGTTTTACTCACCTAGTTTCAAAGTAAATTACCTATTCCAAATCACATAACTTGTAGGAAAAAAACTTAATTTAATTTAAAATCACCCACTATAAACAACGCGCCTCGCATAGGCTGACTAGATCGGGTACGTAAAGTTAAAGTTACCGCAAAAATGAGATCAAATTCGAAAGATACGAAAGTTAGGAAAGAGTTGCAAGTACTAAAAAGAGCGCACCACGCGATGAACTACCAAATAGCCAGAACTCGTGCCAAGTTGAGATGATCCTGCGATATCCGACCGTGGTATTGGTCGATACGGGTGCGTGACGTCACCGGAGTCGACCAATGTCGGTATTTACTCTGTTCGAGTCAGCTGGCGGGTTACTAAGACGCGTGGGGTAAAAGCACAAGCACCAGCGACCGACGACGACGAGTGTCAGCGTCTGTGTGCATGGCACATGCGGCGTTGCCGGTAGACTCGCCTCACAGGAATTTTATTCCGCAGGAACGTATTACATCCGTAACTGTTGAATACCAAAGTTCTCGATGAAAATCTACTGGAATTTTCAGATGTATTCTTATAGAATGCATTTTTATGATTGTTGCACAGCAAGTAAAAAGTAAAATAATAGAAAATGTGTCGAAAAATATCTGTTTTCTGCACTCATGTTTCTTTAACATTTTTTTACGTCGTAGAAACTTCTAATTAATATTTCCCCATTCACACTCTTGATATATCCGTAGGTACTACTTCAATTATTGATGTTTTTGCATTATATTTTACTACGGGTGTCTACATTTAACACGGAATTTATCCAAAAACAATTGCAGAAGCTGAAGCACGTGTTAATCACCCTTGCCGAATTTTTACGTAGATCCGCATATTATGCCTAATGAAAGGAAAAAATCGGCAAGGGGAGACAAACACGTGTTGGTCACTCCTGAAACTGATATTGGACAAACTTTACTCAAATTTAAGACAAGGCGCTTTAGGGTGAAATTATCAACCCTTACTTCATATTTTAATATCAAATCTTTTTACGAGTTTTGATAAAAATACAATATTCTGTATGAGACCTTGTTTTGACTACAATGCAATAGTAGATTGGTGTAGGTTTTAGTGCGATGATGATTCTTGGGAAGTTAACTACTGACTTTTAAGTTTGCTATTTTTGCATTAATTTATATATACTAGTTTCATTCATTCATTTTATAATATGTATACAAACGCCTAAAATACTGATGTGCATTTTGTGTATCAGTCATACACTTGTGTGGCGTGGCGAGCTTTAAAAGAGTAGCAATTGCATCCTTACCTTCAAGTTCAAGTTCTTTTACCTCGAGATTTTCCTAAGCGACATTTTGTGGATGACAGACGAAATACAACAAAATCCTCAATTAATACTCAAAAGTAGAGTACTAGCCGCAACTGGAAAATCATGCGGAATTAGTATAAATGATAAAACTAGAAAGAAAGGAAGAAAACTAACTGGTTATCGAAAGCTATCAAAAAATAAATTAAAGAAAAAGGAGCAAGTGGAAAAAATACTTGAGAAATATGTCAAGCGAAAACTACAGCGAGTACAAGGTACAACGAACAAAGGTGAAAGAGATGGTAAAGGAAGCAGAGCAAATAAATTTTGGGGGGAAAAATGGAACAAGACAGGCATGGCAACCAAAAACTTTTTTACAAAAACAATTATAACAATCAGAAAAACAGATGGCAAATTATTAACCAAGTCATATAAAATAATGGAAAGTGCAAACCACAAACGAAGATAGTAGCAAAAACGGAAATGACAGAAGCAGAACAAGAGCACTGCGCACACCTATCGTTTGAAATAGAAGATGTGAAAGAAGCAATTCTATTCAATAAAGCTATAAAGGAGCATCAAATTTCCTAAGATTGGGAGCTGGGAATAATACTGCCACTACACAAAAAAGGTAACAATCAAGACTGTAACAATTTTAGAGGCATTACATTATTAACATTGTCTATAAATTGCAAATTGTTAGACTGTAAATTAAAAACAATAATACAAGCTGCTACAAAACTCACAACAAGACCATATATTTACATCTACTTACATGGAAAGTATCATAATAGTATGTAGCATTCATAGATTTAGAAAATGCTTCCGACAGTATTTTGAAGAAGACAATATGGAACAGTTTAAGACATAGAGGGGTCAACAAAGAACTAAGGACTAACATAGCCAGCTTATACCAATGCACCAGAAACTATATTAGAACAAATAATGCAGAGTCGAAACAGTTTGTAGCTAGGGAAGGTTTAACGCAAGGAGAAGTACTAATCACTACATTATTTAACGTAATACTAGACGATGCAATGAAGGAAGTCAAAACAAAAGCCAATAAGCTACTGGTGGGCTAAACAAATCTGGAACCAGGCCACGTAACTGAATGTGCCTTCGCAGACAATTTAATGATATGTGACAAGAATCAAAAAGATCTGCAAATAGTATATTGTGTCACAAGGGCTGCTGATAGCTAAAAGCTATTAAAGCATTTCCTGCATGTGTGACATACAACTGCTTTCGCTTATCGAATAAACCAAAAAATAGGAAAATATATTAATAATAATAATGAATTTTGCGGCCTTGGGATGCTAAACAATACTTTCTGTCCTCTTTTTAGTATTCATATGATTAGTTTTTTGCTGGGCACAATTTGTGTTAAGAATAATCTGAACCATTTATGTATCTGTATCTGAAAAGAAGGTAGGGTGAGCTTAGGTCCACAGCACTTAAGCCACATGTAACCCATTGTACATCCTCCCAAGGATCCTTGCCCTGGCAAGAATTTTTTAATTTCCTTATTATTTCTTTTTCTTAGTTTCTGATATTGTTATAGACAGTTACACTTTGATCTGTGTCAGTTGGTCGGGAAGCGATGTTGATATACTGTATACTTTCTTCTTTCTTTCTTTCTTTCTTCAAAAAAAGGTAGAACGTGTCGCGGGTCACATGGTAGGAACTTTAGCTCATTTAAGAAAAAAATTTTTGAATCAATAAATAAATACACGTATATTAATATAAGAATATATTTTACTCTATTTTACTCTTCATTCAACAAAAATATACAGTAGTATTAATTATAAATAAAAATAAAAATCTTATCATTAAGTTGATTGGCACAATAGTTATTTATGATACAAGTGCGTGAAGTTATACTTTTGCGCACGAGTTTCGAAAATGCCAAAATATTATATGAAATAATCCGTACAAATTAACAACAAATACTTAACAGAATAAAATGGGTATTTAGGGAGACCTCAGATTTTATAAAATTATTTAATACATCTGACGATATAGATAAACAATTTGCATATTCCTCGGTGGTCGAGTAGTAATCGAACCAGACTCTTACGTGGTAGACCCGGGTTCGATTCCCCGTGAAGAAGTTTTTTTTAATTGTAAATTTTATTTTTAAATAATTATTCTGCTTGATATTAATAACGACAACAGGTAGACGTTTGAAATATTTAGCAGAATATTCATTATTATAGATAGTACGGTACCATTCATGAGGGAGTCCGACTGGCAACATCTACTTATAACAGCATCGTATATTTAAAAAGGGAAACCGTAGCATTATACAAATTGGACATTCAAGAACTGTACGTTTACCACAAAAAAATTAGTGGAAACATAAAATTGAATTGTTAAATTTTTAATTTGAAGTTATATTACAGTCTATAGAAATTTTTATTTTCTAGATATTTTCTTAAGTGGGTCGTAGAAAAAATATGCTGTTCGACTCGTGTGGATTGTCCATATCGCACTTGAACGAATGAGCACTCCGCCTACGGTGTCGTGCTCAAACTTCGTCCTCGTGCGATATGGCCATCATATCCACACTAGTTGCACAAACTACTATTTCTATCAAAATATGCCCTTTTACATTTAAAAACAAGCTGCCAGATGTCAAATCAATTTATCCATCCATTTTAAAGTTATCGAATTAATTATTCAAGTTTTCAAAATTTCAGCACCCTGTATTTCGAAAAATAAATGTGCTAGACCCATTAATCCTCAATATCGTTTTGTCCAATTTTACGAGAGGAATCTACATGCAAACGTTGTAATTACCCTTAACGTTCGAGATGCATTTTTGCATTTTTGCGCGATCGTATTGAAATAA
Organism: Galerucella calmariensis; assembly: GCA_910591675.1. Classification (NCBI taxonomy): domain Eukaryota; kingdom Metazoa; phylum Arthropoda; class Insecta; order Coleoptera; family Chrysomelidae; genus Galerucella; species Galerucella calmariensis. The sequence continues at coordinate 148,814 of CAJUYG010000157.1, read as the reverse complement.
ATTCCGAATCAAATAATTTAAATTTCTTCGAAATGAACGAAATGTCAAAAGTGACATTTATACTTCTCGATCAGTTTAAAATATACTTTGCATTTTGGTGAAATTGTTTTATTTTTATTTATTACTTTTCGACGTCTGAACGGTAAGTAAATCACTTACCGACGTGTTAAGGGTCATCTACCAAATTCGACCTTGCACAATTATGCTTTGTACATTTTTTTGTTCCCTACGTCCTCACGTTTAAGTTCACATAAAGAAAATTTTATTAGAAATATGAAAGCTCCGCAACATGTAGGTAGCCAAGCGGTCCAAGCGGATTTTGGTTCACGTACTACTCTATAAGCTTCGTCAGTACTGAGCTGGGAGACCGCCGAGACCGGCGAGCGTTGTATCAACAATGGAACGGCACGCGACTACCGAAGCAGAGAGACAATGTCAGTCATAGAAGGATAGAAAAGCGAGAGATGGATTTTTATCCGATATTTTAGTGGTAGCAACCGAATTTCAATAAGGAATTGTACGGTCATAAGTAATTTGAGGATTCTGAGATTTTTATATAGTATTCATAAAGCTTCAAATTACACTTCTTATCAATTAGTTTCTCCATTTAATCCATATTTAATTATTTACAAGGGCTCAAACTTTGCTTAATATGTGTAATTACCTCATGATTCGTATTTTTTTCAACAAAATTTGGTTAGCATTTCAAAGTTTTTATTCGATGAGAACTCAAGTTCCACATTAATCTACATGATATATTTTTTCTTTAATTTTCAATACATCCATTACCTCAAAATTCTTTGCCAAAAATACTTCAATATTTTGTCAAATCGCTGTCGATAGATTCCCCTTAAACTTAGAAACCAGTAAACACAACCTACCGTCCTGACAACCGATGCTGTAAATAAACAAAAAAGATCAATCGCGCAAAAAAATTATGGAAATAATAGTAAAAATTTATCCGAACAAATTCAAGTAGATCACCAGCACTGCGAATACCAGCTTTGCATAGAATTTTAATGTAGCATCGGTGGTTTAGTGGTAGAATGCTCGCCTTCCACGTGGGCGGCCCGGGTTCGATTCCCGGCCGAAGCATATGAATCGCTGCTTCGTAAACGAGAGAGAGACTCAGGAGAGAGCACACGCACGCACGCAAGTAAGGCACATAACGAAGCAAGGTAACATATGGTAACGTAACGTAACGGTCAGATCTTATGCGTCGCGACCTCCGGTCGCTCAAACCTAACCTGACGTAAAGAACTAAAGTTCCAATAATTTGTATTCCACATGAAGTTTATTACCCTACCAACTATACGGCGCATGTCACGAATTCCTGTGACCGGGTTCCTGTAATGCTAAGTCAACAAGGAGCAGATGTTCCGACACGTACACGAAAAAAGGGTATTTTATACCTCACCCCAACCGAAACTCCAACGGGCCCACACTGTTGCGTCGGGCGCGCTACGGTCAAATTTGCGGCGCCCTAGAGGTCGTAATTTATGTCAAAACTGAAAAATAAAAAAAAATAAATTGCAGGTCTGAACACGCTCTATGATATCTTTCACGAGAAGAAAGAAAATAGCAAAAAACAAATTCCACTCCCAAATTTATATTTTTTTTCGATCGATATCTCAATAACGATGAAAAATTTGAGGAACCTTAATTGTAGATCGTCAAAAAAGCAACAAATAAGTATTTTGTAAAATTTTTCGTATCTCAATGGAGAACCGAGTTCTTAAGAAAGAACTGAATTCAACCCATTTTTCAATATGGCGGAAAATGCACATTTTAGACACATTTAGGACAATTTGAAGTTAAGCTTTTCTAGTCCCTCCCCCGTAATATACAAAATTTGGCTTTCTCGGTTCATTTACATTTTTAACCTGTTTTTCCCGACGTAATGAATGGACTATAAATAAAATCACACTGTGATAAGCGATGGTACTACTCGTACTAAGGTTTGTTGTATGCGCACAATCGTTGTCGCTTTTGCCTTTCGTTGCTATTGAAAAATGCCCCAAATTTGGAATTTGGAATAATTGTTGATCTGTCGCTATGGTATATCTACAGAAATTATATGATAGTATAAGCGATCGATGAGACGAAAAAAGCGATCATTTCAAACATGTATGATGAATCGTATTCTATTCTTGCATTTTCCATCTTTACTGCTTTCCAATCTAAATACATAATTTATTATTCAATAAAAAATATAATCATATAATTTTTTAGCATAAATTTAAACATTCTAAACTTCTTTGTTGAAAGGACGTTCATATGCTTATATTACTTCTTCTTGTCCGTATGTTTTCCATTATTTCATTTCAATTAATTTCTCATTATCTTCTGTATGTTCCTTTTGTGGTATATTCACTATTCTTTTTGTTATTTTTCGGAGATTAAACTAAAATCTTATTTTATATTTATATTTCAAGATGAAATAGAAACATAAAAAAGTTAATTATTCTTGATAACGGTATCTGGAACGCTACCGAAACGTTGAGATAAAGATGTAACAAATGACGGTGTTTAATTTCTCAACAATGATAAAAACATTTCTCATTGCATCAATAATTATTATTAATGATCAATTTTTCACAGATATATTATTTCAGCTGCTTCCATTGTTCTTTCATTTCTTTTATTGCTGTTTTTTTTTTAAATTAATCTCTTGTACATTTTCATTAGCAAAACAATTGGTATTAGTCTTGCAGCCTTAGTCTTACGTTTTTTCAGGACAAGACCAAGACCCAGACCGAATGAACAAAAGTAAGACCTAGAACTCAAGACAAAGATAAAATGCCAAGATTAAAGTAAAAATTGTAACTTCTTCCATATGTATTGATCTTGTTTTGCTGGTCACTAATCTTCATCCACTTATTTTTTTTC
>CAJUYG010000157.1:122116-140925 GCA_910591675.1 Galerucella calmariensis | reverse complement strand
TGCAAGTATATTACGGGCGTCACCACGACCTCTGTCGACTTCTGGAACAGGAATCCTAACCGTGGTACCGGGTATCACAGGAGGAAATTTTTTCCCTGAAGTTTTGAGCATTTTCTTGGATTGTTCCTCTAAATTATCTTTTGAACTGTTGCGGTTTTCTAAAGTTAATGCTGTTTTCACTTGTCACTTTACACCCATAGCCTTCTGGTACGTTTGTTTCTGGGGCAGCACAAATAGTATGTATAGGACTTTTGCATGTTCTACACGAATGAGCACCCATGGTCTCTCCAGAGCAAACACAGCATTTGAGTACGGACGAAGGTAATTGGGGGGAAGGTTGATTTGGAACATTGTCAAGTTCAGCATTGACGTTTTCAAGATTCGCATGTTTGTTCTCGGCACTTAAAGTTTCTGTGTGGATTTCGGGATTTTCCTGTATAACGACATGTAGCCATTTTCCATTAAATAATCACACACACGAACACAATCAATGATGGCACTTGATAATTTAGTTTAGAACCAATGCGTAAACTAATAAAATACGTCTGCATAGAACAAAGTGTTGCGTACTAACACACCGAACGAGCTGCAACTTGTTTACGGGGTAGTCCCGCACCCTGCGCATGCGTCTCTTTCCCGTGGTCGTTCGTTATACACATCGCCTGATGTGCTTCTGGCATTTTATACAATACCTAGGCAATGTATGAAATGTATCGTATTATACACATTGCCTGAAAGTTTTTGGCAATGTATATAATGCCTAGGCATTCTATACAATGCCGGATTATACAGATTGCCTATAACATATATACACAAAGACAGAAAAACCTCTGATCGTCTGTCTCTTTCTCTCTCACCGGAGTTCAGACGGACATTACCACTTACACAATTACAAACCTAATTACCATAGTATATGGTGTAGGGTAAACTTTTACATTTATGCTTAAAACATACAGGCTGCGAAAAGTCTTAACGCGACATACGATTTACACAAGTACGACAAGGAAGTCAGCGAAGTCAGCACTGGGCGTGTCAGATCGAGTATACCCACTATGGGGATGCCACAATAAACAAATTAACTATTGCATCAGCAGAATGACCTGCACTTTTTCGCAGGTTAAGTATGTTATTGAAGGCATTGTTTATGTTTTATTTTCAAATAAAATGGCATGCGCTACCAACGTGATCAACGTTTGTAGCGATAAGCTAAAGGAATAGAAGTTTAAATGTGAATTCTCTCTGTAATTACCTGTAATGACCTAATAGTGAATGAGCTCGAAAAAAGTTAATAATAATAATAATATATTACAGGAAAGCATTTGATAGCGTTCCACATTCCTGGCTTGTTAAAGTTCTGCAAATTTACAAAATACATCCTACTGTTGTTACTTTTCTAGAATCATCGATGAAGCACTGGCGAACGAACCTTCATTTACAAATAAATGGCCAATACCTCCAAACTGATGAAATTTCCATCCGTAGGGGGATCTTCCTGGGTGACTCCCTTAGTCCACTTTGATTCTGTTTGGCAATTAACCCACTCTCCAATCTACTCAACGATACGGATTACGGCTATAAACTTAAAGCCAACAGGAACACTAGCTGCACTGTTTCCCACCTTTTATATATGGATGACATCAAAATATACGCATCCAACCAGCGTCAAATTCAACATTTACTCAATATCACTGAAAAATTCTCCAGTGGTATACAAATGGGATTTGGATTAGACAAGTGCAAAACCTTAAATATCGAGAAGGGTAAAATCGTTAACGGAGATGTGTTACTACCCAATGGGAATATTATAACTGCCATGCAAAATGGCGAGACCTACAAATATCTAGGATTTCAGCAAGCTAAGCTATTAGACCAAAAGCAAGCAAAAATCAAAATTAGGAGCCAGTTCATTCAAAGGGTAACTACTTTATTGAAATTCCAGTTGAACGCAGGAAATCTAGCAAAAGCAATTAACACCTACGCCATACCGATCCTGACATACTCATTTGGAATTCTCAAGTGGACAAAGACAGAGCTGGAAGATATTCAAAGAACAACCCGTACCATGATGACCAAACACAAATGTCACCATCCGACATCATCAGTTATCAGGACAACACTACCAAGAAGAGAGGGAGGGAGAGGTCTAGTGGACATAGTTAATTTACATAACAAACAAATATCCAGACTCCAAGAATTCTTCATTGCCAAGGCTGAAACATCTGAATTGCATGAGATGGTCGCAAAAGCAGATAAAAACTATTCCCCCTTAAATCTTGTAAGCCCTGATATGAGACTTGAAATCGTTACAGATTTTGACAAACAGGTGGAGTGGGCTCAGAAAGCGCTTCATGGTCGACATCAACACGACCTCAATCAACCTCATATCGACAAGGAAGCATCAAATAAGTGGCTATCTGATGGAACATTATTTCCAGAAACAGAAGGATTTATGATGGCAATTCAAGACCAAGTAATTAATACAAACAATCACAAGAAATTTGTCATAAAAGATCCAAACATCGCAACTGACAAGTGCAGAAGGTGCCAACAAACAACAGAGATGATACAACACATAACGTCGGGATGTTCAGCCTTAGCTAACATTGATTACCTACGCAGGCACAATCAACTTTGCAACATCATCCATCAGAAGTTGGCCAACAAATTTGTATTAGTTAACACCTACACCCCATATTACAAGTACCATCCGAATTCGGTGCTAGAGAATGCTGATTTTAGACTACGATAGGTCAATTATCACCGATAGACGGGTGACGAATAACCGGCCTGATATTGTAGTTGTGGATAAAAAAGCTAACTCGGTTTATCTGGTGGATGTTGCTGTACCCAATAATAACAATATTCTGGACAAATATAACGAGAAAATTGCAAAATACACCGATCTTGCAACTGAGGTAAGACAGATGTGGCATGCAGAGAAAATAGAGGTGGTGCCGATTATCGTTTCATCTACGGGACTAATTCCCAAAACTCTACAAGACAGCCTTACCAAAATAGGTCTTCACAAAAATACATACATCGATCTGCAGAAGGCTGCCATTCTAAATACCTGTCACACTGTCCGTAAATTTCTAAATATGTGACTTCCGAGCCTAATCCTATTTGCGTTTACACACGCTCGGGATAGGTGAATATTACCAGCAAGTGCATACTTGGAATGATAATAATAATAATAACTTTATTGCTTATAGAAAACAATGTTTACAGCAAGGTTAGTGTGTGATAATATACAAATTTTTTTTTCTAGTTTACAAGACAGTTTGTAATAAAAAATAAAAACAAAATAAAATAAATACATTATTCATCGAGTATAAATGACCTCAACTTGAGAATATTCCAAAGGTAGCAGCATATAGTTTTTCCCTCAGATAGGTTTATATTTTGTAGAGCATTTACTAATGTTTCCAAATTTTGCAGACAGGATATGTTTTGTTTCATAACTGTATATATCGGACACTCAAACAAAATATGAAAAATAGTTTCTTTCCCGTCCCATATATCTATATATCTATACTATAGGTTATGCCGTTTAATGTGAACTGGAACCGCTCCAATATTACCAATTCGGCTATAAAATCTCCACCAATAATAATCATAGTATCAGTATTGTTTTCCGAAACATCCGTTAGCAAAATTTGAAAAACATCAAGCACATGTCCCAAATTAATTGATGGTTTGAAATATATGTTGCACACAATGAATTTACAGCTAACTGTGGAAAATAAACACATAAGACAATAAAAACATGTGTGTAAGACGGTTACCTTAAAACAATTTCTAAAATAAATACACAATCCTCCACTTGGACGTCCAAAGATTTTTCTTTAGTAGCATTCGCAGTTACGTAATTATAAGAAGACGAAAAATTAGGCACATTAAGATTATCATTGGTAAGCCAAGTTTCGGAAAGACATAGAATGTCAGAATTAATTGGTTCTTCACATAAGTTGAGAATGTTATTGTAGCCATTGCAGTTCCAAAAGGTTATTAGAACTTTTTTGGCAAAACAGTATTTTTGGCGACTTTAGCAGAGTTTTTATTTGGGGAGTGATCTTCGTCTCGTTGTCTTTTCTGAACAGGAACAATGGTGGGTTGGCCGGAAATAAACTTATTTCTTCTACTAATTTCTTGATATATCCTAACCAGCTCATCCCGTTGTGTAGGAGTATAATCATTTTTGATGAAAAAAGTTAACGATAACGAGACAAAAATATCATTTGTACACATTAATCTGCGCTTCTGGCAACAGTGGTTAAAATAGGGGGGCACTGAACACACGTCCAGCCTTTTTGGTAGAAGAAACTAAACACGCTCTTCGCTGACTGCACAAAATTATTTTTCTCTCTCTTTCAAGTAGTTTTTCTCATATTTTCCTTGTCGTACTTGTGTAAATCGTATGTCGCGATAAGACTTTTTGCAACCTATATATCCATTCCCTTATCGATACCTTGGCGGTCCAGCTACAATTTTATTCATGTACAAATTTAGCGCATTGCTTTTTATCTCTTTTGCCTCTGTCCATGTTTTTCCTTTTTCTTACAGTAGGCTTACCATAACAGTATCCCATGTTTGTTTTGGTCTTCCATTTTTCGTTCTTTTTTGTACTTTTGCTTGCCATACTTTTTTAACTGGTTTTGTGTCATTCATTTTGTGTAAAGGTCCCGACCATGCTCAATTGTCTCTTTTCAATAAATTTAAGTGTTGAATTCATGTCAAGGTCTTCTCTTACTTTCATATTTCTTAATGTATCTATCTTTGTGACTCCTTCTCAATTGTTTGTATTTTACTCTTGTCTTTTTGTTAATACCCAAGTTTAACATATTAGACGGTAGATTGTTTTAAATACATTCATCTTTATTTTCTTCATAATTTCCTTTTTATTTAGAAATGCTTTTTGTACTCTATCGTTAATTTCAACTTCCTCCGTTAAATTTTCTTCTATACCCAAGTATTTATTCCGTCTAATTGTATGTTTTGCGGTTTTTTTCTGTCATATAACCATTACTTTGATTGACCGTCATTCCAAATTCTTTAGACACCGTGTTCCAGATTTCCACATTATTTTGTAAATCCTTTCCTCTCCCTTGGTACCTATTATATATAAATATATCTAATTATCGTAATTCGCAATAATAGGAAGATGCAAATTTAGGTGAATAAGTTTTGACAAAACTTATTTCGAAATGCCTACCTACAGATAAAAAATGTATTTAAGTATATAACTATAATTATTTTAAGGATAAGTGATAATAAAAAATATAAGCTACCAGCTACCTACAAGATGTAATCAACAAAATATGTTTCAATGAAGGTCACCATAATTGATTGTTTACTGTGTTTACTGTATGGATTAAATTATTTCAGAAGCGTCGACTTCTAAATTTTATAGGAACATTTTATAAATATAGATTAAAAAATTTATTCTCCATATATCCAATGTGTAGTACTAAATTTGTATGTATCCTATACCGCAGTTAAAATCACCCATTAACAATTAAAAATCCCAAAGATCGTCAATGAACAAATCGGGTTTGAAGTAAAAAAAAGAGAATTAATTAATTTTTCAAACGGAACTTACAAATTAACTAACAAGGAAACAAACCAAGCAATGTAAAGTAAACTCCCTCTCATACATTCTTGGGAGATCTCCCTGATAGCAGGTGAATATACAAAATCATAAGATACGAAAAAATATTTAAACTTTTACACTCACATACCAAAGATTCCAAAAAATTATATACAGTGTGTAGAAGCCAAACGGAATAAAATCATTATTTCGGTTACTGTAGATATTTATAAAAAATCCCTACACGTCAAATTTAAATTATAAATTGACATTCTTTAATGAGAAAATGCCCCTTCGAATAACAGATACAACACCCAATTTTTTAAATGGGAAGTATAGGCCTGTGATATATCGTTTGAAAAATCTCTTCATTCTCTATTCAAGAATGTAATAGTTTTCAAGTATTTGCAGCAATTAAGATAGAATAAAATGAAATAATGTGGTTACCGAAATTTGCTACAATACAATGAAAAACTAAAATTTATTGTAAAAGGTAATCAAATGTAAAACACTAAAAAGAACTATGAATGTCAAAGAAAGTAGATGTTCAAAATGTTCACCGCGAACATCAGGTGATCGCGCTGGCCATTCCTTCGATCTTCGCCTCCCTATCCTTCGATTGAGAAGTCGAGGTACTGCCGGACATTGCGTTGGTAATGTGTTGGTGCTCCATCCTGCTGAAACCATATCGTATTTACTGGAACTTGAGGGTTTCCTGGATTAGGATATAAATTTGCAAAACTTGTAATGAAATCATTTTGAAGTAGTACCAAATAATGATCGCCATTCAAATTGCCCTCAATGAAATAGGAACCAATGATATGGTTTCCAACATTCTCTGCCCAAATATTAACCTTTTGAGGGTATTGCGTGTGTTCTTCTCTAATCCAGTGAGGATTTTCCGTTGACCAGTTGCGGCAATTTTGCCGATTAGCATGACCGTTTAATGAAAAACATAACATAACGTCTTCTAATTGGAAAATATTGTTATCCGACATGTCCATCAATCGCACACTTCAGCTCCTGAGTAGCTACCTATCGTTTTATTTTATTTTAGTACGGCTAACATTGTATGTAGTGGATGCCTGTCTGCTCGATGTATGTGATGGGTATTGCTCAAACTCAAGCTTCACATCTTATTTGATTTCATTACTTATTGAATTGGCAGCTGTTTGTTTTTATCTGCCTTACATGACCAAACTCGCGAAACTTTTTCTTCATTTTACTAATTGTTCCTTGGGATATAGGCGGTAAATCAGGAAATTTCTGATGAAATAGGTGAGTTACTTCCTGTTGCGTTCGGGTTTCATCTCCGTAACCAATCATTTGTAAAACTGTTATTTTATGCATTTCGGTTAATTTAACCATTTTTCAGAATTAAAGTTAACGAATTTCTAACTAAAATTATAATAATGACAATTATTTTTTTTATTTGCGTTGGAAACTGCAACTGGTCAAAAATGAAGAATCAGTAATTTTGCTTTAAAGAACTTGAAAACTAATGACTAAATCTAAGATATCATCCACTGGTGATGCTTAGTTTCTATCTCACCAATCAATAAATGACATGTATAATTACAAAACAATTTACTAATACGTTCATAAACCAACTAACGTTGCCACTGACACTCTTTAAAGTATTTTTAATGGATGGTTGAGAGTTCCTTTTCTAACATCGTTCAGTAAACTCTTTGAGATAGTGCTCCTTATCTAGCCGGTACCTGGTTTCTTCTCTTATGCAATCTTTTGAGATTCCACAAAACGCTTCCGGACCTATTAAGTCCGCCAAATGATATCCTGCAATCTCCTCAGGTGTCGGCACATAAAGACACTGTGTTGTCTCTTGCTAGCCTACTAAGGGATTCTTTACAGTTTCTTACCAGTCTAGACCTAGTTGTTGGATTGCTGATAGCTTTAAGGGGAATCTATCGGCAGCAATTTGAGAAAATATCGAAATATTTTTGGCAAAGAATTTTGAGGTAATGGATGTATTGAAAATTAAGAAAAAAATATATCATGTAGATTAATGTTGAACTTAGAGTTCTCATCGAATAAAAACTTTGAAATGCTAACCAAATTTTGTTGAAAAAAATACGAATCATGAGGTAATTACTCATATTAAGCAAAGTTTGAGCACTTGTAAAGAATTAAATATGGATTAAATGGAAAAACTAATTGATAAGAAGTCTAATTTGAAGCTTTATGAATACTATATGAAAATCTCAGAATCCTCAAATTACTTATGACCGTACAATTCCTTATTGAAATTCGGTTGCTACCACTAAAATATCGGATAAAAATCCATCGCTCGCTTTTCTATCCTTCTATGACTGACATTGTCTCTCTGCTTCGGTAGTCGCGTGCCGTTCCATTGTTGATACAACGCACGCCGGTCTCGGCGGTCTCCCAGTTCAGTACTGACGAAGCTTATAGAGTAGTACGTGAACCAAAATCCGCTTGGACCGCTTGGCTACCTACATGTTGCGGAGCTTTCCTATTTCTAATAAAATTTTCGTTATGTGAACTTAAACGTGAGGACGTAGGGAAACAAAAAAATATACAAAGCATAATTGTGGAAGGTCGAATTTGGTAGATGCCCCTTAAGTAGAGTATGGCTGTCTGCCCGGTATATCCTCTTCTGATGTTTTAATATGTACGATCGTGTCTGCTTGAAACAGAGACACAGTACATTGATTTTTTTGGATTTTTTTCTGTCATTTTTATATGGTGGTTTATTTTCTTTCCTTCCTCCTGTCAACTCCATTATCTTTGGGTTTCGGTTAAGGCGCGTTCACATTAGGCCAATTCGATGTAGACTCGACCGTTGGCACATGCCAATAAGCCAGCCGCGTGCCAATGAAAATCGCCTAAGTGTCGGCCTCCTTCAAAGGAAGCCAATGAGAACGGAGAGTAGGAACGTGTCAAGCACTGGACACTCGCGGCTTTAGTTGTGATTCAAACTGTCTGCCAGTTACCACGTGCTTTCAAATGTAGTGGACGAGCGGGAAAGTTATTAATTTGACAAATCTACCTAAACCGGGATCATCCTATTCTGTGAACATTGTGCGACTAAACTAAATGAATGCCAACACATATGTAGACGTTTTTACAGTCGCTGGCTTTGCCTACGGCAGATCGCGGCATAGTGTGTACGAGCCTTTACAGATACTAAAATCATTATCAAAGGTAGTATTGAGTGCTTCAAATTTTATCGATAATTTTTTCTTTTCCACGAAAACTTATTTATTTGGCAAACATATGAAAATAAACTGATTTTATCTAAATTCGGTTTGCTCTGTTTTTGCTCAAATAAACAAGTTTCGAGTGATGAAAATAAAAAATTATGTGATAAAATTTGAAAAACGAGTTGTATTTGGGAAGATTATGTTTTTCAACAATTTAAAAGGATTTTTAAATGTATTAAATGTTCAATATTCTCTTGGGTGATGGCACTGAATTAGTTAATCAGTTTGTGTTCATTTTTCAATAAACTTCGAAGCACTCTTAGTTGTTAATAATGACAAATTCAAAGTAAAATTTTGACGTTTCAATGTAAACAAGGTATTATCGATAAGGAAGCAGTTTTATCAGTATAATACCGAATGATTGGCTAGAATGCTAGAATAATGTATTGCTATTGGTTAAAATCACCAAAATGTCAGATTTTGGCAAGTGAAAAAAATAATCATCATAATTCGACATAAATGGCATTATTGAAGAATTGCAATGAGGCAAAGTCCAAATTGCAGTATACAAAACTGTATGACTGACTTTTGAGTAAAAAATTGTGAGTGAGAATCTGAGAATATGGATGGATAAACTAATTTTTGTTAATTTTTTTATTTATACAACTTTTTCTTGAATCAACATTAATTTTCATGGATTAAAAAATACTATAAAAAATAAATTAATATATGCTAAAATTTTACTTGTACTAAACCGACCTGAAAATTAGAATGACTCAGAATCAACCGCAAATACTTGGCAACAGTGTGGACCCTGGAGTTTTACAACGCAGGTGAAAGATGCGGTTTCCTGACAGCTGAACAACGCGGCCTGAAACTGAAACTGGGATTTTCTTTCCTCATTTCGTTGTCGATGTGGAGGGCAAGAAAATAGTTTAGAAACAGTTGTATTTAAGTTTTACATATGGATAGCGACTTCCAGATGTATTATACAGTATATGTTTCGAAACTTTTGAGATGTTTATAAAAAGTTTTGTCATTTTTATTGGGAACGCAGGTGTGGACTAGGAATATGGAATATTTATACATGTTTAAACACTTCAGTCTATTAAACTACATGGAAATTAATTACAATTCTAGCAAGCTCAATTATTTATATTCTCTATTTGAAAAAGGCAGAGAGTAAATCATTTTAAAATGACCATTCCAAGGGCGTATCTGCTTGCGATTCTAAAAATCTCAATAATTGTGAATTTTATATTTAAGCAATATTGTACCTATCCTTAAATCATGGAATGAGTCTAGTGTGGATGGTGTAGTGGATGTGGGCTCAAAATTGACCGGAATTGGAAAGTCAACCATCTACAGACTTATACGCGATGAAAAGTATGGTACCGTAAAATCTCCAAAGCAATCCTCATAGGAAAGATAACTATCGGCGAGGAAGAAAAACATGTTATAAGAAGACAACTTTAATAATGAAATTCCGACCTTAGATAAAATTTTATGAACACATTGAGAAAAGATAGAAATATCTATGAAATTGAAAGAGATGAATTATGGAAAATTCTGCGAGAGATGAATTTTATATGGGAAAAAGTAAACAGAAAGTCACTTTTAATCGAAAAATATGATATTGTATGTTGGAGACGGAATTATTTGCGATCAATATGGGATTTTCGCATTGAAAATAGAAAAATCTACTATTTGGACGACATATGGCTAAGCGAAGGCTACACCGTTGGAAATATGGCTAGATAAAACCTACTGCCGAGGCATTACTCAAGAATCGAATAATTATGTCAAAAATATCAATCGACTTGTCTCCATAATAATCAATTATTGAAAACTTAAAACATGAGAGACTAGTAGAAACTTTTCATATAAATTAGGTTAGATATTTTCATTGATGATGGGTTATAGTTAATTACTACCCTGCTTAAACTGTTTTGTTTGAATCGACAATGTGCAGAGTATTTGAAAACACGAAAATTATTTTCCAATATCTTTTCAATAATTATACTTTATTTTCAAATTCTTCCACTGGGTCGGTTGTGATGCTTTTTTGTTATATTGTAATTTTTGTCACTTCTTTATTTGACGTCGTTGCCTATTTCTTCCAAAATTTCATTAATGCGGATACCACAAAAAGGGTTCCAGCCCCAAAGAGGGGATTTATCCCCTCTGCTAGTTCACCTGCTATTTTATTTCCTACTACTTCAGAGTGTCCTGGAACCTTCGCCTAGTTTTTCTAGGCATTCCCATACCATATTAGAACTGATTAGATAAGATGTTTTTTTTTCAATGATTTCCTCTATAGTTTAATCTGTATCTTGATCTTTTTGCAATACTTTCCACCACCATAATATGTTGTAGTAGCCTGAAGTTAAAAACAGCTTCCATGGTCATAGGGCATGTTTTAATTGCCCCTGTAATGCATAATACAGGATAGTCTTTGAAATCTGGAGAGGTTGCCTCTTTCTTACTGTAAGCCAAATTATAAGAGAAGAAAATTGAATGCAGTGCCTGGAAATAAACAGCTCTAAAACGTATTATACGAAGTGTCATATTTATTATATTTATTTTATCTGGTTGATATCACTGATAAACTTTAAAAGATACGAAAAAGATGCTACAATTTAAAAGCATATATAAAAAATAACACCTTTTCTCCTTTTCAGAAATGTTTTTTTATCTAACTAAACGAAACGCTTTCTCTGTTGTATACTAATAAAAAAATAAGTCTTTTGACGTGGTAGCTAAAGGTCTCCAACCCACCAATGCCTGTATTTATAAATAAGACTCAAGACTGAGTGCCTAGAAATTGATATTCCATTATCAACATTCAGAGCCCTTGAGCTTAAATATTCCATTTGTTATCACTTCAATACACGGTTTTTTTATATTGAATATATTATAGTCAACATTCAAAGTTTTTTTACTAGATTTGCAATGTTGGACCGCTTTCTATAATTTTTTATTGTTAATAGTTAACATAAGCCATTAATGTCTAGTCTTACCTTACTATACGCAGCCAATTCCGATGTTAATCTGAAAAATAAACATTGTTATCAGTATAGTGTTTTTAAATGTGCACTGTTCATATACAAAAATATGTTGTTGAGTTTCGGTGTTGGGTATCAAGTCTCAGTGAGTTTTTTCTACGAAAATCAGCATTTGCAATGATTTCAATTTAAATTAATATGCAGGGTCATTAATTTAAAAGCTTTTATTTATCTCATCTGAGTAGTTTTTAAAAATAGAAAATTTAAGCATAACACACCTTTGCATTCCTAAAATATTTATAGCTTTAATATTTTAATGTGTAGATTTTTCAAACTAATAAATTATATTTTATAACCCACGTTAATTTTAATGAAGTGAAATTATTTCAATAAAAAACTCAATATTATAATTCAGAAACCTACACCAAATAACTAGCAATGAAACGGCAGCGAAGCTAGGGCCTGAAACTGTATTCACTGGTCCTGAACCAGCATTAGGAATATCAAAAACATCTCGGAAAAATACACAACATTAGACGTACTGGAAACACGTGCCGAAACAGGAACACAGGAAACTCCTAGTCATAAAACCCTCGGAAATATTAAACCTCAGCAGGGGCAAGATTAGGAAATTGACGGGATTACTCACCGATCACTGTACCATAAAGAAACACATGCATACAATTGGCATATATAGGGAGGAACCTATCTGTGCTTGGAAAAGGATGAAACAGCCTCACACATTATTTTGAAATGTGAAGCACTCTCTCATTGGAGATATACTCCTAGGACCGGAGCATCCAAGGGAGCATTTTTTCAAGAAGGACCCAGCAAAAAGACTGTTGAGCCTGATTACTGGTCTCTTTACATAAACGGTACAACCAAGAGCACAAAAGGCTGAGGTGCTGAAGATTCTAAGGCTGTGGCTGTTTGTGCCAAATCAATCAATCAATAATATAATTCATAAACCTGCAACAAATAATATTTTGTTGAATATTTTAATTAGAAAAATTTAGAAGAAACAACGAACAAATCACTTGTATCCAAGGATTATATAGAATATGAATAGTTTTTAATACTGGAAGGAGACATAGGAAAGTAATAAGAATAAAGGTTGAAGTCCTTGGGAACCTTCCTACCACTAACAGTATTAACGATTTTTTGTAGTATAGAGTTAGCATTTCAAAAGCTGACAGTGAGCTTCGATCATGAACTTCCACTCTCTAGGACTCAACCATACTAACGCAAAAATAATAATCTTTTATCCTTTATTGAAAACAGGGTTTATTCTAAGTTGCTTTTGTAATTTGAGAAACTTAAGTCAAACACTGTAGAAAATGAGGATGATTGACCCGTTTCTGGAAAAACTTATCCACCTGTATCCCACGATCGGGAGGATATTTGTGGGAAAGTGAAAGAACAAATTGAAGAGATTGAAAGAAAATACGAGAAAATTGTAAGAGCTTAATAAATCAATAAACAAAAAATAAATATTCAGTATGCTGGGATGTTTTACCTTTTTCAAACCGTTATCAATTTGTGCTGTCCTTTATAATAAAATGAACACATAATATATAATGAAAAGTAGATTAAAAAGTTTTATTGTCAAATAGTATAATACTTATATTTTTATTCTTTTGGGCATTTAAGGATGGGGTTAACGCAATTTTGCTTTCAGTCGTAGAATACAAATTTTTTATAATAAAATTTGTAAAAGTATTAGTAAATTATATTAGTTCCATTATTTTATTTGGTTTTAAATTATTACTCTATAAAGTATAAATAATTTAGGAAAATCTTGTACTGCCAACAAAAAAGCATTTAAATCACTCATACAACATAATATCAATCTTAAAAGGTATTGTTGCATGAAATGTAATAAAATAAATAATTGTTTTTATTCACGTTCCGCCTATGATCATCGTTAAAAACGTCATTCGAAATGATTATTTAATAGTTAAATAATTCACACCATACATAAAAACATTACATCATAGGTCAAGCATTACTACTGAATGAAATGCGTTAATTTTTTTTGTACCGTTTTTAGTGTTTAACTGTTTTAGCTATGCAACAATGATACTTTTTGCAAGAAATTAAAGAATTTAGTGAGTACTGCGATAGAGACGGTAAAAAAACAATATAATTCCACAGAAATGTATTCTCTAATCATTTGATTAATGGCGAATGATATAGTACCAGTTTAATAAAATGAACATATTATGGAAGATATATGGAAAAAATTAAAATTTAATATACCACAGACTGTTAATAATTAATAAA
This sequence comes from Galerucella calmariensis, assembly GCA_910591675.1. Lineage (NCBI taxonomy): Eukaryota > Metazoa > Arthropoda > Insecta > Coleoptera > Chrysomelidae > Galerucella > Galerucella calmariensis. The sequence continues at coordinate 126,865 of CAJUYG010000157.1, read as the reverse complement.
TAGTACAATGAGTAAATAAGTACCTTGTGATTCTTGATTTTTCTGGTAATAAATATAATACATACTCAAATTAATTGTAGTAAATGTAAGTAAATTGAGTAGTTAATTTTTTGGAAATCCAAGATTAGTTATTTATGTAACAAGAGCAAAAAGTGAGGAATTATTGTTCGAAAGCAAGGGTTAACGCGCAACGCGAAGCGGAGCGGAGCGCGTTTGTTGCTTGAGAACAATAATTCCACTTTTAGCTCGCAATACATATAACATTTTTTCTACAATCACTTGAATATATTATAACTAATAAAATTGATACATTCATACTTCTTATTTCAAGTACCTGTCAAATACTTTAAAAAATTTTACACGTAGGTATAATTATTAGTTGCTTTTTTTCTATCCCCCGACTTAGCTGAGCTAACTACATAATTCTTAGCAGAGCTGAATTGTAGTTCGAACGCACATTTCAATCACTGTAAAGTCGACAATAACGGCGCAAGCGCATTTGAAAACAAACAAAGATGGAATGGTAAACAAATTAGGTAATAAATCAAAAATTTATTGAATCAGAACATGATCAGAACTTTCAACTTCTAAGGTTAATTAAAATAAAAATTAGGTACCAGTAAAATTAGGAAACTAGTAGTAGTAGCTCACAAAATGGATTTATTGGATATAGATTTGGAACAACACAACATGTCTCGAAGAAGGTGAACCATTATGAATTAAAATAAAAATTCAAATCGAATTCTATTAAAAGAACTCCAAATATGTTTTTTGAGGTTAAAATCTTCATCAGATGTCAAAAATGAGTGACTTTTCTTGCATTTGCGATTGAACTTAGCTAAGAAATTTTGCTTAGTCAAAAATCCGGCATACTTGGCGGAGGCAAGGGGGAATTCAGTTGATCTTAGTAAATCTAACTTCATTGGCAAAACGAACGGTAGCTCACTGGCGGATCTGAGGGGGGGGGCATGGGGGCCATGCCCCTCCCCTTGATATTGGTTCAACAACCAGAGTCTGGATATGTAACTAAACCTTTGATTGGTTTTCAACAAGAATGAAACACACTTTATATGTTTTACAAACCAAAATTATTCGTTGTATTGATTCTCAAACATCCCAAATCCACATGTTTTTAAATTTCGCCATATTTTGTTCAATCTTATTTATATTGGTCGCGTTCATCACAACGTAGCGCTACCGAAGCGATCATCAATTTCCTGCTGAACGCGTGTTTTGTTAACTGCTCACATTGAGCGATGTGGTATCAGTCGCCATTTTTTCAATCAGAATTAAAATACGCTACACGCTACCGATTGATGATGCATTAACTGTCATTTATGACATATGTTGGGAACATATTATAAATATCTTTGCTTGGAGATATTTTAGTTTGTATTTTAGTGAAAATGAGTGAACAGCTGGAGGTGACTTATTATTTCATTAATAAATTGTATAGTTTGTCAAGAAATTCAACTCTTCATAGTAAGCTTCAAAGTGGGGAGTTCAATTTATTGTAACTAAATCCCATTTTTTAATGGTTAGAAGTAATACCTATTCCATAATTGTCGTATATATCAAATAAAATTAAGTTGTTGTTGTTGTATTCATTGACATTTGACATATTATGTCGATGGTTTTATTAGCACGTTCAGCAGAACTACGAACTGATGGATCACTCTAAAAATCGCAGCCTGGTCAACTTTGTTGGGATGAACGCGACCATTATTGTTCACTGGTTTCAGTTGTTTCAAATAAAGAAAATATATATTTATATATAATAATTCATTTCTATGGATTTTATTACTTTGGTTACAAATTTCCATTAACTCATGGCCCCCCCCTGAAAAACTCCCTAGATCCGCCAGTGCGGTAGCTTAGCTAAGTTTAACTTAGGTTAGCTTAGATTGGTGGTAAAAAAAGCAACTTCTATTGTCAATACTGTCAATGTACTTCTTCTTATTTTACAATTAGAAAGGCCTCAGCTAGCAGGGCCATCCGGCCAGTATATGCAAAATATTCAGAACGTGGCACAACAATTAAGGACAAAAACACAAAAAAAATTAATACGGTAACATCGCAATCACACTAATTAATTATTTAAAACATAAAGAACTTAACAAAACAGCGATTTATTAGATTGTAAAAGATTTTCAGAAGACAAAAACACTCCCTAGCCAGGTTGCTCTATGATGTCACTGTCACTCACTGTCAATACAATTATGTTTGTAGTATCGGTTGTTGTGGACAACAAGCGTTTTGCAATTTTTTACGCTCGGCGAGCGTAAAGTAACTCTCATCAAGAAACGTCAAATTTTCGTTGTAAATGGCAAGCTAAAAAGCCTACTTTTCAATGTGATTGTAGAAAAAATTTATTTTTACCAAAAGGAGTCAAGGTTTACTTTGCTTTTTTGAAATTAAATTGTAATTTATCTCTCTAAGCCTTGACATTAAACCAACTAGCTTGGTCATATAGACCGGGAGATAGTGACACAAAATATTGGGTCATTTGTACCAGTATGGCCATTGTATATTTTCCAATGATACTTTATGCTAGTTTGTGTGGAATAGTTTGCAGGCACTAGTAAAACTTAGCTTTGTACATATTGGTGTTTTCTATATAAATTTTAGAGAAAGTGAAGTTGAGATTGTAGAGCTATAGAGTTTTGGGTACCAACACCACTTTAACCTTTAAGTATTTGAAATAAAGCTTTTTAGCAGAAGGTGCTTTGAGGGAGCGGTCTCTGCAAATGTCATTTAAAAATTTTAAATCCAGATAGTTTCAAGAAACGAGAGACAACATGGATAGCTGCCAAGGCACTAGCAAAAAACAAAAAAGCATGGGCAAAATTTGTATACAGGGAGTAAAATATATTTTAAACAAGACAGACATTAACATATACCCTACCTAAACCATTAAATGGTAACACTTCAATTTATTTTACAATATTTAGGACAGGTGATAAAAAAACAGCGACTTAATATCTTATGCTATGTTTGGTTGCCTATATTGCATATACTGAATATTAATTTCAAAGTGTATGCTTTATTGCCTTCCCTAATTTCCGTAAAGAGGCTAGTGCTACTAAACTCGAATTCTCACGACCAAACATCGATTTACGCATGCGCGTATTTAGAATTTTGCCGCTTAATTCTTTCTAATTTAAACGTAATACAAAATTATTTCATTTTTAGGTAATGTCATTAAAAAATATTTTGAAATCTTTGCTAGTAAAGATTTGCTACCGAAAATTATAAAAAATATTAATAAATTAACTTTATTTGACAGATGAATAAGCACTGAAAAGGCGAAAATTAGATACTCTTGAGAGCTTTTAACCATAAAATCGATAAACACAAAATAAAATTCAAAAAGGATTTTCAGTTTAACAAAAGTTCATTGATTACAAAAGTGAAAACAATGTGAGAAAAAAAATTGACTAGCCTATTCCTTTAATACAATACTACCATATGCAAATGTTTACACATATTATAGATAGCATAGGTACTCTTTGCAGTCACACTTGTATTTATGCATACCTACACGTTTCACACACACGACATACACACTCTGACTTAATTGAAAAATTCACGTGAAACGTCAAAATAATCAAGTGACAGATGGTGAATTTTTGCGCCCTTGGGCTACTAAACGATACTTTCCGCCCTATTTTTGGTGTTCATATGCTTGGTTTTTCGGTGAGGTATGCGAAAAAATATATTACGCATCATATCTCTACGACAATCTAATCTCAAATTTGTAATATTATACTATGATATGACCTACACGTTAATTTTTCTTGGATATTGTAACGAAAAGAAAATCGTGCTCCAGTATCTTATATTTTGTATATCAAAAATGTAGATTTATCACGAATACTCATAGGTGGAAAATATTTTACAAAATTCAAGATGATTGACACATTTTAGTACAGGCAAACTAACATCTTACGTAATTAAGACGTCCTAAACAGATGTCGTTTTAATAGTAGGTACTTTGTGTAGGATTTTCCAACGGTTCTCTAATAATTTTCATTTGCGTCATTAGCACTGTCCTGTCGGTTGCATCTTATCAATTAAGGATGCGGAAGTAGGTCAATCACGACATATCTTATTGGAAATTACTTCAGCTCCAAGTAGATTTTTTTCCACCTCGTCAATAGTGAAAATTACTTTTTTCGTCTACCTTACCGTAAAATCAATCATATAAATACAAAAAATAAGATGGGAAGTATTGTTTGTTAAGCAGTCCAAGGGCGCAAAAACTCATGAAGCCACGATTTTCACCAGCTGTCACTTGATGACTTTGACGTTTCACAACATTTTTTAAGTAATCGTCAGTGTATGTCGAAGTTTTTTGTTATATTTTCCTTTTTTGGGTTTATATTCGGTAGGCGAAAAACAGCTGTGTATAACACTTACAGAAAACGCTTTAGCAGCCCTTAACTATGTGCATCTAATAGTCTTGGGCTCATTTTCTGCGGTTGTGACACAATATACTATTTCCACTTCACCACGTACCAAAATAGTATATTACGTAACGTGTGTAGTAAGAAGCATTTTACACACGAATGGAAAAGTTACCATAATATTGGTTATTATAATAATTGTTTATAGTAACAGTAGGTACAGTTATTAAACACAAATCATAAGAAATAACAGTTACATAATTAGAGGTGCTTGGTAAACTTTCATCTCTATTACTCTATTACCAATGAAAGAAGCACATTAAAGAACTAACGTTTAATCATT
>CAJUYG010000157.1:96397-107055 GCA_910591675.1 Galerucella calmariensis | reverse complement strand
GTACTTTGTTTTACGACAGTTAAAAATGATATCAAAATTTTAGTAAACGAGCCCATTCCACTAACTTCGATGCCAAGAAAATTTTGAATTTTTACTTAATTTCTTGAAAGACTGTAATTTATACCAACTTGTGTGACATCACTAAGTAAATCCAACATGCTTTTAGATTCGATTCATTTATTGTGATATGAAAACTTTTGTAACAGTTTCAATTATGACACCGAGACACGTTAATTTAAATAAAAAAATGTTAGGATTATGAATTGAATTGTGTTAGAAATATTTTTTCTTTCAATAAGAAACGTTACTCCTTTCGGAATTATACTTATATTAAATAACCTAATGAATGTATAGACCTAGAACCTAGACATTTTTATAGACAAGGCATTTTGGTATATCAGCGGATTTCCGGTTGGAGTGGGCCTGGGGACGTTTACAGCTGTTCGCATACCGTGGCTTCTCGAATCAGGAGATACAATTTAGCCGATTTCAACATCAATTAAAAATTGTGAATATATACTTGGGGTTAAATTAAAAAAAAATGGATATTTGATTTTTTTTAATGTCAAAAATTACAATATAACTTTGAATTATCTTTGTGCTTGAAGAAAAACTATTATATATTACTTAGCAATCATTACTTTCTTGAATATCTTTAGAGTAAACTGAAAAATTTTACGAAAACGTATATATTCATTATTTTATGCTGTGCAAAGCAGATGACTAGGTGTTTACAATTTGGTAAATGCAGGAGTGAATGTCGAGAAACGTACGAGAGGCACGAAGTTGTCAAAGTATGTCAAAGAGGGTAATATCACATTCATTCCTGTATTTGCCAAAGTGTATATTTTTACTGTACACTTCTTGCTAGAATAAATTCAATCAAGTTGGTATAAATAACAATTCTTCCATTTCTTTACCCATCATGATAACCGAATAACTTTGCCAGAAAACTTCTGAGTTTCAGCTTTCTTATATTGTCAATTTTCTAATTTTTTTTCTTATATAATCGTGGTTATTTTTTAATACTACATTACCAGTAAAGGGATTATTGATGTAATTGTGTTAGCATAAAAATTAGTTTAGGTGAGTCTAGTTAGTATCGTCCCTACCAAAGAATACACACAACAAGAAGTGAAGGCCAGCGAAAATCCTTTGATATTTGGATATTTTACTCTATTTTAGGTTGCTTAGACTAAAATCACTGTAAATTAGGTTGTACTTTGTTGTTGCTAAATCAAATCCAATATTTGATTCAATTTTGGGTCGATTAGAGTGGGATTTCTGTTGAAAATTAGTTACTGTGTACCAAGTATAATTGGTTCATGTTGGGGAAACTATTTCAGTCAAGTGGTTTAGGCTAATCTTTGGTTGATACATTTGTATTTTTTCAGGGTTTTTAGTTCTGTTTGTAAAACTGGTTTTGATTGTCACCTCAAGTTCGAGGTCATACCCTGGTGTGAGCTTTACTGATGGGTTACCTTTGGAAGTTGAAGCTTTCCTCCGTAGACTCAATTCTTTGAACTGCGACTTGACTTCAGGTTCGTACAGCTGTCAAGACGAGAAGGGTCCTGAATCCGGGAACCCATCATCTTCTATATCTCCACCGACTGGATACCAGGTTAGGGACGAGGTCATTGGTAATCCCGCTATCCGGAGTTATTTTATTTAATTTTGAATTTAACGTTGCTTAATTTAGTATCATAACTAGTAGGGTGATGTAATCCGCAGAGACTAAGGTGTTTACATTTTTTTTATTTGTCGGGATTTGACGAAATTTATATTTGTTCTCTTTTTTTACATGCCATGTTTTTCTATTCCCTCTTAGGAACATTGTAATGGTGGAAATTAATACTTTTTTTTTGGTTGTTCATAAAAAAACTTTTATGATGAGTAATTTATAAGTTAGCACCTGCGCCTTGGTACCAACGCCCAGACCTGTAGTATCGCTACTATAGTTAGTATATATGTTATTTTAGCTTTGTGTATATCACAACCTCACGTTTACTTGATTTGTATTTTTTTTGACAGTCTTAGAATGAAGACAACCATATTAATTTCTTACTAACCAAGTTTTTTTTATAGCCTTTGTTATTATTTATGTTTATATTATTTTAACTTACCAAGTAAGTGAGGACTTTGTTTGAGTTGACTTATCTCTTACCGCCGCTTGCTTTGAACCTTATAGAGGGGGGTATATTGCTTTTTCCAAGTTTAATCAAAATTGTCACTGTGAATATTTTCCTTTTATTATAACTCGACATAAGTGGATGTTCGCTTTATTTATTACTACCCCTTATTCTACTGGGTCTTGAGGGGGTAACTCATCGTGATTGGCCTAGGTGGAAGACTCAGTTGGCGCCCATCTACAAAAATTTGTCTACATATTACTCTTTCTATCCGGAAGATCAAGCAGAGGGAACCACCCCTAACTCCGTCTGAGCGACGTCGAAAGCCTAAGGTTGTCATCCGGGGCAACTGACACTTGTGTAACCAAGAGGGTAATTTTTTTTCAACTTCAATTCTGAAGTCTCTTTTCAAATTAATAACCTTTTTTTGATAAGTTGCATTTTGGGAGGTTACATCTGCACCTTTCGTTGACAATATATACACCTGAAATAGATCATTTTCAATAACATTTAACCTACAAGCAAACTTTAATCCAATTTGGGTCTGTAAAGACCATAAGAAAGAGTTTTTTTCGCTACTTTTCTGTTGGTGTATTCTTTGTTTCAACACTAATAACCGATCTATAGCAAATTGAACTAGCAAAAAAGTCAACCATAGGTGTGGATATTTATAATTTGTAATTTAATTTAAGCAGTGGCAGTTTTAGTGGTGGGTGACTTAGGCGACCGCCCGGGTCACCACAAGAGCCAGCATAACTTCATCGGCTGATTTTATTATCTATCACTATCGATGTAAAGAGCAAAATAATTCGGTGTAGTAACTTTCATGATCTTATTTCGTAGAGCATTCATCTTTCACTTGCTAAAGAAGGAAGGAAGAGACGAACAGAGGTGCCTTCTGTATTATACTTTACTTTCTTCGACGCGAAAATTCTAAAAGCCATCTTCATAATTGTATGGCATTTGCGTAACTAGGGGTTTTAGACTGCCAAAAAAAACTCTCCTCAATAGGAGAACTCCCTGGATCCCTGGACATTCCGGACTCTCTTGCAAGGGAGGGTGCCGTACGTGTTTCTATCGAACCAGAACCTACTATTGGCATCGCAATATGTTTTGCCGAACACTAAATATCTGAACAGCAAGAAGAGCTTTAGACTTCTGGCATAAATTACCATGATGGGTTCATTCAAAGGCTTTTATACATCCTTCGAAGATTGTCTCCAAACAAATGTTACGTTGTCTAACAGGCCACTGTCATCTGAATCATCAAATGCTAAAACTTAAGAAGCTTAATTTGTTTGGTGAAATCTGAATACGTGTGAGCCACAATAGACTCTTGAGAGTCGCAATTAATAGACCCACTCACCACAGATCTAGATTAGATTAGATTAGAATTGGAGTGGCTCTTTGTCCTATCCCACTGCGACCTTTGCAGATCTATTGTGGTCCTCCCTATATTTAGAGCTCAATATCTAGCTTTATTCTTTTTATTAGACTTAATAGCCTGGATACCGCCTTCCTCCCTAGCTCTCTCCCTCGGTTTTTCCTCTACGATTGAGTGAAACCGCACCCTAACCTAACACCTAACTAGGATCAACTAACATTATATCTCAATTAGACTTAGCTTATAAGAAATAATTTTTTGTTCGCGAAGTGGGGCTGAGGGTGTGACATTATTTTTCTTGTGTGGCAATTGACAATCGTTCCAGAAATCCAATATTTCGGAAGGCGGAGAAAGGACAATACAATCGATGTGAGACAACCCCCTTGCAAGATAAACATTTTTTCAAAAATTGCAGAACACCATGAGCTTTTTACCACGAGCCGCCACTGCTTTCAGCACGTACTTTCCTGGGCATTATAGGTAGCGTAGAGCGAACGTGACAGTTCAGCTATTTCACTTTATAGTTACAATAATTATTTATTCGATAATAGAGCTTTATTGAAACTCAAACAACTTTGATATCTCACTGACGAAAATGCCGAATAAGTATTGCGATGAGAATTGCAATGCTATATCGAATGAATCAATAAAAGTATGTACACTCCTTGTTAGACATACTATAATTTAAGTAAGCAAATTTGTTGGAAGAATTGAAATTAAACTTGATTCTATAAAGAAAGTTTGGTTAAACACAATTTATGATATTTTTAAAATAAGCCTCAATCATGAATTGAATAAAATTCTTAAAACTAAAAATGTCAATTTTGAGTGCTTCATTTTTCCCCTAATAGTTAATTCTTTAATTAAATAGACGTCCTATTTGTATGATAAAATAAGGCTCTAAAAATTAGGACTTCAGCTACCCCAATTTTAAATTGCTCTCTAAAAAATAGTTCCTGTTACTTATCAGAGAATATTAAACTTTGACGCTATTGCTCTTAGTATCACCTTTTTTGGTTGACTACTAAACAAAATAAGTAGAGCGTTTTCTTCAAAATTCTGTCTTAAAAAATAGCCTTCGTGAAAAACTAGAAGTTTTGGTTTGGTGAATATTTGTAACTTGTTAATGGTTCTTCCTTTAAACTTCAGCAACAAATGATGGATGGCTATGTTCTGAGATGATAGTGTTATTTGCATATTTGCTTCTAGCATTGTTTTCCCTCGTTTCTTCAATATTTTGGCAATGTTGTTATACCAGGAATCTTTTTGTCTACCTCTGTCTCTTTTAACAATTACCTTTGCTTCCCATACATTTTTAACTAGTCGAATATCCTCCATTCACTGTAGGTGTCTCCATGAACTCAGTCTTTCTTCTATGTAATCTAGCATGGATCTGGATCCTCTCTTATGTCTACATTCTTTATTCTGTCTCGTTTTGTTATTCCTTTCACAGATCTCAGGTATTCCATTCCTATAGCTTGTATTCTGCTCTTAATTTTTTGGTCCATTTCCCGCGTTTCACTGCCATAAGTAAGGATCGGTCTAAAAACTGTTATTTTCGTTCTTTTTGAGATTTCCTCCTTATTAATAACTTCAGGTTTCAGCGCAATAAATAAATAAATGCACTTTCTGTTGATCTTCCTGGTTAGTATTTATGTTAATGCTTACTGATTATATTTTATTATATTATGAAATTATATGACGTTAATAATATCAGCCAGTATTGGTGTAATCTCAGAACCTTTAGTTTTAATAAGTTTATTTGAAGGGCAACCAATACCCTCATTTCTTAATGAAGAAATAGCATCAATCACATCTTGTTCAAAATTATTGGAGAAACATAAAGGGCGTTGTAAATAACTGATGCATTTATTGACATCGATATCGTTAAAGTGATTTAAAACTACAGTATCCGCATTTGACGAAAACATTTTTGCGAAAACATTGACTACTTTGCATAAATTCGTTGTTTTATTCGATTGCATCAACGGTAAATCGTCTATCCTTTCCTGTTTTCTGTTTAACAGTACGCCATATATATTTTTGTTTATCTTTTTGACTCTTGTTTTCAAGATTTGCTTGATCCCTTCTCTGCTCAATTGCATACTCTTTCTACATCTTAGATAGAATAGCATGGAAAGTATATAAAGAAGAGAGCTCGACGAAAATTACATTAGTTAAGTTTACATTAGTTAATTAATCTAATATTTATTTCCAGAATTGGAATTTGTTATACTCTCTAATTGAACTAATTACCTCTGTTTACAAAATGGGGCAGCACCAGATATTATGTTAACGATACCTCATATGCGATGAAGAATAGATCGATTTCTAAAAGAAAGCATTTCTCCGTGACATCAAATTGATGACTACAGTAAAACACAATATTTCACGACCACTTATTCACCGAATCGATCGAAATACAATACAGACACTCAAAATTTGCTTCTAACCAACAGCCAAATAAAAAACTAACCATCTATTAAACTTTTTAGAGAAATTCGACACGGATTTAAGCAGCAATAAGGAATGGTATTCCAAAACCATTACCATGGGAAATATTGCCATTCATACAGACGATTCAAAAGCAATAGAAGGGACTGGATATGAGTATACGAGCCAGGAACTCCGAAAGCTTGTGAAAAGCCACAAGTACCTTTCAATCAGTTGGCTTCCAGGACACACTGGAATAGAAATAAATGAAATAGCAGATGAACCAGCAAACAGAGAAACTAAAACAACCTTTTGGGGGCCGGAACCCTTTCGCAGTATGGATGCCTAAGTCAGAGTAAAACTTCACTAAGAGTAATAACAGGGATCCTAACGGGACATTGTCGCCTGAATGGGCACCTGAAAAAGCTCAAAATAGTGGAGAAAGAAGAATATAGATCAAAATTTTAGTGCAAAGCACCTAGGAGACTATTGAAGAGAAGAGGGACCTAAAATAAAGCCTGCCGATATCCTAGAATTCCGAATTCCTCCGGGATATAGGTCTAAAGGAGCTACTAGTGCCTAAGAGTTTCATCAGTAACTAAGTAGAAGGAAGGAAACACGATAGATCTTTCAGTTCTCAGTGAATATCACCCTAATATACTTACATACATACATTGTCGCCACTGATTGTATCTCAAATGGTTTTTATACTAAACACATGAATGATTCCAACAATGGATAAAAATTGACAATTGGTAAACAATACATGATTTCATCAGCGGTAAAATGGTTCAAGACATTTCAAAAAAACTCAATTAACTTTAATATTCACCTTTCAAATATCATTTCGATATATACAATCATTAACTCATTACTTTATACTATATCGGCCTTTCGGTATATATATAAACACTTTGTATTGATTATTTACTTACGTTTCACTGGAGCACCATGGAATAGACTCCTGGCACCTGGAAACAAAAAAAAATTGTTAAGAAAACAGTTATAGGCTACGATTTTTCGACTGCTAAAGTATAGAAGTTTTATTATACTTAAAAAGATATTCAAAACTAGTCTGGCTTGGGGATACACACTGGAAGTATGGCAAAATGCCAAAGTCATTTACATAACCAAGGTAGGTAAAGTATCTGACCTAACTCCAAAGTCATACAGGCCAATAAGCCTATCCTTCTTACTACTAAAACCGTTAAAAATGTTACTGCACCTAAGAGACGAAGTGCTAGTGGATAAACCCCGAAGCAATCATCAATTTACCTATCAACCAGGTAAATCAACGCGCTGGATGATCTAAACAGGCTTATTTCAAAGTCAATAGAAGACAAAGATATAACGATGGCCTCTTTCTTTGACATCGAGGGAGCATTTAATAATGTTACCGCATGAACTCATTGGTCAATGCAATTAATAGACTGGGTACATCCACAACAATATGCCGATGGATAAAGACAACTCAGGAGGATAGTATAATAATCTCCACTCTGGGGAAATTCTCCATTAAGGCATGGACGGTTGGAGGATGTCCACAAGGAGGTGTGCTAACAGCACTACTACGAGCAACCTTAGTAGACGACCTCCTTACAGAACTGTCCACAGTAGACTTTTACTGTTTTGGATACGCAGGCGACATCGCTATTGTAGTCATAGGCAAGATTGCAGGGGTAATATCGGAAACAATGCAAAAAGCTTTGAATATAGTTGATAATTGGTGCTTACAAGACTGACAGCCTATGCTGCAAGGCATAATGCCAATAGTGCTAGGAGGAGAGGTAAGTCCATTTGCCAAAGAAACAAAGTACATTTTGATAAAAGGCATTCATGGATCGCTCACCTTCAGAAAGACTACACAGAAAGCTACAATTGCCATCCGCAGATGCAGAAGAATGTGTGAAAAAAATTGGGACTTACCCCAAAAATGACCCAATCGCTATACACAAGGTTTGTTATACCAATGATGCCTATGGGCCTATGGATCAGTAGTGTGAAGGACAAAGACACTGCAAAAGGGAACTGTAAGGCTGTTAAGTAACACACAAATACTTGTTAGCCTGTGTATTATGGGAGCCATAAAAACCACTCCCACAAGTGCGAAGGAAGTCCTGCTTAATGTGCCTCCACTACACATTTTTATACAACACTGACTATCAAAAGCTTATCAAGGAGCTGAAAGCGGATGTCTTAATGGCTAAAAGGCAACGAGATATAATTGTAATAAGTTCCAAATAACTATAGGAAGGTGTACCCATACAGGTTGTTGGTATACGGACGGCTCCAAGACAGAAGTAGGTGTAGGAGCCGGAATTTTAGGGCTAGACCAACATAGCTATTTCAATAAGCCTATCTAAGGACGTTTCAACTTTCCAAGCGAAATTGACGTCAATTCAGCACTCCCTTGAAAAAATTAAAATTAAAAGGCAGGAAAGGACATACCGTTCAGTTTCGAAAATCACCGACAGCCAAGCTGCACTGAAGAGACTTGATTAAAGCTAGTATGGACTTACATAGGTGCCTTAAGCGCAGTTGGAGATCATTACAAGCTCATGATAGCCTGGGTACCAGGCACGAGGGTCATAAGGGCGACGAATTGGCCGATGAAACGGTCAGACTAGGCTCATCAATGCCATTAATTGTACGGCACCGAGGACGGCACCCTTCTGCATTGTAGCAAAGTTGACAATAATTATTAATATAGCAACAATGAAGTGTGTGGCACAAAAATCTTTAGAATGGTGGGGTAATCTCATCAGGACAGAGACAGACGAACATTAGAGGACATTCACTAACTTTTAAGGCAGATAGGAAACAAAGCAAATATAGGAAAACTGTCAAAGCCGTAGTAGGTAAGAAGAGGAATCTGCAGAGCACATCCTAAGCCAGTGCGTCTGCCTGGCGAATGAGCCGTTACTTGTACTATGAGTAGCCACCCGAAGGAAATAACATGAAAGATTCAGTCTCGAGGCTACTTAAAAAGAGTCGGGGTTAAGAATGTAATCTAGATTCAGCAGATGAGCCGATAAGCCACCCCAACAAATATAATCTAATATATACTTGAATAAAGATAATTAAACAAACTAATGTACACTACACAAAAATTTCAATAAAAAATAAATAATTTAGATTATATCAATTGACGGAAATTAAAACTGTCAATTCACAACTAATGTACAATACTTATGATTAGTATCTAACCTCTTCCAGTTACCATCTAGCTTTTATTAGTTTATTATTTTTGTTTTAAAACGAGTTTAGTTCAAACTACCAATCCTTATTAGCAAGATAAGTGAAGTATTCACAATTCTAAATTAATAAATAATAAATAACAGCTATAAGACAATGGATGTGCATTTTACTCAGCGTTGAAATATCATAGGTACCTCAAATTTAAGAAAGATCCTTCAATCCTATAGGTAAATTGGGAGGAATCAAGTAAATGAAAAATGACCGGCGGAGTAGGTAAACAGGGCGAAAAAATGACATGAGAAAAGGTTTCTTGGGAATTCTATTACCAATTACCCTTCAACTATTTTCGCATTGTTTCGTATATTTTTACAAATCTCTTTTTATTCTTGAAAAATATTCAATACCTTTTCTTTAATTTAAAGGTGCTAATAGACTGAAAAGAACGTAAAGAAAGATGAGTCCACCTCCAGTTTATAGTATTTCATCCCGTTAAATTTACACAGATTACGGATTATGGCTCTCTGATTTTTGGCTGAGCCACTTCCAAAAGTCAACTGAAAAACAGTGCCTCACAACACGCGTTTGAATATTTGTAGAATCTTTCTTTGAAACCATTGCCTATTACATTTATTCTGTCGATGTTCTGAAATTTTTATTTAGTTTAAAGCAGCGACCATTTTAAACACTACTCATAATAATAATAATATTAATAAGCAATTTACACCTACGCCATACTGATCCTGGCATACTCATTTGGAACTCTGAAGTGGACAAAAATAGAACTGGAAGATATTCAAAGAACAACGACCATGATGGCCAAACACAAATATCACCGCCCGACAGTTCACTTACATCACAAACAAATATCTAAACTCGAAGAAATCTTCATTGGCGAAGCTAAAACATCTAATTTGCATCAGCTGGTCACAAAAACAGATAGAATCTATTCCCTCTTAGATCTTGTAAGCCATTTAGATAAAATCTCTAAAACAAATATTAAACATTCCATATCACTGTATATTAAGTCAATCACAATATAGGTCACTATTTGGTCTGGCCAAAGTATTAAACATCAATTAGGCATCACATCAAATGTAACTTCTGTCATTCTGACGATGATGTTTTAAATATAATTAAATAACGATAAATAATTTAGAATTTTCATATATTTTTTTTAAAGTGGATTTAATTAAAAATATTGGCAAGCAAGGAATCCTTTGTCCTTTACAAAATTTGATTAGCACATAATAACATCCTCAATGAATGGTGTAATATCACCATTCAATAATCAATAATTGTTATAAATAAGTATGTCAGTTTTGAATAGATTGACGAATCGCCCATAAAAATACTTCAGATTACTTTGGAAACAACCTGCATGAATCTAGTTGAAATACTTTTTCTCATATTATGAAGCACAAATCTTCCCGGCTTTGCTTCAACAAGGCTGGGAGGCCGTTGGCACAATTCTGGTGCATATCTTTCGGGCCTGTTTGGCACGCAGATATGTCCCT
>CAJUYG010000157.1:48634-86397 GCA_910591675.1 Galerucella calmariensis | reverse complement strand
AGTAGGCAAACAAGTCGTCGTTACTGCAGGATACTGATAAATTCGGAAAATTGTGAAACCCACATCTGCCCATATTCTTTTTGTGCAGAAGCAGTTTGGCTGCGAAAGCAGCAACGACATTTTTTGTTTTAATTAAATTTAGTTCATCGCCTTGCAGTTGGAGGTTCATGTTGAACAATTTATACAGGTCTGTCATGTAAGCTATATCATTATTTGATGTTATGAGCTTGTTGCGCAGTTCTGTATCTTTAGTTTCCAAGAACTCTATCACAGAGTCAAACAGGTTGTAGAATCGAATCAGACAATTGCCTCTTGACAGCCAACGAACTTCAGTATGAAGCAACAAACGGTTGAAATCTTCGTCATTAGTAACACAAAGTTGATGAAATAATCTATCATTCAAAAAGCTGCTACGGATTTTATTGACTGCTTTGATGACATATTGCAGTGATTGAAATAGTCGTTCACTCAAGTTTATAGCAACCAAATGTTGGCGCTCTGTCATAGCCGGAGCGCCATCCGTAGCAACTGATATAATATTTTTCAAAGGAATCTCTTTCTCTTCACAAAACTTTTCCAATGTATTGAATATGGTTTCGCCTTTTGTATTTGTCTCCAAATTTCTGGCAAACAATAGTTCTTCACGTATTTTCTCATCTTTAATAAACCCCACGTAAGATAGCAACAACGCTTCATTAGTTGGTAAAGTGGACTCATCGAGCTGAATTGAGAATTGACTAGTCCTCAGATGATTGCACAATGATTCTTCAATGTTTTCAGCCATTTCATCAATTCGTCTTTGCACAGAATTATTACTCAAAGAAATTTTTCGGATAATATCTGCGGCCGGTTTATGAAGCACAGTAGTTATTATTTCCTTCATTGCTGGCAAAATTAACTCTTCTCCGATGTTGTGTGGTTTGCCTTTTTTAGCAATTAACAAAGAGATATTGTACGAAGCTCGAAGTCCGTCGTCATCTTGCTTAGCAGCCGCCGAAAATAGTTTTGATACACTTGGCTGAGTATTATGCTTCTTCTCTAGGTCTTGAAAATATGCTACATTCTTGTCTTTCTTATCTGGATGCATTTTATTCAAATGATCTTGCAGTCTTGAAGGCTTCATTGCTTCGTTCGAAAATGTTTTTAGACATAGAAGACACAAAGGCGACGACGGGTTTGTGGGATTTTCAATAAATCCGAATTTAATATATCCCGCAGAGTATTGCCGTCTCTTCTTTTTTACTTCCGACATTGTTTTGTTTTGAGAAATATGTAAGTGTTGAAATCAAGTACTGCTTATCTATTATGCGCGAAACCGCAAATGAAAATAAAATAAATTTACGTCGTTTATATAGGATTGCATAAGCAGCAGCACGCACCAACAGGAATAAGACAAACGTGCATAAACTCGTTTATCTCATTCGACGCCCAATCGTACTCGACAAGCAAGAACAAGTATTATAGAACCAGCCGATTGATACAGGAATGTACAAATCGGATTATTTAACAAAAACTTGTTGAAACATGATTGCCCGCGGTCTATTATATCGAACCGAGCTTGAGCTATATCTTAATTATTAATATTAGTTGATGTTCACAAGATGTAGTCGAGAGCTTAGTCGGTGTCTAAGAGTCTTCCTAGCTAGGTAGATGAAATTATAAATCGACCCCAAAGCCCTACACAACGCCCCCTTTTTTTTTCTGTGTCTCTTACGGCCCCCTTTAGGCCTGCAGCGCCCACAAGGGGGCGTTATCGCCCACGTTGGGAAAGACTGCTCTAGAATCTACTGAATGACATCCGACATAAAAATTCAGTAATATTAACAGTAACTCACGAGTATAAGTCAACCGTTCGATATTAATGCCACTTTTAAAAATTAAAGTATTCCAAAAATTAAACTGACTAACACAAGGAAGATTTAACATAAACTTTGTTTGGATAAAAGCACACAGGACTTCGACACTCTGGGTGTAAAATGTATACCCTCATCCGACCCAACGACCAATAACTTAATACAAGTGTTGCTGGCTAAATGAACATTTATTCACTTTAAGGCGTGTTTAGTTTATGGATTGGATTAATAGGAACAATATTGAAGGTTATTAGGTTATTCAGATATCTTTTGTATGTTCCTTGTGGCATTACTTATTACCTATTTTTTCTGTAATTTTTTGGGAATTAAATCACAATATTATGCTTTTATATTTTTTATTACGATGCTTCGGTAGCGTTTCAGCTATCGTTGTTAAGATGAATTAGTTTTCAAACAATTTTTGGTCCCTATCTGACACAACGAAAAAATTTGACAACTAGACAATCAATAATATTTTCAAGTATAAGACTGCAAAACTTAGTTGTCAAATTTTATCAAGGTCCATTCACAGTAGATCACATCTCTGGTAAAATGTGAAATAAAATATTTTATTTTATGACATTCTAACGATATGATCGTCTACTAGGAATGGGATCCAGTGAAGTGTACGTTCCAGGAACGGTTTTATTGGGATAGCGCTTTTTTTTATTCAGATACAAATGCTACAATATAATATTTGAGAAAATTTCCAGAATTCGAATCCTATGCCTACAATTATTAATTTTCACAGCCAAACGTAATACCACTTGGCTAGGTAGACATAAAAATGTATGTTTTATTGTCATCCAATTCTGAATTATGTTGAAAATTCTCTAGCCCATCGGAAAATAAGTTTAAAATCATGTAAAGCTCCACCCGGACAAGAAAATCGAATGGTAAAAAATACATTTTTATTTCAAAATTATTGGAATATATCAGATTTTTTTTTAATACACACATTAACAAAATAATACATAATTTTTATATATCGTGTATATTTATAATAATTAATTGTAATGCTGTGGAAATTATATTATTATTTTCTACTGAAAAAATCGTGTAAAAAGTACCACTTCATAACATATGCAATGCCATAAATTAATCAGTACAAAAGTGATATCTATATTTTATCTAAAACTATATAGCTAAAACCAAAAGAAAAGAATTTCACCACAGCGGAGAATCGAACCACCATACTTCATGTATAACTTAAATTTTCTGTGCACCTAGCCGTGTAGCTATTTCCCAGACGATTAAAAGTATTCGAAAGTGGTATGAATATCGCGTTTGACAGTTTTGTACAGGAATCCCTATGTCGCATCTTATAAATAACACAGTGTATATAAGATATAACTAGTACCTAAGTAATAATATAAGGAAGTGAAATCTTAACAGCTAAATCATTATAATCAATCATAGTATGAAAAGTTCAAATTTTTAACTTTGTGTTGCCGGGCAACGAGCCAATTTGGATGGGAGCATGACATATTAAGATAAACAGTTGGCCAGGACCGCGCCAAGCCTGAATAGTATGTAATGCGCCTTTGGCTTCGGCTTATACAAAGCGTTCTCAATTTATGTTCTTTTATCACATATACATGTTCAAAATATTCAAATTCAGTTTTATGGATAATTATTCAAAAGTAACCTTAATAAATAATTCCAATAAGCAGAAATGTTTCTGCAATAAAATTTTTATTAACCATAACCCAACTCATAATTCATTTATTTATGTACATCATTTTTGTCTTTTCTGTTTGTCTCCTCCCAAGCTTGTTATTATTTTTATAAAAAATTTCATTTTAACACCCTAGTTAATGTTATTATCTGTTTTCTTCTTCCATTAATTTTCACATATTATTTTCCCAGTTCTATGAAAGTTTTATCTATATATATATCTTGCTCATTCCTCTCTTGGATACCCAAATCAAATTTGACCTGTTCTCGTTCAACTATTTAGATTCAAATAATATTAAATGAATCACATTTTTTAAATAAAAAAAAGAAGCGAGGGATACAATCCCTCGCTTAGTAGATTTCCCATACATTAGTGAAACTATTTTTACGATATATGCCAATATGAGTGTAGGAATATTGTTTTGGTTCAAAGATAGATAGATACTCTAGAAGTTGATCAAGTGAAAAAACCTTCCTTCATAGGATATCAGGAGATGTGAGAATATAGTTTTGCATACCAAGTTAATGATATGAAATAAAATGTGATATAATTATTATCGAGAAAAAAATTTAAAATACATGCTTGAAGAATAAAAAATTGAAAAAATTCAAAAAATCGTATATTTTCTACCCAAGTTTTTTTCCAAAATATTTTTGTATTTGTAATTGGTGAAGATTGATATTAAACCTTTTGGAAAATAACGTATGTAAATTCCCAAAATTTTGGATAGTTTATTTATCAATAAATCGACAGGAATCCCAACAATTGAATACTTATTGTTTGTATCTAGCCATACAAACAAGCTCATCCAACAGGTATACTTAATTCAGTTGATAAAATTTCCAGTTTTCTCATTTAGTCAAAAGCCCAAAAGCTATCTCAGAAATGCTGGTTGTCGATATTTCATATCATGGGCTTTTGGTACCTACTCGTCTTAACTGCTAAGTTTATTTGGGTTTTGCATCTGCAGGAGATTTCCTGCTGTTTATTTATTTTCGTTATAAATTGGTACTCATTATTTTCATCCCGTTTTCTATGAAATTCGGTTAATTTACTTTTTCTTTATTATTATTCTCTTGATATTGATACATTTTCAGCTTAAGCATCCAGATCTACAATTTCAATGTATTCATCATTATACAAGTTTATCTCAGTTGCTCTACGTTGAAGAGACTATAGGAAGATTGATTCAGCTGGAAGAGTAAAAGTGTTGAAGCACAAGCAAAAACTGCATATATACAATATCCTGCGAATGTGAACAACTTTTTTTAGGCGAAAACTCGACCATTAGAAATCAGAATAACTATACTCGAAGAGTAAAAAAGATTGAGGGTTATACATGTTAGGTATTTGCAAACAAGCTTGGCAAGAGGGACATATTGTTCAATTGGTTCAGCGAAAATAATATTAAAAGAGGCCAATAGTGAAAAACAAAAAATATGCTTCAATAAAAATAAACACTGAGAACTGTGTGTGTAGTTAACATTTTGGTAGGATGTGGTCAAATTTGGTTACCAATGTTGAAAAAATTAGTATAATCAATTACTTTCTTTATCAGGGTAGTACCTATCACAAGTTTTTATCCAGGTTCTCTAATAACCAAGTGGTAAAGTGATAAGAATATTTCTTTATTCAAAATTGTTTTCATCAAAGATATAATCTGCTGTGAAAGGACCTTACAAAAATTTACATCAATTTTTTCAAAATATTAACAGTGATTGTTCAGTTGACGAGTTTTTTGTAAGTGTGTGAAAGGGATACATTTCAAATAAATGAAATAAAACATGCGCCCCATATTTTCTTTTATTGTTATCCAATTCTGAATTATGTTGAAAATTTGAAATACCTAGCCCATCGCAAAATAAGTTTAAAATCATGTACAAAGTTCAAACATACAACCAAGTAAATAAAATGGAAAGTGAAAAAAAAACCGTTGTTCAGGCGTTTTAGCTGTAGAATTAGCAAAAAGATGACTTATTCCAAATAGTGAAACATGAATGTTGTATAAAGTCTTTGTTTTGAACGAAAGTTTTGTCGGTTCACCTTGTTGGCTCATGTCGAGATAATGAATCCAATGAATAAAGTGAGCCGCGAGGGGCCATGATCTAAAGATAGGTTTGGGCACGTGTGCACTGAGAGAAATTCACGGTTGGAACGTTGGAATGATGCCCGAGTACAGCGGCAAACCGGGAATGGGGGGCAAGGGGATTGGAAAGAAAAACAAGACGGCGGTGCAGGAAGGAGGAAAATTACGACGTACATTGAAGGCGTCACTATGCGTCGTCGTCAATTCAAATGTTTGGCGTATTGCTGCCGACTGTCCCTTCATGGGGTATTCAACTATACAGGATGATTAAAGAAATGAGAAAACACAAGGCAAGGCAAATTCCATAATAATCTATATTAGTCTTGAATTTAATTTTAATTTATATAATTAGTTTTATAATAATTTATAGTATATTGTAAAAATGCAGTATAGAAAGTAGTAATGAAATAACCACTTTTTATTTAGTTTTTATATCATTTAAAATCGCCAATGGAACATACAGTTGTTCAATACAGTCCACTTTTCAACAATTTTTGCTTCACGGACATATACCAGTATGAGTGTAGGAATATTGTTTTGGTTCAAAGACAGATATACTCAAATCGATCCAGTGAACTAGCTTAATAGGATATTAGGAGATATGGATTCCAAAAGTTAATGATATGAAATGAAATTTGATATAATGAGCATCGAGAAAAAAATTCAAAATACATATACTTGAAGAATAAAAAAATTGAAGAAATTTAAAAAAAAAGAAATTTTATCCAGAAATTTTATATTAGTCTTTAATTTTTCTACAAATATAGAAGAAATGACAAAATATTCAAAGAAGAAAATCATTCGAAACATCTATAGTTTGCTTTTTCAAAAACTTCTCCCTATTCTAAACAATATTTAGGTACAAAAATCGCACTAAAAAATACTTATTTTTTGAGTTTGTTACTTTTTTGGAGTCAAAAGTGGCACAGCTTACTTGGCTACCACTGCCCTAGCAGATTGAATATTGGAAATATTTATTGATTTAAGTATCGTTATTTTTCCACTCTGAGCTTCTCGTAATGAATATTTTGCAACGATCGATGTGTACCTGCATTCTTGCTGTAAACTTTTTTCTATTTTCGTCTGCATTTTCTGTCTCTCCACAACTTGTCTATTATACATGTTGTCGTCAATCAAGTCTCCTTTCTCGAAACTAAATTAACTACTTTCCCATATATATTTAATTCGTTTTGCTTTTACTTGAACATATCAGCTTTTTCCTCTTTGAGTAGTGCGAATAATTCATTCCCATAACTCGTATTTCGTCCTCTTTACCGGCATTCCTTGACTGTACATTTTTCAATGGTGTTTATCTAAGGTGTCCTGTCCTCAATAATAGTTTCAATTAACTTTTTCTTTTAATTTAAAAGATTCATTGATACGTTTGGGTTGGGCTCAACAGCCCAGGCACTTGAACTGAATCTTTTTACCATTTCCCATGTTATCTACCTACTTCCATTCCAGAAGCTTCGTGTCTTCTATATAGGCCAACAATTTATCTGGAGGGATCTTCAGTAGTTGTCATATTTGTCTTATTTCCACTCCAATTTAAAAGATTTTGTTGTTCCTCATATTCCCTCAGAATCTCTGGAGTCTTGATTACCTTACGCTTATCCTTCTATCACCTAAAATGCCTAAAATTTCAAAAAGCTGGCTAACAAAACTTTAAGGATATTTTTTATTGTCAAGATCAACTAAGCTGATGGATATTACAAAAACAATATGTGTACTTAAAAAATAATATGTGTACTAAACTAGATTACATAGTATCATGAATGCGCTATAATATAGATAAGTAAGATACAGATGGCGAAAAGTCTATTCGAGCCATGCGATTTACACAAGTGCGACAAGGAAAGTATGAGAAAAACACTTGAAAGAGAGAGAAGAATAATTGTGCGCAGTCAGCTGTTGCCAAATGTATTTATCTGTAAAAGTTATTACCAAATTTTGTCGGCAACAATGTTAAATACCAATAATTGTTAAATCGAGAGCAGTGTATAGATTTTATTTATTGCAGATTGCAATTTGTCCATTTATTTTCTTGAACTATATTATTTTATTCTTATCTGTGTTGATCTCACTTAGTCAATAATATTACCATTCTCGAATTTCTCCCAATAAACACGGCGTTATTCCGTATTAAAAGTTAAATTCAAAATAAGATAATTATTCCTTAGAAAGTACCAAACATTCCAAGCTGGCAACGCTGCTTTCATATCAGATTAGTAGCTGGAGCTGAAAACACGCCCGCTGACTGCGAACAATTATTCTCCTCTCTCTTTCAAGTAGTTTTTCTCATATTTTCTTTGTCGTATTTGTGTAAATCGAATGGCTCGAATAGACTTTTCACTATCTGTATATACATGAGCAAAGGATTAAAAAAAACATAAGTGTATCTTGGAGTACACGAATACGTGTAGTACCAAAAATAAAAGTAGATAATCACACAAAAAGGGGGTGTAGCTGTAACAAACCAGTATACAACAAAATAAAGGAGCATCTAATGTTATCCCAACTACAGAAAAAGAGATTTAAAGAAGGTTTAGTATTACCCACATCTCTAATGGACTCATTTACAAATTTTTTTCTGTGCAAATATTAGACGTCAGCGAGACTCCTAAGTCGCCTAAAAAATATATAAACATTAAACAGCGCTTCTCTCCGAATTTCAGGCGTGACGTCATCGCATATGAAATCTCTCGTTCAGAGAGCGGATACCGCGCCGGTCGGTTTTCGGTTAGATGACTACATAGCTAGAACAGTACTTTGCTTGCTTATAAGCTCATATTTTTTTATTATACGTTTTAGCAAACTCTAAACAGTGTTGTGTTTGTGAAATAAGAACGTTTAGAAATAATTTAAACTATTCGACACAATGGACCAGAACCAGAGTAAAAAAAGTAGTAAATATTGTGCGGTTCCAGAATGTAAAAGTACTACGACTAAAACATCTAACAAAACATTTATTTCCATTAATAAGGATGCAAAAAATGGAATAGCAGAAAAGCATAAAAAGACAAGCATTCACTGATAAGTCAACATACTTTGTATTTTTAGGATTTCATTTTTCTTCAATCAGAATCTTTATAAATTACCTTATAAAATACGTTGTGAATCCATATTGAGAGGGTTATTGAAAACCACACGCTTGTATTAATCTAAATTTATTAAAATACGTAGATAATAATATTGTTCTTATAGTTTGTGGTGTTATTAATGTTCAAAATTATTTAATAAAATAATGGGTCAGTTCTTCACAAATTGAATTTTATTAAATACTACTTTTTCCAAAAAAAGGTAATCTTTTTTAGTAGATCATCAACAAAACTGGCGTATACAATATATTTTAAAAGAAATTATTCTATTTGATTTAAAGTCCGGATCAGCTCCAACAAATATAGCTTTTTTTACAAGTGAGGTGCAGGTGCATTTGAATCTGATGTAAACATTTGGAACCAATATTACCTGCTTCATCAAAATAAGTTTTTCTTGTTCTTTTCAACATTGGTGATTTAATTTCCACTACACTTTCATCATAAATAGCATTTGGAGAAGCTCATTTAATTAGGCACTCTGCAGTTAAAAAAATTGCAATTTTTTACTGAGTAACCTGTAGCGTTATCTCCGTAACTTTGTCCACCAGACCAGGAATAAAATAAAAAATCTGGAATCACCCTGCATATCATATGAGAGAGCATGTATTTATAAAAATATTGACATTTTTAATCATTCTGGCCGGAAAACAGCCAAAAACGATGTGTCACGTAGTATAAAATTATAATTTAATAAACTCATAAACTTCATAATCATTAGCAAGTCCACTTCTGGAAGATTTGATGAGTCTGTTTTTTTTTAAATTAGGTCCACACATTTTATTTTATTAACACAAAAATTTAGTAGGTAATTCAAATAAATAAATTCTACGCGAGGCACGTTACAGTCAGAAGCGTAATGTTAGTGCACATTACCTTTCATATGCGGTGACGTCATAGTCATAGTCTTCGCCCCGCCACGGTATGCTTGTTTAATTGGTTGTATAGTTAAAATAATACCCTTTTTGGTGTGCGTCATCGATTGTGACGTATATCCGGGTTTTCGGCATGTCGTTTATTTTATTTGCTATTTTGACATATAGCTAACCTTAAATTTGATGAATAAGATCATCAGGATTGTATTTAGCCAAATTTGAAAAGGCTATGCAATTTATAATTACCAGCTTCTTTTTCTAACTCAAAAAACTTGATAACTTTTAAAATACTAATGTTTTTCCGTGTATTCATGCATATTTTTTGTATTATTTAAATAAATAAATCAATAAGATTAATATTCACTTTTCATAAATAATAATTGACCGTAAACAACAAAGTACAGACCTGTCAAGAACTGTCAGTGTGACAGTAGAAAAAGACGTAAGACTTATTGCCGCTACGAAAGTAACGCCTTCATAGTATTTTAAACTCTCGATTGATAGGTTGAGCTTGAGCGTAATTTAATCATCAACCAATCAAATTTTTGTAAGTCAAAGATTAGCGTTAACGTTTGTAATACGTTTAAACGGTTCATTATTGTGATATTTTGATTAGGATTAATCACAGACCTGCCTTTTTTTCCATTTCTTTCTACGTAATGTGTTAGAAAGACATTAACAATCGATGACGCACACCAAGAAGGGTATTATTTCAACTATATTAGAACGACATATTCTATTGACATGAAATTTTCAGAATCATATTTTTATCCTTAGTACTTTGTTTTACGATAGTTAAAAATTATTTAAAAATTTTAGTAAACGAGCCCATTGTTTTGATTAAAACATCTATCTATTTATATTGGTAAAGCCCATTTGCCCATTTGCCCATTGAACAGTTTCAGAATTTTCCTTTTAAATTCTGTTAAATTTCTAAATGACTTTTTTATCCTTCCTTCTATACCTATTTTATTTTCGGTTACAGATCCCCTTCGTTAAAAAATAAATGAAGACGCCCTTGATTTTAGTGCTTACCACAAACACAGACTGTATTTCCCGAGGTATTTCCTGTTCAATAATATATCCACGTTTCATACAGATGCTTGATAAAAATTGAAATAATTAAAATTAATTAAAAGTAATGATAACCTGATCGTTTTATGGGTTAGTCACCTCCGCAGCATCGGTGTCTGAACCATTACAACCATCGCCGGAAAAGCCATGTGCGACCATCAAATCGAAAATTCGGAGATGAGCCAAGAGCCAAAAGCGAGGAGTAAAACCAGATCAGGTTTCCCGTAGTCATGAACGTAACAAAGTGGCGGCAGTATGAAAATGAGTCAATGGCGTGGTATTTAGAATGAGTTAAATACAAGGAAAGTTCATAAAATAATGAAAACAACAAGAGTTCAAGAAGAAGTAGAATATCTGTTCAATGCTTTCGTTAAATAAACACTGAATATAAATGTATTTATGTATTTTACCTCTGAATTAAAATGCTATCACTGGTTTAGATAACAATTGGGATACCGGAAGTTTTTCTTTATTTACTGTTACGTCTGACCTGTACTGAGGATATGTGTAGGTCCATAAAGAAAATAAAGAAGACATACATCTGGAATCATCTGAAACTTTCATCGAAAAATCGAGAACTGTCTGGAACGGGTGAAAAGTATAAAATGCGGGACACTTGACATTTCCCGACTTTTCGATGATTATAGTTCTACATGATTTCAGATGTATGCCTTCTTATTTTTCTTTATGGATCTCTACATATCCTCAGTACAGGTACGACATAACATTAGAGAAAAATACGAAGAAAGAAGGAAGAAGAAGAGAAGGAAAGACGTAAAGAGGAGGAGAGGCGTGGATATTATGAATAGCCCAACACAAATTTGGGAAACAATAAAGCTAGAGGTAGGACAGCTTAATAATTAAATATAATATTTAGAACAACAAGAAAATTTGAAATATAATTTAGAAAAACAACAAGAAAATTTGAAATCTAATTTAGAAAAACAAGAAAATTTGAAATCTAATTTGATCAAAATACAGGTTCGACGTAACAAAAGTTACATCTTCAACTGATTCTTCAAGAAATCTTTTTTCATAGAATTTATGAAATCATCCATCAACGGAAACAGATTTCTTATTTCTAAATGATGTAAAATTTTTAACAACAGGAACAAAAGTAAAACCTAGTTCTCTAAAAAAAAGAGTTTAAATGAGGTGCTCAATATGAGACCCTCCCATTTCTTTCTCCTGACAATAAGCCAATCTTTGTTGGAATTCTTGCAACACTTTTTCAAGCGTATCAGGTCGAATGGTATTGATTTTCTCACGAATCCTATCTTTCAATTCCTGAATATTATTGGGTCAATTGGCGTATACTTTTGACTTTAAGTAACCCCGCAAAAATAAATCTAATGGAGTAACGTCTGGTGACCATTTGTTAAACCCCCTCCTCATAATCCAATGTTTTGGAAATAGCCCGTTTAAATAATTACGAATGTTGAGATCATAATGAGGGACAGCACCGCATTTATTCTGGTACTATTTATTGTCTCAACATTTCTAAGCATTTTGCACCGGTAAGATTGCTGCCTATAAAAAACGGATCGATAATACTGTTGCCAATAATCCCCGCCCACACGATAACCTTTTGAGGGAACTGAGAACTTGCATTATCCAGTGAGGATTTGTAGGTGCCCACTGCCCAGTATCGACAATTTTGTCTGTTAACGGTGCAATTTGTTTAAAATATAGCTTTAACTGAAAAGACTATATTCCTAACGAAATCGGATTAAGGTTGCATCGCTCCACCATCTGCTCACAAAATTACAATCTACGGTCTGGGTGTTAGTTTGGTCTTATTTTTGACTTGAAGATCTTATCTCAAAATGACCTATTAGGTAATAGAGATAGATATTGTCTTTATTAGAATCTAGCAACGTATTTTAATTTGCTATAAAAAATAAACGTATCCATTTGAAAAAATATTGGATGACGTCATCACGGCGTACTCATGTTGTCATCATAGCTATGGTTATTTTTTTTCTTATTTTTTGGGAATGAAACCACAATAATGTTTTTTATTTTTTATTTCGACGTTTCGGTAGCGTTCCAGCGACCTTTGTCAAGATTAAATGATGATAAAATAATTTTTTGGTCCCTATCTGACACAACGAAAAAATATGACAACTAGACAATCAATAATATTTTGAAGTTTAAGACTACAAAACTTTGTTGTCAAATTTTCTTAAGGTCCATTCATAGTAGATCACATCTCTGGTAAAATGTGAAATAAATATTTTATTTTATGACATTCCAAAGATATGATAGTCTACTAGATGTGGAGTCCAGTGAAGTGCACGTTCCAGGAACGGTTTTTATTGGGATAGCGCTTTTTTCGCTTATTTTGGAAATGTTGTTAATAAAACGCGTTTGTTGTTATTTCTTTGTGTATGATTATTTTTGTTTTCAAAATATGTATGACTCAGTTTGGTGATTTTGTGTATTCAAGTGTGTATCGATTAACAACTATTCCAATGATAAATCATAGCAAAATAGATTTGAAGCTAGTTCGAATATTGAATTGATTACCAATTTTCTTAATTCTTTCTGATAAACCCCTAACATACGGTATTGTCAAGTTTTTAAAAATTATGTTAGCTGAATTATTAATATTATTGTTATTATTATGGGGTATTAACAATGAGCCCTTCTCTATATTCCTAATTTCTTTATTTACAAATTCTGCCGGGTAATTATTGGCATTTAAAACATTTTTTAGTAGAGTTTTCTCCTTTGTGAAATGATTATCATTAGAACAAATGATTCTGGCTCTATCGTATAAAGATTTTACTACCCCTTTTTTAACGCTTATAGCATGATTTGATTCAAAATTTAAATACCTATTAGTATGTGTTGGCTTACGATAAACACTTGTTTCATACTCTGTAGGTGTTTTATTGATAAGAACATCTAAAAATGGCAAAAAATTGTTATTTTCAATTTCAATTTCAAATTTTATAGATTTTTCTCCTTCATTTATATACGTTAAGAAATCATTCAGAGATACGAAGTCATAAGGCCATATTGCAAAAATGTCGTCTACATATCTCCACCAGACAATTGGTTTCAATTTTTGATTATTTACTATTTTGGCTTCAAAATATTCCATGTAAATATTCGATAGAATTGGTGAGAGGCAAGATCCCATGGCAAGACCAAAATTCTGTTCATAACAATCATTATTGAACTGAAAATATGTTTTTGTTATACATAATTTTTATAATTCTATTATTGCTGCTACGCTCAATTTGGTCCTTTCTGTAAGGGTCTGATCTATTTCTAATTTTGATTTGACAAGTTCTATTGTTTTCTGTATTAAAGTGTACTAAAGTGCTTTAATACAAGTAAATGCAGAAAAATGTGTAACTAGTATTTCAGCCGAATGTAGTCAAATTTGGTTACCAATGTTAGAAAGAAAAATTTCCAATAATCAATTACCTGCGTTATCAGGATAGCATCATAAGTTTTTATCCAGGTTTTCTTATGATTTATCATTGGAATAGTTGTTAATCGATAAACACTTCAATACACAAAATCACCAAACTGAGTCATACATATTTTGAAAACAAAAATAATCATACACAAAAAAAGTAACAACAAACGCGTTTTATTAACAACATTTCCAAAATAAGCGAAAAAAAGCGCTACCCCAATAAAAACCGTTCCTGGAACGTGCACTTCACTGGATTCCATTTCTAGTAGACTATCATATGTTTGGAATGTCATAAAATAAAATATTTATTTCACATTTTACCAGAGATGTGATCTACTATGAATGGACCTTAAGAAAATTTGACAACAAAGTTTTGTAGTCTTAAACTTCAAAATACTATTGATTGTCTAGTTGTCATATTTTTTTCGTTGTATCAGATAGGGACCAAAAATTATTTTATTACTAGTTAATCTTGACAACGGTAGCTGGAACGCTACCGAAACGTCGAAATAAAAAATAAAAAACATTATTGTGGTTTCATTCCCAAAAAATAAGAGAAAAAATAATAAATAATGCCACAAGGAACTTACAGAAGATATATAGCTATGGTTGTTCGCAAGAGCAAAACTGAATTTACAGTTTACCGTGTCTCGGAATTTTTTGCCTAAGCCTTCCCTAACGAAGGAAATTTGAGGTTTGCAACCCAAATAGTCACACGGTATATAAATATTTGCGCAGAAAAGTTAAGAATATAAATAATATATGTATAAGTATGTCAACACAACACACATCTCGAAAAATGCTTTCTTTTTAAATATCTCCATTCTTTAAAAAATGGCGTAGCACGTGTTTCGAATACAGTGCATGAATCATTGTACAGGAAATTTCACACTAGCAGGTGCTGACTAAATTTTTATCATAAAAAGTATACAGGATGACGTACTTCGTTTTAAAAAAAAATCAGAAATTCAATACTTTTAAAAAGCACGTTTTCAGCATGTTAATTTATTCCAAAATCGCACCACCAAGTTGGATGTACTTCAAACATGCAGGTTAGATATAGAGGTTAATTAAACAAAATATCGTCCAATTTTATGTGACGTTCTGCTCCTTTATGGGAGCTTTATGAAAAAATTGATTCAACATTTTACAACCAAAAACAACTGTATAAAACAAAATATTCTAATTTCTTCAACCGTCAATAATAATTTATTTAAATTATTTTGTTAAATATGGACAGTATCAGACAACGATTTGTGAGTGACAATACTCCTCATAATTTCAAAACAAATGAGATATCAGAACACCGTTTTTCAATAAAATGTTATTCAATGCTCTACAGGGCATATAGCCCGAAGAGTAGTTGTTTCTTTTCGTAGAATGGTTACGTCACATGAGATTGCTCGATAATGTGTTCAATTTAGTAGCCCCAATAAACAAGAAAATAAATATACTAATACTAATGACTGAAGAGAAGAGAAGTATTATCTATAAATATGATTTATTTAATTACAACCAAAAGAAGCGAACGTGCCTCCGTATCACAGGGTGGCGGACAAATCCAGTACGGGGTAGCTTTTTCATTCTTGATTTAAAAATTAAATTCACCCCGTTTTGTTCGTTTTCGAATGAATGGTGTAAAAAACCTTAGCACACTTATAAATAACATATACCTAGGCTTAAAGGATTTCTAATCTTTCTTCACACCCCAAGAAATAAAGTATTTCAAAATCTGAGACTACCCTACGACGATTTTATTGTTCCAGCGTGTTGGGGAATGCCTCTCATCTCGTGAGAACGGAACAAAGTGGTTCAATTGTGTCAAAAATATTACTTTTTTGGGAGAGGGCGGTTGGTGGTGTTTTTTCAAGGATGAGAATAAGCCAGATCTTATTTTTTCGACGAGCTACGTAATTAAAAAAGGCTGTAAGTCATCTAGAACCCAAGATATCGCAATTTTATCCAGCGCGCTCGATTTGAAGACTCGCTCTCGGTTTTACTGCAGGCGAAAATAAATTCCTCCACCATGACTTGTCGTAAAGCTTCTATCGCGTGCCATCACTTTGACGAGCAGATATAATCTTAATTTTGCACAAATTTCATTGAATTCAATTGCATTTTATAGTTTAACCTATTATTAACGACCTATTAAATTGTCAACTCTTAATATTTATATAAACAATTGCTCTGCGAATTTAAAAAAAAATCTATTTTCGTGTCTATTGGTCGTGGAGGGCTAATTTTTAAATGTGTGTTTTCAACGAGCTTTCACGTGGTACCATTGATAAATAAATCTAATAAAAAGCAAAGGAAATATACTATATCTATTGATGAGACGAAAATTTGACTATCTCTCTTCGGCACTTTTTTATAAACAAATTTAAATAAAAGAATTTTACCTCAACTGTACAATATTTTAAGCCTTTACAAAGAGAATGAGATCAAAA
The DNA here is from genome assembly GCA_910591675.1 of Galerucella calmariensis. Lineage (NCBI taxonomy): Eukaryota > Metazoa > Arthropoda > Insecta > Coleoptera > Chrysomelidae > Galerucella > Galerucella calmariensis. The sequence goes on along the minus strand of CAJUYG010000157.1, from coordinate 69,856 downwards.
TGAGCGTTCTATTCGATGCCCAGCGTTTAAAAATGGTCATTACTTATAAAAATGCAATTTTCAAAAACTTCTGAAGCAATCGGGTCCATCTTTCGCAATTTTCTTAAAACCATCAAAACTCACAACTTTGTAAAATTTTGTAAAATTTCGATCAAAATTCATTAAGTTTAAACAATTAATGAAAATGGTAATTTCTGTGTTTTTTGCAATACATTTTTTGTTTATAGGGCGATTTAAATCTTTCATGTCCCATATTGTAGGTGTTATCAATACGCACAATTCAACTCTATTAAACGTAGTTTTTCCAAAAAAAGTCATATTGTTTACATAATTGTTTAAAAAAAAACAACGACGCATCATTTTGTTCGTTACCCAAGAGATGAGAGGCATTTTGAATTTACTTCCCCAACATGCTGGAACAATAAATTCGCCGTAGGGTATTCACAGATTTTCAGCTTCTTTTTATACCTTCATTTCTTGAGCTATCAAAATAATGTAGCATTTTCCTTTAGACAATTTTCTAATTTAAAATTGTTATCATGGCTTTTCAGGAACAAATTATCATATTTTCTCTTGTCTAATTCGTAACAAAAATGGATATTTCAGAAAAAACATTCATTTTCAATCCGTTAGCGTGACTAGAACGATTTGCAAGTAGATTGTATCAATGTATGAAGGTTACCTATAATGCCACACACCCATAGTTTTCTTTTTAGATCTTCCTCGTTTTCGTGTTCCTTCTATGTCTATATCTATCATTTTCTTTTGTCATTCTGGTGTCTGCCATCCACTGTATATGACTAGTCAAAGTCTACAATTTCCAGTTTCCTGCTTTAAACCTGTTTAGAGTTTTTGTATACTAATTGACCCTAATTGCTTTATGCTCTTCCGTCAAAAGATGCGTTATCTTATGAGAAACTTATTCTTCTTGAAAAAATTTTAAATTGCATTCTTTGAAATGCTCAATAATGCTTCAATTTCACGAAATGTGACATGTAGATATATCTTCTTGGATCAGCTTACGTATAGCATCGACGCTTTCCTAGGTGAATGCTGTTGTTGGTGGACAACACTTAAAAGACAACCATCACACACGGCGAACAGTTGAAACCTCTACAATCAAAGTATAGAAATCTTTTTGACAACTTTTTAATGGGTTGCTAAGAACTAAAGGTAAATGGCGCTTATTTTTAAGAAAATCTTACGAATAATTGAATATATAAAGGAATACAATTTTATGCTGGAAAATGTTGGGAGACATGGTTAATAATGATAATGTTACGAGCTCACTGATTCAGAAGCCGGTCCTGTCGCAAACTATGAATGCAACCTTTCTAGAAAGGTTCTTTCGCAGGTAATATTCAGACTGTTCTCGAAGCGTACCATACAATGGCTTATTCACGAATGTTCTCGAATTATAAAGTATACGCAGAGGTGGTATATTCAAGAAGGTTCTAGAGTTGTGAAGGACTATATATACGCGGGTTTTTGAGTGAGTCGGAGAGTTGTTCAGTATACAGTGAACCGGTAAACAGTTTCAGTATACAGTGAACCGGTAAACAGTTTCAGTATACAGTGAGTGAACAGATAGTGAATATAAATAGTGTTGAAGATAAATTAGGACAATTATTATACCAAGTGTAAATAAATTAGTAGACATTAAGTAGTGTGTATATAAATTAAGTTTATTATAGTGTGTAAGTGTTTCTTCAATAAATAAATAGTAATTAGCCATAGTGAGCGTATAATTTTATCCCACGGTAAAAACAGTTCAAATAAATAAGAAAAACATTACAATAATAAGATGTCAAATAGTTGGCTAATAGGATATAACCTAATCAATATTTCAACCATATGACAATAGTGAATTATAACTGTTGAAAAATAAATATCTGGTACATAAATATAGTATATGATAATGTTTACCTTTTACGTGTGCTTCTTCCAGTATAATGACGTACATTATTCATACAGGATTCAAACCGTATGCCTCCAATTCTTCATTTCACGTAGTCAGGGCTCTAAACCACTCTGCTACGAAGACATACTAATTTATTAATCAAGTTGTTGTATATAGAGCGTATGATGATGTCAAAACTAAGAAATTGACGTTTCATATAATGCGTAGCTGATTGAAAAATTTTTAATTATTATAGTGATTTTAAATTACTAGAAAATATAATATGGTGAGCGAATCAGACACTGCAATGAATGTTACCACGTCAGATATAAGAGAAGCAGAAATAAATAGTATTCTTCAATATATTGCCAGGAAAGTCGAAAACATTATATATGAAAATCTATAATTCCTTCCTAAATTGGAGAAAAGACATTTATAAACAGGTATTTATAAAAGTGGTGGATAAAATATAGTATACTACTCGCATATAATGGCTAATATCCACTTAAAATTTTATGTTTTATGTATATATAAACACACCTTCGTGAATAATAGTCATCATTATATGCTTATTGAACAATATACTATTATACACTTCCTCATGAATGAAAGTCATCATTATAATATGATCGTTGAATAATATACTCATTCAATCCTTCATTATGGCAAGTCCTGTTAATTTAGTTACTGTTAGGTAAATATTGCTTTAGGTGAATATTTCTTTTTCTCAATAGCTTAATGATTTTTTTATGTTGAACAGATTTTAAAAATTCAGTACCAAACATTAGATCAGTAAAGTACATCTACAAGAAATGATAGAGTTAGCTTAAAATCTCATGGGTGCTACGTCACAGATGTGCAAATGGCAAAACCGCATGTATAGCAGTAAAGTTAACTCAACAACTCAACTTCAAATGACGATGTTTTTAACTTCACTGCTATACATGCGGTTTTGCCGCGTTGTACCGATTTTGGTCATTTGCACATCTGTGACGTAGCATCCATGAGGTTTTAAACTAACTCTACCCAGCAGTATTTTTGCCAACAACCGAAAAAGGAACCCGACTTGGATGTAGAACCACCGGAATTATAGAATTTTTATGAATTATGAGAACCAGTCTTATTTGATCTGCGACCACTAACGGTTCTGTGTAAGCTACTTAAGCATCAGTGGAGCATTATACCCCCTATTGATATAAATAGATGACTCCTATAGAAAGTTGGATGATACGCCAATGAGAGCTGTGATAAATGGTTACCTATATTAACAATATAAACTTTTACAAAAACTTGAAAATTCTAGAGCTTGTATGACGACGTGAATCTAAAAAAAAATCCAACGTACTAAACCTCCTCGACGTTATCTCTTGAAATATGACCAATCGTATGGCGTCAATGTACCTGAATGTTTTCGAAGAGTTTTGAACATTTTAAAACAAAAAGATATCAACAAAAAAGTTCAAAAGAACCGTTTATGACTACAGTTTAAAAATTGTCACCATACAAAAGGTTGTATTCCACAAAATGAATGTATTCACTTGAAAGGAAACGTTTTGATGACGATATTTGGATGCCATCCAAGACCTCTCTCTAGCATTTGTATACAATACGATTTATGCTGAACGTTTATAAATTCGAGAATTTGTTCGTTACTTTTATGTGGACACCCTATACACTGTGTTATTTATAAGAAGCGACATAGGGATTCCTGTGCAAAACTGTCAAACACGAGCCAACTTTTTCACCAAATAGCGTTTATAAAAAATAATAACAGATTTGGAAAGGTAGTTGAAAAATAAGTTCAAATGCACTTTTAATTTTCTTAAATTCGCTCTGGTTTAATAAAAAAATAGATAAATATGTTTAAAAAAGTCGAACTCCATTTTCATACCACTTTAATATACTTTCAACCGCGTAGGAGATGGGGAGAAGAATGGGAAAATTAAGTTAAACCTGAAGTATGGCGGTTTGATTCGCTGCTGTGGTAAATATTTTTCCTTTTTGTTTTTAGTTTTTTTTCACACAAGTTTTGAAACAAACAAGTTTGCTTTATTTTAAATTTTTTTAACTTTTAAATTTCCCGTGCACTACCCTGCTAGCCATCTCTCTATTAGATTAAGATTATTCGAGGTATGAAGTGGTATGAAAATGGAGTTCGACTTTTTTAAACACAACTATCCATTTTTTCATTAAGCCCGAGCGAAAAAAGTTAGCGCGTTTGTCAGTTTTGTAGTGCCACTTTGGCAATAATTTTAAATAGGACCTTATGGCAAGTGATATCTCATTTGAATGACATTGACATTGGCTACATAGCCATATTAATTTTGTTAGTGATTAAACTAATTTTGACGGATAAATTAAATAAATCAAATATCAACAATGGATTCTTATAGCAAGTGTTCGAAATGTGCTACGTCTACTTCCTGACAGTAATACATCCTATTAGTAAACTCTTGTCGTATTCGTTCGAATGTGTCAGCTGAAATTGCATTGCATTTTTCAATAATTCTTTCTTTCAAAACTCCAATGCTATCTGGTACCGTAGTATAAACCTTGGATTTCAAGTACCCCCATAGAAAAAATCTAATGGTGTCAGATCTGGTGACCGAGGTGGCCATTCTATAGGACCTCGCCGGCCGATCCATCCACCTCGATATTCTTCATCAAGGTAACGTCTTGCTGCACCATAATAATGTGCAGGAGCACCATCTTGTTGAAATGTTATTTCCAGATGGCCGAATTCATCTGGATTATCTTCCAGAATTTCAAGAGTTAACGGCTTAATTGCATTTTGTAACATCTCCAGATACACTTCACCGATTAAATTCGAATTTAGGAAAACAGGACCAACTATGTGGTTTCCCAAAATACCTGCCCAAAAATTGACTTTTTCTGGAAATTGGGTATGTTGTTCACGAAAGGTGTGAGGATTTGTGTCACTCCAATACCTTACATTTTGTGTATTCACATTTCGATTGAGGCAAAAAGTACTTTCGTCACTAAAACAAATTGTTTGTGTAATGTGGGTTTTGACTAATTTTATTTGTCATACATTCACAGAATTCGAGTCTTCTGTCGGGGTCGTCATCCGAAAGGTGGTGCACCATCTTTAACTTGTATGGATGAAATTTATTTTTAGCCAACACTCTCTGTACTGTACTTTTACTTACTTCACAGATAGAAGCAACTTTAGTTGAAGAGGAAGTAGGGTTTACTACCATTTCAGCAACTATATCAATTTTTTTATCATCACTAAATGTTGGTCGACCAGATCGTTTGGCATCTTGAACACTACCTGTTGCTTCAAACTTGTGAAGAAGCTCCCTCAAATAAGTTCTCGAGATAGGGCGATCTGGATATCTTTCATTAAATAAACGTTTCGCTTCATGGAGATTCTTTCTAGATTCACCAATTATTAAGATAGCTGCTACTTTGTCGGCTTGAGTACGTACTATTCTGCCTATGTAAACTCTTAAACGTCTCGTTAAAGAATAATAAAATTAAATATTTAAGCTATTTAGAAAAACATCAGAAAAACATCAATATTCAAATGTGAAATAATAATTTTGGTATTTATTTAATTTATCCGTCAAAATTAGTTTAAACCCAAACAAAATTAATATGGCTATGTGGCCAATGTCAATGCCTTTCAAACGAGATATCACTTGCCATAAGGTCCTATTTAAAATTATTGGCCAGAGTTGCACTGTGACGTCATCTATTACTATTACGTCACCTGTTACCATTCGTAGAGAAGTTTACAACACTTTATTTTCACCCTCCAAATTTTATTAATGTAAGTGTATCCGTTCAAAAGATACGAGGGGGGGAGGGGACTTTTGAATAGCACGGTATAAAGTCCGAAAGGTATATAAATAACAAATGTAAATTAAGAATAAACCACTTATATGAGAAGAAGTTTGCAGTCAATTCAAGATTTTTCGAAAAGTTTTCGTCATATTTTCTCAACACTTTATGTCTCCAAATCTAGTAATAGAATAAAATTGAACCAGTCCTTGGACATTTGTGATAAGGATCATAGTTATGTAGTTAGTAACTGTTAATATTATTATCTTGAGATATAGAGCTGGCGAGTTGAAATGACAAAACTTTTTGGCATTTAGGAAGCAATAAACAAATATTAGCTGCGCTTTTTATTTGTTGTGAGGTTATGTTGTAGTCACTCCTGTCATTAGATAAATTTGTTGACCATGAATAGCGACCAAAATTGCCTCAGGGATACACATAGCCGTAAATAATAAAAATCAAAATCTAAAACACTGAAAACATCAAGCAAAAAAATTCCTAGTCCGTGAATAAAGACAGATGTAAAAAGAGGTTAGAAGTTCGTTTATATAAATGATTGGTCGGGCCGATGGATTCAGTACGATTTCATGGTCTCAATCTGATTACTCCATTATCCGTAAGCCAGTCGATGACGTAATAGACCCACTCACCACAAACCTACTCATACTGCCTATATGCCTATTCCACAGAGACAATGGATTTGTGTTTGTGGCTGATCATTGACAGTTTTCGTTCCGTCATGCAGCTCTTTACAATAAAATGAAGAAAGTTTGCCCTTTCCGCCCTCGTATACCTCAACATAAACCCATCCAATCAATCACAATGAGATTATTGATGACATTTTTATGCTTAATGAGCATTGAATAGTACATAAATTTCATTTCTGTCCTCGATTTTTCGACAAAAGCTCCCATATTTATTTAAAACATATTAGAATGTAAATATTTAAACTCTTTAATCAGCAATCCTCTAAAATAGTCAGAAGTTTTTCAGACCCCTTAATAAAACTTAGTCCTGATCTGGTTATTTAACCTACCACACGCAGTGTTAAAAGTTTACAATATTTCAATCTGAATTACTAACTTCCGTGGAATATACATAAAAATAGCTCGCCAGTTTCATTCACATTGACCGGTATGAAATTAGTTACAATGGTAATTAAATCCATATCCACAATAGTTTGGATACTATAAATAATACCCATTTCAAGTTTTTTTTTTTCATTTCGTTTACACGCATTAGCGGTGGTATTGTATTTCTGGTTAGTAATTAAGTGACAATAATATTGTAAATATTAAAATTTGCCGAGAACCAAAGGAAAAAATATATTCTTTTGAATAAGTCTATTGCTTTTAAAAAATTAATTGTTTTATCGCTTTTTAAGGCAAGGCAAGCTCAGTCGGACCATAGCTACGCGTCACGACAACTTCATAATTGTGGTTGTTATAGTTAGGGTTGCCAACCCTCCCGATTTAGGCGGGAAACTCCCGCTTTTCTACCAAATCTCCCGCATTTCGGCAAATAAAGAATACAGTAATTCAAATTTTAATAATTATCATTTTTTAAACAATCCGGCAACGACAACTCAGCTCCGCAAAGCTTAGGCCGGCGACACATTTGCGGTTGCGGTTGCAACCGCGCGGTCACAACCGCTGTTCTGTAAAATACATGGTTGTTTATGAAATGGTGCCACACTAGCGGCCAAGCGGCAGCAACCGCCTTTGCAACCGCATCTTGCCGCGGTCGCGCGGCTGTCCGTCCGAAATGCAACATGTTGTTACTTGCCTGACTGTTCACGTTAACCGCGCAACCACAAACCTAGCCAGTCGAGTTTTGAACATGGACGTCTTCGATACCGAAAAATTTATTGTTCTGGTGCAAAGTAAGACGTGCTTGTGGGATGTTACCGACAAGGCATACAAAGATCTCTCAACCGTAGAAAAAGACAATGAAATTGACTATTCGTCAAGCGCGTTTTGTGTAAAGGATGGACCCAGTACCTCCTTTTTCGCTTCGATTTCTTAATTTGAGTATAAATTATACCAACCGTTTCTACCAAATCCATTTTTATTATTGAACTGACGGACTCGGTATGACAAGGTGTATGCTTTATTGTGTGAACGTATAGCGGTTGTGACCGCGCGGTTGCAACCGCAGCCGCAACCGCAAATGTGTCGCCAGCGTTAGGCGACGCGGCTTATTCTAGGAGCGGGTAAACAAACAATGCGGTTCCTCCCACCACCTCAAATTTAGTAGCCGAAGTGCGCATGCGTCAAAGTAGCCTTTAACCTTTTATTCGATGTGACTGAATGTGAGCTGATTAGCGCAGTTGGTAGGGTATTGAGCTTACAACTCAGGGGTCGTAGGTTCGAAACCCGGTTAGGTGCTTGCTTTTTTTGTTTTTTTTTTTATTTTCTATTTCCTATTTTTTTTTTATTTTTATACATAGTTACACTTTGATCAATCGGGTTTGGGCCTGGGTTTTCTTGTTTTTTTTTTTAGTTTTATATTTCTGATATTTACATATTTATTTCAATATTGGGTTAGGTGCTGGTTTTTTTTGTCTTTTTTTTTTAGTTTTTTATTTCTTATTTTTTGATATTACTATACATAGTTACACTTTGATCAACCGGGTTTGGGCCTGGGTTTTCTTGTTTTTTTTAGGTTTATATTTCTGATATTTACATATTTATTTCAATATTGTTATGTTACTACTAAATTTGGCAAAGTCTTGAGTCATGCGCAGTTGATGGAGCCCCATTGTATGTTTACCCGCTCCTCTTATTCTTTCTGCTCAGTGATGATAACCTTGGTATTTGACTTTGACTATTTTGTTGACGTTCATTATGTATTTTTCTGATAGTAGTGATTTAAGTGATGATTGATTGGGTTGGGCAAATTAGCGTTGACGAAGATGATTGTGAACTAAATGAAGGTAAACAAGGACATACTTTTCCGGAGTTTGAGCCAAATCAAGAGAAAGTTGAGGTTGGGGCTAGTGGGGCTGAACCTTCAAAAAACTAAATGGAATGTAAAATTTAATAATGAATGGAGCAAAACTTATCCTTGGATTGTTAGGGGCAAAGCTATTTTTCAAGCTAAATGTGCGTAAATTTGCGACTCACAGTTTACAATAAATCACGGCGGAGAAAACGATATAATTAAACATATGAAAACGAAAAAACACAATAAAAATATGACGAAACGTTCACAAGGAAAAAAAATTGACACATTTTTGTTAAAAAACGATTTGGACATGGATTTGACCGCACGAGCAGAATGTGCTTTCGTTTTTCATTCTATTAAACATGCTCATAGTTATTTATCATCAGATTGTGCGTGTAAATTATCCTTCCTCCCGCTTTCCTAATTTTAAAATCTGGCAACCCTAGTTATAGTGAGGCGAAGGTCGTGGTTATATTAAAAATGCAATAGCAGTACTCAGACGAACGACTTCTTGAAGTTGATTTCAGCGACGGTCGCTACCTGTGGACGGTATCATTGTCGTATCAATTGTTGTTGTTGGTGGTTGTTAAATGCAAAACACCTTCTTCAAACTCCATACTGAAGCTGATGAACACTCCGAAAGCCATTGTCGTTAATTGAAGTCCGAACGAACTACTAATTTGTAGTCAAAGTGTCGTCGTCTTCAACGAAGGATGACGACAACAAAAACACAACCTAGTCGCGTCGCTGTGGTTCATTTGAGCTTAGCCTAACGCTCACTTCAACTCGCTTGACACTATGGTCTTATCGTTCTGCATCAGTGTACGTTCACACAAGATGCGATTAAACGAAGAGCGAGCGATGCAATGCGACATTATGGTTGGTATGGTGTTGTTTGGTTGTGTTTTAATAGAAGGCGACGAATTCGTAGTTGCTTTCAATCTTCTGCTTGCGGCACACCTACCATGGATTTATTATTGTTGGAAACTTCATTTTCAAACTTTCACAAATTTTTTAATTCGACCATTTCTTCGAAGGCAACTAACATATGAAAATGAAAATTTTAACCGGAGACTGTGCATAGCTAGAAGGTGTGCGGAATATGCATTAGGTATTCCGTACCTGAAACCATTGAGCACCCTTTCAAAGCTGAAACCATAATCAAATGCGTGTGTTTGCTGCACAATATTTTAATTGAACGAGAAGGAATACATGATTATGATATACACAATGAGGAACAGACAAGCGGTGACATGCACTGCACACCCAGCCCATATCACGTGTAAACAACAGAGCAAGAGCAAGAGCAAAGACTACGAGATATTTTAAAGTAGTACTTAGAAGAATGTAGATTTTGTGGCATGGAAGAAGAAACCTCCATCCACATTCAGAATCCTAGAGCACAGCACCTAGGAGATTACTGGATAGAATAGGAACATTTTTACCTGAAGCCTGTAGATATTCTAAAATGCCTACGGAAAATAGGACTAAGGGAGCCACTAGTCTCTGAGAATCTCCTCAGTAATTATAAGTAGAAGTAAGGAGGCACAATAGATCTTTCAAGTCTCAGTGAATGTCACCCCAAAATATATACATGTTATAGGTAATGTGTATAATGCAGGCATTCTATATAATACCTAGGAAATGTATAGAATGCCGAAGTCGTTCGGGCAATGTATGAAATATTATTCAATAGTTCAACTATTTTACACTTTACCTAGGTAATGTATAGAATACCTAGGCATTGTATAGAATGCCGGTTGAAGCATGGGTAAAATGTATGTAATCGATTTTTCATAATCGATTTCACATAAAAAAAACAACCAGTTTTCGTATAAGTACTTTAAATAAACTGTTGGTAACATAATTATAATTTGAAAGGAAGCAAAAACTTAGGTAACATCTTTGAACGAACTAAAATAAAGTAATATTAAAATTGCAATTTAGTAACCTTGTAGGTACCTACTTAATAACAAAAAGAAATATTTTCTTAAATATTTTCACAAGTGCAGTAATCGACACAAAATCTATGCGCTACGATATCAAAGCAATGACATATTATTAAAAGTTTTATTATACCTACTAGAGTTCAAAATCAACATTATTAAACTTTAATTTAACTCAAACATTACTCTGAATAAATAGAAATTAAGAATCTTCTAATAACATGATTATAATTGGAAATGAAATAAAATCTTAGGTAACATCATGCAAATTGTCTCACCAAACTGTTCCTTCAAGACATATTTTTTTAAGATACAAAGTTATTAATTGCTGCAACTTGTTTACGGGGTAGTCCCGCACCCCGCGCATGCGTCTCCTTCCCGTGGTCGTTCGTTATACACATTGCCTGATGCGCTTCTGGCATTTTATACAATACCTAGGCAATGTATGAAATGAATCGTGTTATACACATTGCCTGAACGTTTTTGGCAATGTATATAATGCCTAGGCATTCTATACAATGCCGGATTACACAGATTGCCTATAACATACATACAAAGTAGTTCTTTGTAAATTACTAATATAATATACATATACTTATATCAATTATTATTAAAAACAATACTTTGTAATAATATTTCTGAATAAATTAGCCATCGCTAATAACCCATTTGGTTGATGTGAGTTGTTTAAAAAAAATTTGTAACGTAATTTTTTTCTTTCACCTAATTTAGAAATAGTTTTTATTTAATTAAATTATAAAATAAGCTGCTATTGTTAACAAAACAATTTTTTTGCGATATTCCTTATTTTGTTGATCCCATAGAGAAGGGTGCACTCGAACAGCATTAATTAATTTTTCGGCATCCATCATGTCACTCGGGCGATGACTTAAGGTATTTTTTCTGTTTGGGATTAACAAGGGTCACTCACTCTTATGGGTCCATTATAAGCGATTTAAGACAAACATACAGACCACGGACTTATGGAAAAGAGATTTGGGTTGTAAAACAGAGGAGATCTTATTCTAAATTTACAATTTCAATTTCAAATTCGAAATAGGTCTGAACTATAAGCAACAAGAAAGAATTGGATCCAAATAGCATTACGAGACTTGGAAAGAATTCCATTCAATGACACGCAGAGAGTCAAAAGCAGAAGGTACTGGGATAGGAGTGTGCCCAGTTTTTTTTAACAAATGTTTCCGAGTTATAATAGTGTCTTATTCTTCCGCTGGATTTACATCGTTCGGTGTTAAATGATCTTGTCCTCTATACCTTTTTCCATCATTCAATCCACAGCTTTCTTCTGTAATGTTTGCTTATGCAATTAGAAAGGTCGCAATAAGGAAATGAAGCAGTTTGTTTATATTGATTGTTAATTGTACGTGCATCTTTAGCCATCTGGTCGGATTTCTCGGTACCCAAAACTCCGATATCCAAACAACGTTCACCTCCTTATTTGAATTTTGTATAGCATGCAAGACTTTTTTTTCTTAGGCTAATATCGGATGGTTGGGGTACACTTTTTTAATAATTTGCTCTATACTACAGAAATCGGTGTAGATAACTTTGATTGGCTTTGATGAATGAATATTTTTCACATCAATACAATCATAATTATTATTCGAATAGTAGAAATTCGACCTGATACGGGGTGAACTGCAGAAATAAAAAAAAAATAATCACGATAAAATGTTTTATTTATTTTTATTTACGCATCAACCACATTGGTTATTAGCGGTGGAGCAGCGAATGATTACTTTGTACATAGGTTAGTTGACCAATATACAATAATTACACATAGATTCAAAAGTTTTGCATCACCCTAAATCTCCGGAAAAAAAATGTGTTCATTATAAATGGATCAGAGATTAATCAAATAATTAGTTTCAATAAAAAAAAAACGTCTATATTTGTCAAAAATTTTTATTATCCAATAATAAACTTGCTTTAAACATAAAAAGTATTCTTCGAAATTGAATAAATTAAATACAAATTGATTCTTTTTAAAGAAAAGGTTAAGTGAGAACCTGCATGAGAACTTTTAATAAAGAGTATTTCCACCTCTAGAATTTATGCAAGCTTGAAAGTCGCCTGCCCATGCTGTTTACCAAATTATTGATATTCTGTTGAAGAATATTTCGCCATTCTTCTTGGGCCGCATGAAAAAGCTCTTGTACACTCCTAGGTGGATTTCTGCGTACTGCCACTGCCCTGGCAAGCATGTCCCAAGCATGTTCTATGGGATTCATGTCAGGAGATACGGCAGGCCAGTTCAAACGATTGATCCCTTCAGTTTCAAGATACTCATTTACAGCTCTGGTCCGATGAGGTCGGGCGTTATCGTCCATAAAAACGAAGGAATTGCCAACAGCTGCGCGCCATAGTCTCACGTGAGGATGTAGAATCTCTCTGAGATACCTATCACCAGTCATCGTTCCCTCCACATGAATTAATTCTGTGCGATCATTTAACATGATACCAGCCCAAAACATAGCACTTCCTCCTCTGAAGGGCGGCACGGGGCGAGCATGGGCAAGCTGAGCAACTCTCGTTGGATCCCGCCACACACGTATTCGATGGCTATCTTGTACCAAACAAATCCTTGTCTCGTCGGAAAAAACTCCGAATTCCAAAATTCCTCAGGCAAGGCCGCGTGTTCTTGAGCCCACTGTAGTCGGCGAACTCTGTGCTCAGGTTGTAGTCTGGGCACTCTTATTGGTCGGCGACACCTCAAACCTGTCGCAAGTATTCGTCTTCGTAATGTCGAGATCGATACTTGAACTCCCAACGCATGTCTTATATCTCTTTGGAGTGCTGGTATTGCCATGGTCGGGTTTCTTCGGATAGTTAAGTGGATATAGCGGTTCTGCCGCTGATTAGAAACACGCTTTCTACCGCTTCTAGGTCTATCACGAAGAGAATTGATCTGGAGATACCGGTTCCATACACGAGACACATCACTTTGCCAAACGCCAACTCTGTTTGCCACGAACCTTTGAGAATGACCTTCTTCAACTAAAGCCACTATTCTTGCACGGTCAATCTCACTTATGACTTGACGATTCATGTTTGCACTTAAAATCGTAAAAATCAAATGCCTTGAATGTTAAAATGATCGCACTAAAAATGTTATCTTACAAAAAAAACTGTAAACATCTGTATATTGCAAAAAATATGGAACATATTGGAATGGTAAACATTGATAAACAAGCCACCAAAAAATTGTTAGCCCAAAAAAATTCTTTCGCATCCGAAGAAGGTGATGCAAAACTTTTGAATCTATGTGTATATTTGGTATAGAAGTTTAGAATCCTTTAAAAACTATACTAAATTTTGGACACTGCACATAAATTGTTCGGTAGGCGATGCTGTAACCTTGCGACACTATATAGCGGACATTCAATCAAAATATGTTTTATTGTGATGGGATGCTCAAATACTTCACAATACGGTTGACACTCCTTTGACAGTAGATATTGATGGCTGAATCTGCTATGCCTTGTCGTAGTCTAGTCTACAACTTCCATGAACCGATTGGGGGCTTGATTTTGCCATGGTCCAAACAAAGATGGCTGAAATTGCTTCAGGCTATCTATCACTCCAATTTTTCAAAATTTTGTGTTTGTAGGTGATTTTCAGGTCTATAATGGATTGAAAAGTGGAATTAGATAAAATTTTATTATTATTCGGATTTGGATTTTGGATCGTATTGATTTTGCAGGGGTCACGAAGATTTAATTACTCAGCCTTATTTATGAATCAACTATATCTGATCTTGTTTGTTTTACATTCACGTTAAAGGACAAACTTTTTGAGGAGTCTGTTGCCTTGTTCTTGTACTAGCAGTTGAATATTTTTAAGATTAATGCAGCTCTTTTCGCGATTTCTAGTTATTTTAGAATAAAATCTCTGAAATTGAGAAATAGAGCTTGTAACAAAATTACCTGATGGATTTTTTAGTTTGTTCCTCAATTGTATATTATGATGTATTTGAAATTGAGTTATCCTCCTAAATACCACGGGTCGGAAGGGTAGATAGGTGTGAGTTCGTTAAGCGCAAATAAACTGTAAAGAAATAATTTTTGGAATCAAATTGGAAATTTATTGATAAAATCAGTTCTCATAAAGGACTTTGAACGACAATATTTGAACAGAATGTGATATTATGACCGTGTTGTTTTCACCACTTTATCCAGAGTTGAATCCAACAGAAAAAATAGGACTACTGCAGGTGAAAAATAATATTATTGCGACTGTACAAGAAGAAGTAGAAAGAGATTATTTTGAACATTGGATGAATTTAAGAGAGTAATCATCTCTCTCAAGGATAATAGTGAAACTGAGTCTGTTTGAATCGAAAACAAAAAATAGTAGTTTATAATGTTTATTTATAACCAACCATTTTTACTCTATCTCTTATACAATATACTTTCCAACTATATATGATTCAAAGAGTCACGCTAACGGCACATATTCACAGTAAAAGTCATATCTCAAAAAATTAAACTAAGATAATTTTACTATGACTGCAAACGCAATAAATGGTCAGTATTTCCATGAGCGTATGACAACTATTTTTTTAATATAAATCGGGGAACTCCTTTAACACGCGAGATTTTTTCCAACGTCGAAGTTAAAAAAAGATTGGGTGAAATCGGTCAAGGTTTTAGAATGCACTGTCGGTTGATGTATCTTCTGTATGTTCCTTGTGGTGTATTAATTATTCTTTTTTTTATGATTTTGGGAAAGTAAACCGTAATATTTTTTATATTTCTTCAATTCAACGTTTCGATAGCGTCCCAGCAACATTTATCAAGAACAGTTAAGTTTTTTTCTAATTTTGGTCCCTATCTGACATTAATGATAAAACGTCCAGCACTCTGTCCTGCCGGAAGCCTCTTCCGGAAGGACAGCTGGACAATCCAAATGGTCCTGCTGGAAGGACGCTCTTTTTTAATTTAAATGTCCTTTCAGTAGGACGCAATGAGCTTCCAGCAGTACCGCGACATTTTTCATAGGCGTCAGGAATAATTTTGTCAACATTTTAAAATATTAATTAAAAATCAATGAATAGATTAAAAAAGTTATTTCATTTGTACGACATTGATAACTTATTCTTGACAAAAATAAATCTCACTAAACAATAACAAAAAGTTAATTCTCAAATAATTAAAAAAGCTACAGAAATTCTCAAATAAATAAAAAAACTAAATTCTCAAATAAATAAAAAAACTAAATTCTCAAATAAATATAAACACTAAATTCTGGAATAAATAGAAAAATTAGAACAAAAAGTTATTTTTGAGGTATTCCATGTAAAACGTGATACGCAAGTAGTAGGAGAACAAAGAACAGCGTTTTGACCACAGGGTTCACAAAAGTAACTTGCTTTTTGTTGTTTGTGGTGGATACGAGAACAAATGATACACTTGCGTTGAACACGTCGTCTTTCATCTATGCTGCTTAGTGCAACTAAACGGTGTGACGTAGGTATGTTAACGGGTTGTTCATTTTGCCGATCCCTTAGTACTGTTTGTAGTCTATTATTTAAATTTGCAAAATTTTCTTCCGCTTCCCAGTTATGGTTCAAGATCTGATAAGCCAAATTCTTTGTAAAAGTGGCATGAGATATTTTAGGATCGTTCTTGAAATATTTCCACGCTAAATATGCGTTAGTTTCTATAATTCCAAGAAATGAAGCGTATAACTTGTGCTTCCAATTATGTGTAAACCAACTCTGTTCGAGTGCCAACCCGGCTTGTCGCAAATGATTGTGAATATCAATAGACGGAGAACCTTCATAATATTCTTCCACAAGTTTTATTCGCGGTACCTCAAATGTATATTTTTACCATTTTGATTCACTCTTCGTTTTACACATGGTGAGCCTTCAAAAGTAGTTCCACATGTTTCAACAAATGTGTGTGTTTTAGCATCACGCCAAGCAACCGCAACTATTTCAATGTCATCGATTTTTGTTTTACATGTCACAGTAGCACCGCGTTGTTGAGGACAGTTTTCTTTCAAGTATTCGATTGGGTAATTTCTAGTTGCAACTACCATTCCTAGAAAGTACAAGCTTCGTCGGGATAATTCCACAGCTGTTTTTACAGAACCAAACCAGGCATCACCGACTACAATACGTCCAGATCTGTGATAATTTTCAGTCAACCGCAATGTTGTTGCTGTTCCAGCACCCAACTCCCTTTGCCACTTTTTCCCAGCCATAGTATTTTTTTCTTCATTTATTTCTAGTCTTATCATTATATTAGTTTGAACATCGGATAGTGTTTTGCACTCACATCCAACACCTTTGGGTTTACGGGCGATTTTGATAACAGCTGGTAAGCCCTCGGGATGGTGATTACCTCTTCCATACCAAGAGAACATGGATTCTTCAATACAGACTTTATAACCAGGAGAAAAAATGTCATTCCATTTGGTTTGTAACATATTGACAAAAGGTCTTATGCATTTCCATTTATCAGTATCCGTAGTGTCTTCAGTGACGAAACAAAAGGCTTGTAGTATACGCTCAAATCTATGGTAACCCATCCCAAATCGGACTTCAAAAGCTGGTGGTGGGAATAAGCTATTGTTCTCTTTGGTAGACCAGTAATCACGTCTATTTGGTAATACAAATGTGCTCATGGCATATGTAAGTCCGATAACTTTGAAAAATTCTGTTTTAGAGCAGGTCTTTGTATCTTCTCGCATGAGGTCAGAATTGGTCGCTTCTAGGAAATAATCAATATTTTCCCCAGGGAACATCGTTAGTCAAAAATCTAATTCATCCATTTCAGCAGCATCACTTACATTTAGTTTTGCCTTGAATTTTATATCTTTATAATGATCAATTCTTACTTCCCCGAGCTTCCATATGGTTTCATGTGCAATAATACTACTAGTATTTTCATCTCTCGATAAAACATTACGTTGTGGGGTGTCATATAGACTGTTAATTTTTTTGTTAAAAAATGTTTGTCTGCTAGGATTTTTTGTATTTTCTTATAACAAAAATTTAATTTCCATATTGCCTTATTAGAGAAATAAACCATTATTCGGTTAAAAAAAAACAGAATGATAAATTGAAATGAACTTCGCTTGATGTGTTTTTTTCGCTGTATACAAAAAAACTACTAGAGAAAAGTTTTTTATTTCGTAAAGCTAACAATGGAAATGAACGAAAATATTAAAACATAAATGAAAATACATAGAGTTATGATTAGAAACAATCAATGATGGTCAAAAATAAAAAGCGAAAAAGTTATTCACTACTGGAGTGAGCACAATTTTCGCAGTACATATGCGCATGTTCCAAACATACAAATTTTTCGCTACCTTCACATATGTATTTTGTTTTACGATCACTGTTGCGAGGACAAAAATCACATCTCCGCTGTTTATTGAGCGCTGGTGTCTTCGCGGAAGGTTCTTCGGTTTCTCCTCTGATTCTATTTAAAGCCATCTCATTCCAGAGAGCCTGGAGGCGGCGCATCTCTTTCTCATAATCTCCCATGCTAAACCTAACGATTTAAAAAGGGAAAAATATTATAAAATCATCGATTTTAAAACTCACCTCAAAAACAACGTAGACTTCACTTGAAAATAATTTGAAAAATGTACAAATATTGTTACAGAACTAGACACGTGGGGTTTGAGAAACCGGAATAATCTAAACTATCCCAAAGAATCGCTTGTAACAAACTACTAACTAAACCGCCTCGCACGCGGTAAAAGAATGCTATTTCCGAAAGCTACCGGGAGGGACAATGGGGTTTGTCACACCCCACGTGTCAGACGGGTTAATTTTGAGTGCAGAATGTGGTTTCAACAGAATGTCGCAGTAACTGTGCGCGATTTTTTTAAAGAACTTTTCCACAACGGTGGATAGGAAAAAGGGGACCAGTGGAATGACCCACTAGATCACCTGATCTGAGCCAATTAGAATTCTTTTTATGGGGTTACTTAAAATCTAAATTCTACACAAACAGACATGGAAATATTCGTCAACTGCAAGACCCAATTAGACAAAAAATACAGAACAACACACTACAGAATATTAGAGACGAGAGTAATCTCCGTTTCATTGTAAATTTTCGTTTGTTTGTTTTTGGTAGTGTATCACAGTAATTTAATAACTACGTAATCCCATTTAATTTGTTTATTACATTCAGTAACGTATAACTATCCATAAACAATTTCCATAAATTTTTGCAATCAGCTCAGCAAGGGAAATCCGAAAATTGGAAAAAGGGTGGGTTCCATTTTGAAAAAAAAATGGTGATGGCATCATCACATCACACCCTGTATATCAGATTATAATTTGAAAAAATATTAAATTCAAATCAAAAATGAAGCTGTTTTTGGAATTCCCAATATTATTGTTCATTTAGCTAATAATGAATTTATGAAATGAAAAGAAATATTTATTCCATTACTAATTAGGACGTTTAAGAGCAGTTCTCATGCTTTCACTAATTGAAATGTGATAAATCAAAACTTTCATATATTTTAAAAATATCGAATACGTAGTATTTATAGGAAATAGTATGTCTCATTGTATAAGATTTGGTTAAAAAACCGACACATACACACTGATACTCTGTGCATATAGCGCAGCTCCCCTCAAGTACGCCGCTGCGTAGAATTACAGTAGCAGAGAAATACAAACAAGAACATTTTCCTGCATTTGGTAAGTAATCACTCGGAAACGGAACCCACCAAAAAAATGTGATTATATAGTTGTAAACCGAAGCTTGTGTACGATAAGTGGGGAGAGAAAAGGGAGCAAGTAACCCGATGCAGTTGGCATCTGAATCGCGCCTTAAAAGGCATGGCTGGCCGTCCACTCAGGGCAATTGAGAAGGGGTCTGGTCTGATTTGTGGGTTTGCTTGCCTGCCTGCGCTTTACGTTTAGCGCTTCTCACTTTGTATTCCTGCGTGAGAGTTGGCCAGGTCTCAGCAACAGGAACCGTTACGCGGCTGTCTGCTTGCTGTCGATCGCAAATTCATGTAAACATACTGGATGATTCAGTTGGGCGGGCAAGACAGCTTTATCTTCTCGTATATTATTTATTTTTTCCATAATATGCAGCATGTTCGTTTAATATCAACGTTTTTAATTAATAATATAAAATCCCAAACGAAAAGGAAAAAATAATTTTATATATACAGGGCTTTCTGAAAATTCGTAACAGAAATTAAGCAATTGTATTTTTTTTGGTTCTCAATATTAAATTAGATTTTTTGTGGAATTTTTTTATGATATGCCAAACACTGTATCGATACGATTGACAATTCATTAATTAATTCTTAGGTGTACCATTGTAAGTAGAGCTGGACGAGGAAGACTTTACTAGAGCTAGGTCGTATTCTTAGCGTGAAAAACCCTAGTTATTAAATTCAATAATACCGAAAAGTTTCATAAACAAAATTTTTTCATAGATATTCTAAAACGCAGGTCAAATAATGTGGAAAGTTTTTTGGATTTTTTCAGATAAGTAGTATATCATTAAATGATTCGTATTAAGAAAGGTAGTTTTAGCTTTCAATTTTTGTAGAAAATCAAGTTTATTATAAACAGTTTTACAATATCCTGTTTTCCTTATCCCGCTTCGTGTCGTTCGGACAGCTGCGGTCTCGAATTTCCATATGTGTCAAGAGCAGCATTTTTTCTACGGACGGGTGGAAAATTAAAAAAAAAATCAGAATAACTAGATTCAAACGAACAAGTTTATTAGTTGCCTTCTGGATATTGATGTAAACATTAGAAGTTGTTAACTCAAAATCTAACAAAATTTTAGTGAAATGGGAAAAAAAATATAAAATGAAATAGACACCTTACGTACGAAAAGTATAATTTAACGCACGCCCGTAGAAAATAGTATATTTTTCAACAAGCATATAATGATTATTATTATTCACAAAGGTGCGTATATAATATGTCGCGATCCGCAGGCGAGTGACATCATATTTTATTAGATTTATTAAGCATATACCTTTTTATGTTATTGTACAAATTTTATATTTAATAAGTATTCAATTCTTTGTCTGATTCACTTTCCATATTAAATTTTCTAGTAATATCAATCCAACACCAGTAATTATTGAAATTCTTGCAATTAGCAATCAATTATTTAAAACGTCAGTTTTGCTTTTGACATACATCATACTCACTAGACAAAAAACTGATAAAACGATCTACTACTATTATACACAACATCTTGATAAATCATAATATTATGAAGTCTTCATAGCCTGATGGTTTATGGCTCTGACTTGATAAAGCGCGGAATTTTAGGCATGGCTTCGAATCTGGATCGCAGTGAAAATTTTTATTTAATATATTGTGTCGTTTGTATGAATAAACTTCAATATAATTATGTCATGTGACCTTTTCATTACCTATCCACACTGGTGAATAATGTACGTCATTATACTTGAGGAAGTCATGGACAAAAGTGCTTTATTGATAGCGAGTGATAAATAAATGATAAATTGTGGTAACATCAAAGTCTTATTTTACAACTTCAAAATGTGGATGTAGTTAGTTTTAGTAACATCAACTTACCCCTGCTTCTATTTCTTTTGGGAAGTTCTAAACATCTGAAAAAAAAA
>CAJUYG010000157.1:0-38634 GCA_910591675.1 Galerucella calmariensis | reverse complement strand
TTACATGATCGAGCCGCTATTATATCCTTAAAAGTAGGCTCCATTTGAATAACCATCACTTGTGAAACTGCGTATAGCCCCATAAAGGACTTATTTCTTCATGTCTTTATTATAGTTTGTTAAGTAAAAACTATTTGCTTTTTTTACTAGATTACTTTCCAGCAAATTAATTATTTTTAGCCCTATGAAATTGGTGAACAATTAGAGTGCCAACTTTAAAATGTGCCATGATGATTATTATAAATACTATTTTAACCATAGCTGACAAATTGGAGTAAAAAAAAATTAACAAATTTCAAAAACGTTGCATTCAATCATAAACATTAAGAGTGAATTGCATATTTTATATAAACAATGACAATAAATGTCAAAATTGGACAGTTTCCTACAGATAGAAAACTCAATTAATACTGACATGTACAAATAAGGCTGCATTTAATGATGCTTTCAACTGTTCCTTCGGAAACCATATAAGTGAAACGAATAATAGTCTCTTCAAAATTGCTACTAAATTAATTTATTTTATGTGCTGTTACGAAGCATCTGTAATTTGATGATACAACTACAAAATAAACATGATTTTAATGTTCGGGAAGATTACTATTTTTGTTTTTTTTGCGATTAGCCTTATTACTATTACTATGCTAAGTGTTTCTTAAAAAATATATCATATTTATTATAAATTTTTTCAACAAGAAGAGAATACCTACAATAGCAATCTGCATATACAATAAAAATCTTTGAACAACCAATATCAAGTTATCAGCTGTAAATCAAGAACAAATTCAATAGATGTTAATCAATATATTCTTTAATAATATCTAAATAGTTTTGGTTTGAATTGAAGCAGAATCTTTAAGAACTAATGAAACGTTCCAATTGACAATTTCATAGGTTCCTCAGTAACTTCCTTTAGAGTCCGCGAAAAAAACAGACCAAGACCAAACACGCAAGACTCTGAATATTTGTGACAAACTCAACACAGGCTTTTCCTAGAACAAAATATTTTTGGTGTTTCGAATCGCCAGTTTGCTTCACTATATTTTACCATTACACAATAAAAATACATTATACATAGTTTAAAAAAACTCGCTTTATAGGTAATCGTATCAAAAAGTAAAAAATAACTCTTAATTTGATATTATTTAAATAGTAATAAAATAAAGAATTTTGCTAGTTGATAATTGATTGTAAATTATTAATAAATTATATAACCATGATGATCTTCAAAAGTAAAAAAAATAAGTAGCGGGTGAAATGAACAAGACCAATACTTTATTAGGTAGATACTCATAATAGAGATAAATAAGATTTCAAAAATATACTGTGTTCCATTAAAAATAAAAGGTACCTAACCTAACCGACTTATGGAATCATCCTGTATATTTAAATTTTGTTCGGAGAACGTACGATTGAATTCTAAAGTAGACGTATTTCAGCGGTTTTTATACTTTTATAAAATAAGGCTCCAATTAATTTGATTCCGTAAGTGGTTTCTACCCTTTATGCACAAGAACAAAAAAATCATTTAATGTGAAATCCTCGGAACAAATTAGAAAATGTATACTAAAAAATTTATATCATTTACTACACCCAATAAAATATTAATATAATTAAATTTAATTAAATTAGTAAAATAATACCAGTATCACGATATCACACGGAGATGCGAAGTAGAAATGTTTGTTCCATTGTCTAAGAGCGTCACGACAAGATTCGTGCTTGCACTGACTTTTTCAATTCATCAATTAATAAATACGAATGTGGGAGATTCCCGAGAAAAGTTTCAGAATTTCGAAAAATCTTGAAAAGGTATTAGCAATTACAACTATTGACTTACATGTTATTTCTAATAGTTACAACTTTAATGCGAAAATACAGTTCCTATTCAGTGGGAATCCTTATCTACATTATGCAGATAACCTCTACAAGCTTTCAGGTTTTTAAGGGGAATCTATCGGCAGCGATTTGATAAAATATCGAAGTATTTTTGGCAAAGAATTTTGAGGTAATGGATGTATTGAAAATTAAGGAAAAAATATATCATGTAGATTAATGTTGAACTTAGAGTTCTCATCGAATAAAAACTTTGAAATGTTAACCAAATTTTGTTGAAAAAAATACGAATCATGAGGTAATTACACATATTAAGCAAAGTTTGAGCCCTTGTAAAGAATTAAATATGGATTAAATGGAAAAACTAATTGATAAGAGGTCTAATTTGAAGCTTTATGAATACTATATAAAAATCTCAGAATCCCCAAATTACTTATGACCGTACAATTCCTTATTGAAATTCGGTTGCTACCACTAAAATATCGGATAAAAATCCATCTCTCGCTTTTCTATCCTTCTATGACTGACATTGTCTCTCTGCTTCGGTAGTCGCGTGCCGTTCCATTGTTGATACAACGCTCGCCGGTCTCGGCGGTCTCCCAGTTCAGTACTAACGAAGCTTATAGAGTAGTACGTGAACCAAAATCCGCTTGGACCGCTTGGCTACCTACATGTTGCGGAGCTTTCATATGTCTAATAAAATTTTCGTTATGTGAACTTAAACGTGAGGACGTAGGGAAACAAAAAAATATACAAAGCATAATTGTGCAAAGTCGAATTTGGTAGATGACCCTTAAGTGCAATGGTTTGGGCCGGGCATTGACAAATCAGGCGGCAAGAACTTTTCTTTTTATAAATTTATCTAGCCGAGCTAAGGCAAGAATCGTGAACAGTTAATTAAAAAAATGTGGCCCAAATATTTAATCAGTTGCCCATTTTCAATATCTATGAAAATTGTTTACCTTGGTTGTTCAAAATTCTTTTGACATAAAAGAAAACGTGAATATACAAATAAATAAATAATGGTTTTCAAAGAATTTTACTGAATAAATTTCCGGGGGTGGAATACACGTGTTCCTCAATGTGTCCCTCCTGAGAGGTAGAAATGGGGGGATGATAGGTAAATGGGTGGGGAAACCCACCCTTCGTGTGCGTCACTGCTCGTTATCGATTCCAGAATGCGTATCGCTGATGGACTTGTTAGGGTGGAACATCAAGGTCACCTACCTACAGAGTGTCCTAGTTACCAGCTTTAAAATTGATTTTTTTGCATATCAGTCATTTGCATTTCTTTACCGTTACTATAAAAATAGAACAACGTAACATATTTATATTATTAGACGTAGACTGCATTTGTAAATATTCATGTTTCAATGTTTTCAAACAGTATTACATGTTAATTTGTTAGTTCTTTCATTTCCCTTCTTAACCTATAAATTAAATTGAAATTGGAACTACCTTTAAAAATAAAAATAAAATCATTTCAAAATAAAATATTGAATTATAAATAATTAGAGGCCCACCTCGACTTCGCATAGATACGAGTGAACGTTTTGAGGTTTTTAATAACACAAAATATAATTAAAATTTCAAATTACCATTCAATTGTTTCTAGTTTACACAAAAATTAAAATATTTATGAGGGTAACTAACAGACTAAGCGTAAGGCTGTTCGCTCACTTCACGGTATTTTTCTTACTTGAAGGAATACAAAAATGAGAGATACACTGACACTACAACCAGTATTAAAATTCTTACAACAACGACAACTCAGTTGGTAGGGTCACATCCACAGAATGGATAACAGAAGATAGGTAAAACGGATATATGAGGCAAGAAAACAAGTGAAGAAAATAAGAGGGAGGCCAAGACAGACAGACAAAATGGAGGGTAAAATATTACAAGAGAAAGACAAATCCTGGGAAGAAGCAGAAACATTAACAAAAGATAGATAAAAATGGAATAATTTCGTATATACAGAATGAAATAGCTATACCTGTACGATTATATAAGATACTTATATGAATTTCGCCCATGCTACTCATATCTTTCCTGTTCGTGATAATATAGAGTCCGTCAAACATGAATTAGAATTTTTTGAGAAATGGAAAGTTGAGGCAAAACAAAAATTTTGCCCGAGTAGAACGCAGCACTATTCTAAATCCACGGATCGCACACTGGCTATACACAACTATGGTGAGACCTATGGTTACCTGTGGAGCCGTAGTTTGGTGACCAAAAACAGATCAGAGGTAAGCCGTACTGGAGCTATCAAAATTTCAGAGGCTTGCCTGTTAAATGCATACAGGCTGGAATGCAATGGGAATTGGCAAGAAAGAACCAGCACCCATAATCACAGATGTTATCACAAACTCACTTCTTGAAATCAGAATTAATAACAAGTTGGGTACAATTAACGACAACCAACCATACCATATCCAGCTAAACTGGGATAGGTTGGAAGCATGCAGGCTGGAAGGAGTGTTGGTGTGGTACACATATGGATCTAAAACTGACATAGGAACAAGAGCTGGAGTCCACGGTGCTAGACTCAGGTGGAATGGTCAAACATCGTTGGGGAATATCTTCTGTACGTTCCTTGTGGCATTACTTATTCTTTTTTCATTTTTTTGCGAATCAGACCACAATAATGTTTTTTTATTTTTTATTTCGGTATCGTTCCAGCTACCGTTGTCAAGATTAACTAGTAATTAAATAATTTTTGGTCCTTATTTGACATAACGAAAAAATTTGACAACTAGACAATCAATAATATTTTGAAGTTTAAGACTACAAAAATTTGTGGTCAAATTTTATTAAGGTCCATTTATAGCAGATCACATCTCTGGTAAAATGTGAAATAAAATATTTTTTTTCATAATATACTTATTAAAAGACTAAAATCTGTATTATAATGATATTCATTATGTGATATTCATTATTGTGATACAGATTTTTAAGCCAATAGGAATGCGACATTCGCACAATATTTAATGTTACGAGCTCACTGATTCAGAAGCCGGTCCTGTAGCAAATTATGAATGCGACCTTTCTAGAAAGGTTCTTTCGCAGGTAATATTCAGACTGTTCTCGAAGCGTACAATGGTTTATTCACGAATGTTCTCGAATTATACAGTATACGCAGAGGTGGTATAGTCAAAAATGTTCTAGAGCTGCAAAGAACTATATATACGCGGATTTTCGAGTGGGTGAACAGATAGTGAATATAAATAGTGTTGAAGATAAATTAGGACAATTATTATAGCGAGTGTAAATAAATTAGTAGACATTAAGTAGTGTGTATATAAATTAAGTTTATTATAGTGTGTAAGTGTTTCTTCAATAAATCAATAGTAATTAGCCATAGTGAGCGTATAATTTTATCCCACGGTAAAAACAGTTCAAATAAATAAGAAAAAAATTACATTGGTGTCAGGTGTGGCGTAATATAAATAAATAATTACTTAAAAATGGCTAAGAGACTATGTGACCCGAAAGTGACGGAACTAAAAGCAGAATTAGAAAATCGCGAGTTGGAAACGTCCGGAAAGAGGAGTGAATTAGTTGAAAGACTGAAAA
Source organism: Galerucella calmariensis (assembly GCA_910591675.1). NCBI lineage: Eukaryota > Metazoa > Arthropoda > Insecta > Coleoptera > Chrysomelidae > Galerucella > Galerucella calmariensis. The sequence goes on along the minus strand of CAJUYG010000157.1, from coordinate 33,219 downwards.
TAGCACTGGAAAGTGAAGACTTGGATCCAGAAACATTCTTATTCAATGACGAGTCCTCCACCATAATCTCGTCGATATCTGCTATGAAGGACGATATTTCTGCTAATATTGACGAGAAGATTTCTACCATGAAGAATGATATTTCTGATATGAAGAACGATATTTCGGCCGATATTTTGTCAATGAAAAAGGAAATGGCCGCTGAAGTCGAAAATAAAATTTCCACTCTAAAATCAAATATCGAGAAAATGGAGAGTGAGATCACAAAAATGGATGGGAAAATCCAGGAGTTAGAGAGAAAAATGGCAGACTCAAGAGCACAAGACATGCCAGCAGAAGAAAAGAAGATCGAGCAAATAAAACCCTGCAAGCCAGAAACACTCCCCAAGATAGAAGATATTGGCAGTTTTGCTCGAGTCAAGGTCCCAACGTTCGACGGAAAGATCTCATGGACCAACTATGTTAAGCAGTTTGAAGCAGCAACTAGAGCAAATAATTGGTCAGACAGGGAGAAGGCAGTGAACTTGACCATCGCGCTCCGGGGAGATGCCTTAGATGTGCTTCAGACGGATGACTTTGAGCAGCTGAAGAAGAGGTTGGACATGCGATATGATCACGAACATCTAGAACACTTGTACCAATCTCAGATGAAGAATCGAAGGCAGAGACGTGATGAAACCCTTCAAGAGTATGAAGTGGATATCGCCCGACTAGTCCGATTTGCTTATCCATCAGCACCAGAAAACATGATGGAATGTCTAGGCATCCAAGCCTTTATTGATGGCTTACGTGACCCTGATATGCAGAGGAAGCTTCGTTTAGCCCATCCCAAAACATTGGTCGATGCATTGACTGCTGCTCTGGAATATGAAGCAGCCACGACGGCGTCAGAATATAACAAAGTTAGGACCGTTCAAGAAGATGGTGACGAAGGACGGAGATAAATTTAACCAGTTAGTCAACTTGATAAAAAGCATGGTAGAACGAAAGCCGAGGAAGATTAGATGCTGGAATTGTGGCGAGCTAGGGCATGTACGCAGTTCGTGTAAGCGCCCTAGGACTCCAGCAAACCAAGAACTCCTACGAGCTGGTGTGAGTCGCCGAAAAGCCGACTCCCTGTCTAGATGACCATGCCAACCAGACTATTCCCACTGCAACAAGGTATAATCTGAGGAAGCTGTAGTTTCAAGAACTACAGTAAGCACTGAAGAATGGAATGAGAATAATAGATAAGATGTATCTGTAATTTAGAAAAAAATATATAGTATAGGTACACATGGTAGGGGTGAAACTTCTTGAAAAAATCATGTTCCTACTTAAATTGATTAATATAAAACAAATAAGATTCATGTATTCTAGTAGTAAAATAAAATATATTTGGTATTTAAATAGTTCTCCTACTTGATAAGAACACGAATTCAATATATTTCTAACTAAATAAACGTATCAAAAAGAGTTAACTCTAGCGTGATTTGAACCAACACACGTACAATAGTAGTTTATGTGATGCATTAACAAATCAGGCCATCGGAATATATAGCTCTGTTACTCTTTCACTCTATGGTCTCTATGTTATACCTTTTTTCTCTCCGATGTAGCGAAATGTGCTTTAACGTGATGCTACCTTGAAATTTCACTCTCAATTCTGTTCCACCTATCGAAAAGCGGGCTAAGAATTTATACTTAAGAAAATACTACGGAAAGCTTGTCAGTTAAAGTGAACGGGAAATAATTGTTATAAAACAAAAATTGTGTCATTATCGATTGCTCATTACATAAATTACCATGTAACAAACCCGTCATTCAGCAGAAAATGACCTTGCAAAATCGGCAGTTAGTTCTTAATCTACCTCAATCAAATGCAATAACTATACAATTACGTGGGTATAACTCACTTTTGTTAAAATTCTAACAAAAAACAGTGGCTTGTACATTACAAATATTTTATTTATTATGAAATCAATAAGAATAATTTGTGAGGGGTGAGCAAAAATTGCACCTAATAAAAACAAGTGAAAATCATTAATTAAATTTTAAAAATAGAAAAGCGTTATATATAAATTTCCAAAATTTTATAATATTGTTCGTTCCAAGTAATTTAAGCAATATACTATACACTAACAAACAATATACAAATATACATGGTGAGTCATAAAAATATTGTGTGTTATAGGCTAAGGGCAGATTGTTTTGACCTAAATATGCATAAATAACATATTGCTGTGGAAAAAGATACAGGGCGTTAAAGATGATTTTTTTTACTACTTTTTACTACAATTGTTATGAAAAATCAGTATAGGTGCATACTTTTATACAAGGAATATTATTGTATATACTATTATACATGTTGTTACAGGGGGCGTCATCTGAAAGATTTCTATGTAATCTTTAAATAAAGGACTTTCTGACTTCAAAGAAAATATTACTATGTACGTTCCCTTATAATTCACCCCAACGATGAAATAGATTTGAAATAGTTTTGTGTTTGGTTGCGTTCTGCCTGGATATAACAATTCATACCTTCTGGCTGCAGAATGACAGCAAAAAAGTAAAATAGTATATACAATAATATTCCCTGTATAAAGTTAGGCGTGCCGATTTTTATCACAATTTATAAATATACAGTGACATTATTAGAAAAAAAAAAGAAAAAAATATTGAACTTTAACGCCCTTTATCTATTTCCACAACAATATTTCAAGGCATATTTAGTCCTATCGCAATATTTTGGTCCAAACAATCTGCCCTGAGCCTATGTCCAAATAGTTATGACTCACCCTGTATATATCGCTCTAAGACATCCTACAAGAGAATCACCCATTAACAATATATGAACGAAACACACATATCTACAAACTTTTCTGGCTTCAACTATTGTGATATTTTGCAGTCGCAGGGATTTTCAATATGAAAGCTTGCAAGATTGAAGACCAGGAATGGTGTTCGTAAAAGGTGATATCAGACGGTTCACTCGAGTGAATATTCACGCAAGTGAATGCTTCATTATTCTTTCATTCCATGTTCACACGACTTAGTGTGAATGACGAAGAAAAGAACATTCATCTGTTCTTCTTCAAAATATGTCGTCGGGTGATGTAGTGCGTCTCGGAATCAGCTTAATCCGAGTGAACGTTCTCTTTGGAAATTTGTATAATTTGTTTTGCTCAGAGTCGCTTACGTTCCATAAGTGTTAACTGTGTTGTGAAAAATGTCTTCAAGTTTCACCCCAGTTAAGTGTAAGAGCGTGCTTAGCTTACAAACGAAGACTGTAGTGTTAAATGTTCATGATGCTGTTGTACATCAAATGCCGGCTGCTACTGTTAGACATATAGTTTCGACATGTTCCAATATGACAGGAGTTAGTGAATCTACTATTTACAGGCTTCTAAGGGAGAGGAAAAATGGAAATATATCTCCACCTAAAAAGTCAACTGGAAGAAAACCACTTGACCTTGATGAACATATGCAAAATACAATAAGACGAAAAGTACACGAAATATATTTTAAAAAAGAGATCTCAACCCTCGACATAATTCTAAGAATGGTAAAGGAGGACGAGAATTTGCCTGACATAGGGCGAAAAACTTTGTGGAAAATATTACACAAATTAAATTTTACTTGAGAGAAGCAAAGTCGCAAATCAGTGCTAATCGACAACGAGCAAATAATATGTTGGAGAGGACAGTATTTACGAGATATCCGGAAATACAGACAGGAGGGAAGACAAATCTATTATCTAGATGAGACATGGCTCAATGAAGGACATTCAGTGAAAAAAATATGGCAGGACAAAAGTATTAAAACCAGTCGTCAAGCTTTCATAGAAGGTTTATCTACTGGACTGAAAACTTCTATCGGTAAAGGTCGCCGACTAATAATAACGCATATTGGATGCAATCAAGGGTTCGTTGAGGGTGGTTTACTGGAGTTTCAGTCAACATCAACCAAAGACTATCATAAAGAAATGACTGCAGACGTTTTTGAAGAGTATTTCACACAAATGGTCGAATTAATTCCAAATAATGCTGTAATCGTTATGGACAATGCCACTTATCATTCGCGATTAACAGAAAATCTTCCATCTACCTCTTGGAGAAAAGCTGATATTAGAAACTGGTTAATCGTAAAAGATATACCATTTGAAGATGATATGTTGAAAAAAGAACTTTTAAAGGTTGCTTCAGATCACAAGCTACAATTCAAAAAGTTTTTTATTGATGAAATAGCCAAGAATCGTGGGATAACAGTGCTTCGTTTGCCGCCATACCATTGTGAATTAAATGCGATAGAGTTAATATGGGCCCAAATGAAAGGTTATGTAGCTAGACATAATAAAACATTTAAAATGAAAGATGTTCGTGAACTAATGAAGTACTCATTGACAACAATAACTGAAGAGAACTGGAGAGATGCTGTGAATCATGTAATTAAAGAGGAAGAGAGAATGTGGGTTTTAGATAACCTCATAGAACAAACTATAGAACCGATAGTGATCTCTCTCGACGAGTCTTCAGATGATTCTTGTATGGCCAGCGAAGAGGATGATACTATAGATTGAATTTTATATTTCCTATAAATGGTATGTTTACTTTACTTGACATACATTAATTCATTGTCAATAAATTTGAATTATGAAAATTAAACTATATTTTCTTTAATTAATTTAATTTAATAAAAATGAAAATGTAACTTGTTAATAGGCCTGAACGAATGAATTTTATTTCAACTCTAATGTCGACCGAATCTAATTAAATTAGCAGAATAAACTAATATCGTAATCTCCGCCACTGCCGCAATATCTATCGTTTATCTGGCATTGTTCAGTTTTATTACCATATTGTATTTTGAGCTGAAACAGGGATGTATAGATAACCAATACAGAGACCTACTTTTTTGCATTAGAATTTTAGTATTTACTTGTAAAATTCTTAGGATCACTCTGTTAAAGATAAATTTCTATTTGAATATTTAATGAGACTACTGTGCTGTCAGACATTAAGAAATAGAGTATAATGAACTTCATCTTCGAAAATGCTGCTTCACAAATATATGTCGATCCATCCAAACAAAGTAAGAAGTTTCAAAGCTAATTTTTGTAATTCTGGATATTTATTACCACACACAAATTTTATCCAGAACTCTTCACTGGAAACTTCCAATTGTTTGTGTTTTAAAACTGTGTTTTCTTGGAAATCGATCATTTCCATCTGCAGAGTAGCTTTATCACTTCCGAAAACAATTGCAGCTTCATTGCTCCATTCACCATCAGGATGCAGAGAGTAAATGCTGCTGAGAATTTCTACAACATTCTCAATTCTCAATCAAGAGATCAAGTTTTCGAGAAAAACTTTTGACATCTGACATGAGCTCGCATACCAGCTTTCCCTTGCCTTGAAGTTTAAGGTTCAGGTCATTGATATGTTTAAATGTATCCGTTAAGAAAGCAATGACAGCAACATTTTCTTTTTCGTTTAGAAAACTTAAGTAAGCGTTTGCTGATCACTGTTAAAAAGATATGTCTTCAAGTGTTCTAAAATGCTGAAGAATCTTTCGAAAACGCAGCCTTTACTTAACCATCTGACGTTATTATGCAACATTAGATCGTCATATTGTGCATCAACTTCTTCAAGAAATGATTTCAATTAACGATGTTGCAATGATGATTTAGCACGAAGAAAGTTTACTATTTTCATCACTTCTTGCATAATACGCTCAACTATTATTGAGTTTGCAGCAAAGCACAGTTTGATAAATAATACAGTGGTAGGAAATCAAATTTTCATTACATCTCTCATTGCTTCTCAACAGGTTAGTCCTTTTTTATTCCCAACCATTGCTGGCGCACCGTCAGTAGTTACCGATACGAGCTTCTTCAAGTCTAACTAATCTTTTTCACAATAATCCCTATAATCACTGCTTTGATCATGTCTTCTCCTCGGGTTCTTCCTAAAAGCGGCAAAAGAGCCAATATCTCCTCAACAAAAGTTTCTCTCGTTTTGTCCAGGTAGCGTACAAAAATAATTAACTGTGCCGTATCAGTGACATCGCATGATTCATCCATAGCCAAGGCGTAATAGTTTGCATTATTTAACTGCCGTTTCAAATCACAATGATTTTCTTCTGCCAAAACGTGTGTATTTCTGGTGCTAGTAGAAGCAGATAACGGAATCCGCCGTATCGTCTCAACAACATATCCTTTTTGTTCTCAAATAAAGCATTACCCGCCTCAAGAAAGCATTCTTCAACTACGTCAGCATCAGTAAATGGTTTCATATGCTTAGCCAGAGTCCAAGAAATACGTAAAGACGTATAATATAATGCTCTTCAATACTTTTATGACAATATTTTTATAAATATGTTAGTTATAGTTTATAGAAGGTCAATCTGAAAATTTTATTTTTCAGTAAATCTACCAACGCCGCTTATATTAATGTCAACTGGCAGACAATGACAGTGACATTATATGATATATGAACGTTATCTATCCAATATAATATAGAAGTCAAGATCAATGTTCAATTGAATGATCGAAGTAAATTAAAAGTTCTGAATTGCGTTGATAAATAAATTTGTATTTTTCATATGTGAAATGGTAAAAGAACACACATCCAAATAATGAACCAAATAAATATTAATGAATGAAAAATATAAAAACATCACGGGTTTGCTACTGGAGATTTCAGCACAGCGGCGGCGTAGGAGGGATTGGCACCTGGGGCGACTTTCTATTGAGCTTACGTGGCTTTATTTTGCTAACAAATTCAATGACATCATCAAAATTTACTTTTCTGTCCTTTTCAATGGACAATGTGGGAAGAATGGAAAGTCGCGTTTGGTGCATTGTATATCTTAAGTACAATTTTATCAACTTTTTGAGAAACTTTCGAAACACAAATAGTTAAAAAATATATTAGACACAGTGCTAGACTTGGAAAAGGCTCAGAATAGTCCAATTTTACAATCAATTTCAGAAGCTCCAGGGTAGTCCATTGGATCGCTTCTTGAAGAGTAATGCTGGCGGCTTCCAAGTGGCGCCTTAGTCGTACAATCTCCAAAATAATGACCTCTGCAGAAAGTTCATCATAGATTTTTGTAAGATTTGGAACTATACCACGAAGCTCTTCTTCTGTTGACGTAAGCAGAGTTTTATGCTGAACAACACCAAATGTTATGAGAACGTCATCAATTGCTCTGTAACGATGCTATAGTTCTTTGTAATCTATCAAGACATTCTAACTGCATTATCTGCAACTTTTCTGTCAACGTTAGTCCAGCGTATTGGGCCATTTCTTCTGGCATACGTTTTCGGAATCGAAATATCCAAGTCTTCACATTTTTCAGTTGCTTAGGAAATAGCTCTTTCCACCATTTGGATACGTTGAATTTGAAGAATAAATTTTAGGGCATTGAATTTTATTACACACTATATAGCCAATATATACTTTTGTGTCTGATTAGCTTCTTTTAGGACTTCACCCAAAAAAGAAAGGTAGCATGAAAAACTGAAGTCAAACAAAGTTGGTAACAGTGTAGTTGCTGCTTCTCTTGTATCTCTGCTGCTGGGATCACATATGTCTTCGAGTGTTGATACAAGTTTCTCAAAATTATTCTTCAGTGATTCAACAGCATCGTGATGAGCATTCCATCTTGTTTCTACTAGTCTTTTGACCGATACACCTACACTTTTCATTAGAATTTCTCATCGATGGATGACGAAAAAAATGTATAAAGTCTTTCTACTGTTCCGAAAAATGTTATTGAACTAACATTCCCGAAAGAGTGCGCCCCAGATAGTTTAAGCGAGTGATTAGCACTAGGCATAAACAATGCTTAAGGATTGTGTTCTTTAATTATTGCTTGTTCACCACCATCAACTCCTGCCATGGTTGCAGCGTTATCACTCTGTAACTGCGTAAGGATATTTTCAGTAATTTCGACTGCAGTCTTTCCAGTTACAGGAAAGAAACCTAGAAATGATAACTTCATTTCAACTTGAGCGCCTTCAATATGAATATATCTGATCAACATGGGTACTGTAAGACGCAGTCGCGATTAAATAAAGTATATAATACCGAGCAGAACATTGATAGGTAGGAACCGCCGTAGCGCAGGGCTTAGCGTAAGGGCTTGTAACTGAGGGGTCCCGGGTTCGAACCCCGGTGGTTTCGCTTTTTCAGTTTTCAAAATATTTAGCTCATAGTACTATCGAAAATAAGAGATGCCAGTGGCTACTAATCTGGGCGACTGAGTTGGCATTTTGTTGGCCCCGGGGGCGAACCGCCCCAATTACACCGCCACTGTAACGGCTGTTGAGATGTTGGCTTCAAAGAAAGTGCATAGAGAGAATTGTGCGTTAATTATGTAGTCTATTTATTGATTGAAGAGAGCAATTAACACTTTGAAAACGACATGTGTTGTTCCATTAGTTTCCAACAAATTACCCAATACGAATGCCTAATATTTTCAGTAATTTAATCTTGAGGTTAAGCAATTGTAATCTTCAAGCCATTAAAGTAAATATTCAAAAAGAAATTAAAAAATTAAACAACGATAACGGCTATGTTGTTTCAAATTGTTTACAAAACATAAGAAGGCGATAAGAGTTGACATTAAAAATAATGGTGGCGTCTTAATTTCAATACATTCATGCCAAGAACTGCTGACGATGAGTGAACGATTTTTACAGGTTTTTACAAAATATAAAAGCAAAAACAAAAACATTTGCTGAATTCACCTACTTACTTTCGAATAAATGCTCATGCCAAACTAAAATCCAACAAAACACTGTCTTATTTTATACATTAATTGGTAATTAAGTATAATCTCAAATCGAACGTGTATTTACTGCTCAATATAATCTACAGTTCAATATCCAATAAAAAAAAAGAGATTGGACTACTATCGATTATATACCTCCATCCGTTTCTAACCAATCAAATGCCATTTTGCGACCAATCAGAAGCAAATTATACTGGATATTTTTTGAATATACCCCGGCCCACCTGTCACACCCAATTTTTATTGTTGTCACATTAACGTCACATTTTTGTTAATTAACATGGATTTCAATCGATTTGGTGATTTTTCAATGGAAAATATCCAAAAAAACGCCGAAAAGACCATGTATGTGTGTGTTTTGGGGTGACATTCACTGGGACCTAAAAGATCTATTGTGCCCCCTTACTTCTACTCAGTTTCTGAGGAGAGTCTCAGAAACTAGTAGTTCCTTTAGTCCTATTTCCCGGAGGAATTTTAGGATGTCTGCAGGCTTCAACTTATGCAAATGTTCCTCTTCTATCCAGTAATCTCTTAGGTGCTGTGCTCTAGGATTCTGAAGTGCTGTGCTCTAGGATTCTGAAGTGCTGTGCAGTTGGAAAGTATGTGGATGGAGGTTTCTTCTTCCATTCCACAAAATCTGCATTCTTCTTCCTCCACTATTTGAGCTTTTTCAGGTGCCCATTCAGGCGACAATGTCCCGTTAGGATCCCTGTTAAAACTCTTAGCGCAGTTTTACTTTGACTTATGCATTCTTTTGATCTCAACAGGTGACTATGTTGTTCTCGCCTAGTTCATTGAGTTTGTCTAGGCATTCCCACACCATTTTGGAACTGATTACACAAGAGCTCAGTGCCTTAATGGCTGCTTGACTATCCGACATTATGATAATCCTTTGTCTTCTGTATCCTTTATCAATATTGAACTGGGCGCACTTTCTAGCCGAAAAGACCAAACCAACAAATACGATAAAAACAATAAAAGTACGTATGGACTCAGTTTGAAGAATTCTGCAGAACACCTCATTATAAATTAGACAAAAATACAACTACTATAATGCAGCTTGAAAGACTGGGTATTCAACATAAAAAAAAGAAATGGTTCTGATTATAAAGAAGGGGTTATTAAGACAATGTGGAATTAAACAGCCCAACTTCTTCAAGAAAGGTACTTCATTAAATACAATATTAAATTTGGTCCTTTTAAAGACCTTGAATTCCAAAAATCACGTATGTCTATAAATTCTAAAAGAAAACTACTTCAGGCTGATCCAAAAAATCTCCGGAAAAGTGCGAGGGCACTGACTTACGATGAATACAAAAAGATGTTAAAAATGTTTGACGAGAATAACCCCGAGGATTTACATAAAAAGTTCTATCAGATAGCGGCTGTGGAATTAGCTTGGAGAGGTGGAGAGGACGAGACATGCTTAGTTACGTTTTCCACAGAAGAATATAGCGATGGTGCAGAAAGCAGTAGATAGAAATATAACCCAATTTTTTCAAAAACAACCCAAACTTTCAAACTCAAAATGGCTAGTGCCAAACACAAAAGATGCCGATTTATGTCCAGTTCGCCTATACAAAAAACTAATTTCAAAAAGGGGGCAAAATATAACTACAAATAGACTATTTCTGACAGTAAATCCAAATTGGAGAATCGGAAGTTGGTATAAAAACTGTCCAATTGGAAATAATATTCTCTCTAAATGGACAAAACAAGGTGCGCAAAAAATTGGACTAGATACTGAAAAGGAAAAAATCACAAACCATTCCAATCGCGCTACGGCTGTCTCTACATAGAGCAAAGCAGGTGTAAACGAACAAACTCTTATAAAAATTACTGGACATGGTAGTGCTGAATCCATAAAGCCATACTTGCAAATGGACAAAACTCATAACGAAAACACTATTGAAGATGTAAGAGGTCAACAATGGGCTCGTTTACAAAAATTTTTAAATCATTTTCATCTGTCGTAAAACAAAGTACTAAGGGTAAAAATATGATTCTGAAAATTTCACGTCAATAGAATATGTCGTTCTCCTAATACAACCAATAAAACAAGTATACCGTAGCGGGGCGAAGACTATGACTGTGACGTCACCGCATATGAAAGTTAATATGCACAAACATTACGCTTCTGACTGTAACGTGCCTCGCGTAGAATTTATTTATTTTGAATTACTTACAAAATTTTATGTCAGTGAAATAGGTCCACACATTTGTACCTAATTTTGAAAAAGCAGACTCATTAAATCTTCCAGAAGTGAACTTGCTAATGATTATGGACTTTTCAATCAAAAACACGAGTTTATTAAATTATAATTTTATACTATGTGACACATCGTTTTTGGCTGTTTCCCGGCCAGAATGATTAAAAATGTCAATATTTTCATAAATCCATGCTCTCTCAAATGATATGCAGGGTGATTCCAGATGTTTTATTTTATTCCTGGTCTGGTGGACAAAGTTACGGAGATAACGCTACAGGTTACTCAGTAAAAAATTGCAATTTTTTCAACTGCAGAGTGCCCAATTAAAGGAGCTTCTCCAAATGCTATTTATGATGAATGTGAAGTGGAAATTAAATCACCAATGTTAAAAAGAACAAGAAAAACTTATTTTGATGAAGTAGGTTATATTAGTTCCAAATGTTTACATCAGATTCAAATGCACATGCACCTCAATGGAAAAAAAGCGATATTTGTTAGAGCTGATCCGGACTTTGAATCAAATGAAATAATTTCATTTTAAACACGTAATATACGCCAGTTTTGTTGATGATCTACTGAAAAAGATTACCTGTTTTTTGGAAAAAAGCAGTATTAAATAAAGTTTAATTTGTAAAGAACTGACCCATTATTTTATTTAATAATTTTGAGCATTAATAACACCACAAGCTATAAGAACAATATTATCTAATTTTTTTTAATAAATTTAGATTAATACAAACGTGTGGTTTTCGATAACCCTCTCAATATGGATTCACAACATATTTTATAAGGTAATTTATTCTGATTGAAGAAAAATGAAATCTTAAAAATACACAAACAAAGTATGTTGACTTATCAGTGAATGAATGCTTTGCGTCTTTTTATGCTTTTCTACCATTGCTTCCGTTTTTTGCATCCTTATTTATAGAAATAAATGTTTTGTTAGATGTTTTAATCGTAGTACTTTTACATTCTGGAACCGCACAATATTTATAGCTATTTTTACTCTGGTTCTGGTCCATTGTGTCGAATAGTTTAAATTATTTATAAACGTTCTCATTTCACAAACAAAACATTGTTTAAAGTTTGCATATAAGCAAGCAAAATACTGTTACTAGCCAAGTAGTCATCTATCCGAAAACCGATCGGCGCGGTATCCGCTCTCTGGGAGAGATTTCATATGCGATGACGTCACGCCTGAAATTTGGAGAGAAGCGCTGTTTGATGTTCATAATTTGTTTTAGCCGACTTAGGAGTCTCGCTGACGTCTAATTTTTTGCACAGAGCCTCAAAATGATATGCTCTTCCTAATGGTAAAATAAAAAAAATATGTAAATGAACCCATTGGGTTCGGCCGACACGAAGCTTCAGTCTCTTTCAGTTCAAAGAGTTTCCAGCCACTAAGCTACTACTGTTTATTATAATAACGGTGTATTTAACAATACTTATTATTTTTTTATGTAGGTTTTATTGTATTGTGAATTGGTTAGGTTTCGTTTCGTTTTGCCTGTTTTTCCTAATTAAAATATAAATTATTATATATAGCTGCATAAATTATTTTGAAAATCTTCCATTTCGTCGTATATTTTCGTCTTTTTCGGTATACAGAGTGGCCCAAAGTACGGAAACGGCCAATTATCTCGTATATTGTTACTCCCAACTGAACAAAATTTGGGGTACACCTATTTTAGGATACGGAGATTCCATATTTCATATTTGCAATGCTGCCAGATTTGCCGTTTACCTTATATTATAAATAACGTTGGTTTTTCAAATGCATCACCCTGTATTTTCAGTCATTATTGGAATCTTTTATTTAATACGAGTTCAACCATATGGAACACTTATGCTTTTATGCAGTCTGGAAGTTTAAAATACGTAAAACATAAGTCTGGCAACGCCTATTTGTAAACTGAATTTTTCAAGTATCCCCAATAAAAATAATCTTTAGGATTGAAATCAGGTGATCGTGGAGGCCATTCAATTCATTGTCCGGGAAATATCTCATCTAAATAACGCCGAACAAGCAAGTTTCTCAGTGTAGGTACAATTTCATTTCTAAGTAGAAGTTCATATTTATTTTATCTGACGTTAAATTTCTTTGATAAAAAATGGCCCAATTAACAAAATCAGCATTTTTTGTGTTTTGGAAGCCGTTCTGATGACGGGAGCACTGCAGCATCATAGCATTCTACATTTAAACATTTAAATTTCTTCAAATCTACATATTTTGCACTGTTTTATGTATTTAAGACCTTCTATTCTAAATAAAATCGTAACTGTTACATATGGTTGAGCTCGTATTGAATGGGAGATTCCAATAATGACTGAATATACAGGGTGATAAATTTTAAAAATCAAAGTTACTAATAGGTTATATAAAAGAAACAGCAAATCTGGCAAATCTGCACTCTACGTATCCAAAAATACCTAGGTGTAGCCCAAATTTTGTACAATTACGACTAGCACTTAATATTAATATTGGAAAAATAAAATAATCTAGGGGACTTGAATCTTTACGTTAGCTGCATGGACAAAACCTGTCAATTCAATGTCACATGTCTTATTTTTGACATTTGTACGTAATTTGTGATCTAATCTAATCTATTTTGTAGTTAATTGTAGTCTCAGGTTGTTTTACAATGTCTGCTAACGTGCAAAATGCCAAAAACAAGACATGTGACATTGAATTGACAGGTTTCGTCCATGCAGCAAAAGTAGAGATTCAAAACCTCTAGAATATTTTCTTTTTTTCAATTAAAGCAATCAGTGCCAATTAGACTCAATAATGCTCAGGTACCTTATGCTAACACAGCCAAATACTTGGCTATTACATTAGATGCGGGGTTACGCTGGAAACCCCATGTCAAAAAGAAAAGAGAAGAATTGGGGCTCGAATTTAGAAAAATGTATTGGATACTGGGACGAAATTCCACTCTGTCTAAATACAATAAATTGCTAATAAATAAGCAAATCCTGAAACCTGTATGGACTTATGGAATTCAGCTTTGGAGCTGTAACAAAGAAAGCAACACCCAGATCATACAACGATTTCAAAACAAATTACTGAGGGATATCACCAAAGCTCCTTGGTAATGCCGAAACAGTGACCTCCATCGGGACTTGGAGATTGACACTGTTAACCAGCCACGTAGCTATAGCTTTTACATGGGAAGGGTTTCGGTTTTTTTCATCTGATAGGTTTAGAAGGGGAAAGCTTTATTGAAGGCGCCGCCTAAGGCAAAAAAATCGAGTGCCACGACCTAAAGCAATTTTTCAAGTTCAAGAAATAATATTAAGTTTTTTTTTAATTATTTGTTTGACTTGGCTACATGTAAAAGTATTTTTAAACATCGTTTTTCGTTTTGCCCCCTTCTGCTGAAATCGTTATAACCATGTATATGTATTTTTTAAAGGAGCCTACCCTTCGCCGGCACCACCTTAGTCTCTTGGGCTTATTGTGGATTCTCCTAACATTCTGACTACAGCCTATTCAGCCAATCCGTTCTCTGTATTAGCTCATACAGGTTGTTTACTGGTTGGTTGTAGAAGTCTTCTGGAGTCATTTGGGGTCTTCCATTTAGTTTTTGTCTCCTGTGGTCCAGTGTCTCACATTTGCATAATATGTGCAGAGCTGTTTCAGTGTCCTTTTTGCATCTCCTGCATGTGAGGTCTCCGTTATACAGCCCTATTTTGTTCAGGTGCTCCTTTGTGGGAAAGTGTCCCGTAAGAAGCCCCCGTTATGGTGCGTAGTTTGTTCCTGCTCATTAAGAGCAGTTTTTTTGCTACTTTTTCTGATGGTTCTTTCATAAATTTCTTCCCATGTGTATCTGTATCTGTAGAGTAGGGAGGGTGAGTGTGTAGGCTCACAGCACTTAGGCTACATGTGCCCCATTCTTCCCATGTGTTTGCCTGGGCGTATTCTTCCAGAGTTTTATGGATTGTTCTTTTACCCACACTTTTAACCATGGCCTAGTGGAACATCTGGGGATGCCCACAGTTGGTTCGGATCCGTTCATCAGTATTGATCCTGCTCTTGCAAGTTCGTCAGCTTTTTTATTGCCTGCGATTCCTTTGTGACCTAGGACACACTCCAGTGTTACACTGTTCCGAGTCGCCAGTCTTCTAAGTTCTTCGCCGCATTCCCATACCAGCCGAGATGTTACATGTATATTAATTTGGGAGCACCTATTTTAAAAAGTGATGGATGATTGAAAATTGAAGCTTTTATTAAAACAGAAAATCATGCTCACAAAAGTAAATTCAAGATCTTCAGCTAAATTATTCACAATTGTTGAGGAAACTATTTCTATTGCCACATCCCGATGAATACTCATATTGCGGCAGTATGTTAATAAAAAATTATTGTACCTTTATTGTATTTTCTATGGGGTCTATGGACGATCACCAAGTGTCCCAAGGGTCATGAACAACGACTCCTAGAACATGTGAATGTTGAGACCATCCAGTTCCTCGACAAAACCAACCAGACGAGAAGACTCAAGAGGACAAAGCCCTTTGAGTTAGTTCAGTAGATAAGTGTCAGTGTAAAGCAGAGTACAGTGCAGTGCTCAGTGCTCACACACTAATGTTAGTGTCTATTTGTATTAGAGTTCAACACACTACTGTTGAGTAAGACCTTTAGTATTAGGATTGAAATTAGTAAAATAAGTTTGATTAAAATTGCTCATTGATCGTTACCGATCAGATTGTAATCTCAAAAAAAATAAATAAAAATAAAATTAAAACATTAATAGTCTGGTTTAGATATTCAGGAACATCTAGAAATCTTTGAAATCAAAAATTATTCCTGTCACTCTGATTTCTTTCTGACTTTGAATCGTACCCAAAAAGCCTTAAGATTTTTCAGTCGTTTTAAACCCATAAATGTTGTAGCGGCAATACTGAATGGACTACTGGCCTACTACTATTTAAAAAAACTAAATTCTTCCTGATAACGGTAGCTGGATCGCTACCGAAACGTTCTATTAAAAAATATAAAAATATTGTGGTTTAATTATCAAAAAGAGGAATCAATTATTTCCAATATTTTTAGGGTTTAGGCCGGTTTGATAATTTTATGTTTGGATGATTTACATAGTTTGCCATTAATGCTGTGATCGAGACGAGACGAGAAATTTCTCGTTACGTGAAACCCTAATTTTATCTTCTTTCTGGGGATTACATTTTAATTATTTTTTAGAAGTCGTAGACTTAGATATTTCTGTTCAGGTCACAATCTCGCCAGACTATTATTGTGTAATGTAAAGTGAGTAAAAAAAAAGTACATTAAAAAAACATTACCATGCCTAGTTTGAAGTGTGCTACGCAATGACCGTAAGATGGCAAAGAACTGCATTAGTATTAGTGGTGCACCCTAACATTAATTTAGATACAAAGGACGTGTGAAAGAAAAGTCACATGATATTACCAAAAAAAATAATTTTTGATTGTAAATAAGAGGGATTTGTTTCTATTCACATCCGCAAGAGACTTTAACGGAAAATAAAATTGACAATAATTATGTAGTTGCTCATAACAGGGCCGGATCAATGAAATTAATTGAGCATTCCTATTTATTCACTGTTCTAGACCAAGAGAATCAACCAATGAAAGTAAGAAAAACGGTGATAAATTATATTTCGCCCATCATAGTCTAGCTAGAAGTCATAGGAAAAACATGGTAATTTAGGAAATAGCACATTCAAAAATTAAAATTTGGGACTAAATTTCAGTGGATTTTTTTCTCAGTTGTGAAAATAAAATAATTTTTCTTAAGAATAGAAAAAAAATTAGAAAGTATCGCTAAGACTACACCGTGAATTTTCAACGGCGATTTGAGTCGTTAAAATAAATGTGTAACATGAGATGCAGTTGCGCAGGAAAGAAGCTGCGTCTTAGTTTCTTGGGGAGATGGTGAATTGAGGGATGTGACAAGGCTGTAGCGGTGACGGGGTCCGGGGCCGATTCTGGCTGGGGAGCGTTGAGCAGCGCCACGTGTACGCGAGAGATGGCTGTTCGCAGCTGGATCACGGACACCAGGAGACATATTTACGGTATACATGTGTGTTTTAACTAGGGCCATTGCCGGTGCGAGAAAAAGAAGAGCCATGTAGGGTTAAGAAATAAACAGAAAATATTTATACAGGGACGCACACACTCGAAGTGACATTTTGAATTAAGCAGCCAGGACATTTTCTAATGACAAAAAGGTGGATTGTTATTTTTTTTCATGTAAAATTGAATTTTTACTTTCTTTGTAAAAACAGGTTTTTAAATTGGAGATTAATTTTGAAAAAATATTTCCAAATAAATATATTTTGTATGATGGCGTTAAATATACTGGCAGATATAATTACACTGTAAATAATTTTAAAATAGGATCTTAGAGAAAAATTATTCTTTATATATGGTGTATTTTATGTTTTTTGCAAATGAGAATTTCATTGAAAAATGAAATTCACGATTCTCAACTGTGTGAAGGTATACCGCAGACTATTTATCTTTTATCTATAAACATTTTTTTGAACATCGAGTTCTGAAACTTATGACGATTTTTAAAAAATTGCAAACGTAAAATAGATCCGTGTATACCAGTTATTCTATAATATTTTTAGAAACTACTTGTAATGGTTTGCAAAAACCCATAGCAGCTTCCAAAATTTAATCACTCGCACAAAAACGACAAAAGTTGATAAATAAATTGGTGGACCCCTTTTGACCCACCACGGCCATTAGCTGTCGAAGAGCCAACCACCATTATGACGAATTTGGTTTAGATGAAATGGTGGGTTAGTTAAACCGGCCACGGCACTTTCGGTGAATCACACAGTTGATATGACGATAATATATCATTGGGCATGGAGGATAAGTCAACAATTCAACGCGCACAACTGCAATTGGGAATTAAATATAAACGATACTCTATCTAGTGGCAGAAAAAGGAACTATCTCTTTGTCATTTTCACCTTTTCAACTTTTTCTTTAAAGCATAACATCTCTTGTCTGTAACGTTAATAAAGTTCGACTGTTCTTAATTATTTGATTTTTTTTCAAGGAATGAACTTTTAGCGAGTAAAATTAAAATTGGCGCAGTCAGTAGGATTCCCATACGGAATGACAACAAAAATCTTGTCGCAATAGTCTAACGGGAATACAATATAAGCGATACTCTATTTGATGACAGAAAACGGAAATATCTCTGTACATTATTTTATAACATTGCTTCTCTTTGCCATAAGATTTCCATTGTATGATTATAGGTTGCCTTTCAAGCTTTTTCGTTTTTTTTCTTGTTTTATTTCGTTGTTTTATAAAAATTATTTATTGGATTTATTAAGGACATTATTTAAGGATTGTTTGTGTATGTGTATTTTTATTAAAGAGTATTAGTGCAATTCATAATTGAAACTTGTTATGGAGCTGTTTGTTGCAAAAGTGGATGAAACGAAAAGCCATACTTTTTCTTCTTGGAAGTAACTCACTTCTCATCTACGTCTTAAAACAAAGACGATGGCCCTTTTCTGGAGGAAATGAATGAAAAACATACTTTTTAGCCTAGGAACACAACAGTGGTGATTGTGTAGCTCATTATTTCAATGTGCCTACTTAATCTACTCACTTTTGCAACAAACAACTTCAAAATAAATTTCAATTATGAATCGGTCTAGGATAACCTAATCTTTAAAAAATGTAAACACAAACAATCCTTAAATGTTGGATCTTATTAAAAATTAGGTAGAACGCCGAATTGTACACGCCGACGCTCATATGAATTTGTATAATAAATACAATTAACAATACTGATAAAACCACGAATATAATAAGAAAACGAAAAAAAGCCAAAGGCAAAGTCAAAACTACAATCAACTCATTGAGGTTATACAACAATGTAGTCAATGTCCAAAGAAGTAGTTCAGTTATCGCCGCTCCGGCGCTACGATCTTAGTTTGAATCCCCAATAGGGAATTAATCATTTTTTACTAAGATTAATCATCAGAATTTGTTATGTAAACGTCAGATTTTATATTGCAGACAGCGTTCCTGGAGTATAAGTAGCAACCAATCGTAGACAGAACACCAAAGTACAAACTGACAGGTACAGAAAATGAACAGTGAAGAGATTAAAAGATATTTATACTGCAACAGTCAGGCCGCACCACAGGCCCCCAGGCTGGTCTAAGACTGCCTAGAAAAACTATTCACCATTGATCGATTAAAACATAACATCAGATGTACTGGAGCCAAGTGCCCAAGCAGACACATAGCAAACTCCTCGTCAAACAGCCTTCGGAGCCGCTGATCAAATACTAAACCTGAGAAGGAGTCCCATTAGGAAAGTGGCGGGATTACTCACCTATCTGCCGATTGTGCATGGAAGAGGAGGAAACCTCCTCACGCATTATCTTCAAATGTGAAGTACTGTTTCTTTGGAGATATAGACTCCTAGTACTAGAGCACCCAAAGGAGGATTTCTCCAAGATGGACCTAATAAAAAGTCTGTTGAGCCTGAAAATGCCTACTCACGTAAACGGTACAACTAAGATCACAAAAAGCCTAAAGGCTGAGGTGCTGAGAACTGGAAACCCGATTAAAGTGTAGCTCATATTATAACAATTAAAAACAAAATAAGAGCGCGGTAACATGATCTTAGTATATAAGTTCATGCATCTCTATTAAAAAATCTTTTTTAATGATTTATTTTAATTATTACTTACATTATATCTTCTGTAAGTTCCTTGTGGCATTACTTATTCTTTTTTCTCTTATTCTTTTGGGAATCAAACCACAATAATGTTTTTTATTTTTTATTTCGACGTTTCGGTAGCGTTCCAGCTACCGTTGTCAAGATTAACTAGTAATAAAATTAATAAAATTATTTTTGGTCCCTATCTGACACAACGAAAAAATATGACAACTAGACAATCAATAATATTTCGAAGTTTAAGACTACAAAACTTTGTTGTCAAATTTTATTAAGGTCAATTCATAGTAGATCACACCTCTGGTAAAATGTGAAATAAAATATTTTATTTTATGACATTCTAACGATATGATAGTCTACTAGGAATGGAATCCAGTGAAGTGCACGTTCCAGGAACGGTTTTTATTGGGATAGCGCTTTTTTTAGCTTATTTAGGAAATGTTGTTAATAAAACGCGTTTGTTGTTACTTTTTTGTGTATGATCAGTTTTGTTTTCAAAACATGTATAACTCAGTTTGGTGATTTTGTGTATTGAAGTGTGTATCGATTAACAACTATTCCAATGATAAATCATAAGAAAACCTGGATAAAAACTTATGATGCTATCGTGATAACGCAGGTAATTGATTATTGGAAATTTCTCTTTCTAACATTGGTAACCAAATTTGACTACATTCGGCTGAAATACTAGCTACACATTTATCTGCACTTAGTTGTATTAAAGCACTCTCTTTGATTTTTCGTCTTTTATTATTGGGCTCTTTCAATATTATTTTTGTCGAATCCCATTGAATTTTATGCCCCTCTTCCTCTTCCCTCTTCCCAAGCATGTTTACAAATACCTGACTTAAAGAACTCCCTATCTTTGATGTATTTTTTATGTTCACTTATTCGGATTTTCTATGGTCTAGAGTCTAGAGTCTAGATGTTTCACCTAAATAGAATTTGTCGCATTCACAAGATATCTGATATATGCAATTTTTTGAAGATTGTTCTTCGTTTTTGTTAAGATAGATCTCAAAGTATTGTTAGATTTAAAGCTGGTTCGAATATTAAATTGATTACCAATTTTCTTAATTATTTCTGACAAACCCCTAACATACGGTATTGTCAAGGTTTTAAAAATTATGTTAGCTGAATTATTAATATTATTGTTATTATTATGGGGTATTAACAATGAGCCTTTCTCTATATTCTTGATTTCTTTATTTATAAGTTCTGCCGGGTAATTATTGGCATTTAAAACATTTTTCAGTAGAGTTTTCTCCTTTGTGAACTGATTATCATTAGAACAAATGATTCTGGCTCTATCGTATAAAGATTTTACTACCCCTTTTTTAACGCTTATAGCATGATTTAATTCAAAATTCAAATACCTATTAGTGTGTGTTGGCTTGCGATAAACACTTGTTTCATACCCTGTAGGTGTTTTATTGATAAGAATATCCAAAAATGGTAAAAAATTGTTATTTTCAATTTCAATTTAAAATTTTATAGATTTTTCTCCTTCATTTATATTTATTAAAAAATCATTCAGAAATACTAAGTCAAAAGAAAAAAGAATACTTATATTATATTTTGTATAGTTTAGTAAAATTTATTACTTTTATCTAATGCATTTGGGCAAGTCCGTTTTTATTTATTATAATTTTTTACACATTCAAAAATCCATTAAAATAATGCCTGTGCGTACACTCTCAGGGAGGTAATCTTCAACTTCAGCTGTTATTTGGTAACATTAATACTCACACGTGACACATACGTTACATGCCTTTGTACGTGTGCTGCAAATGGGAGAAACGTTCGCTCTTAATAGAAGTTGCTTTTTTAATTAGTCAAATACAAGGGGTCCAAAGGACGGATTGACAGTTCATTATATCGAAAACTGTGTTAATAAGGACTACGAAATTTAGTATGGAATCAATATTAATTCACGTTTACAGTAATAATAATGGTTCAACAAATTAAATACCTTCTTAAACAATTTGGTGCAAAAAAATATACTAACTATGTCAAAAACGTAGCGAAAATTGGTCTATGGAACACAAAATATTCATTATGCATTCAATTTTATTGTATCACCTTCAAAGTAGGCGGTAGGCGAAAAACAGTGGTGTGTCACACATGCAGGAAACGCTTTAGCAGCCATTAACTATCAACTGCCAATAATAACCAATAATTTCGGGCAGCTAAAGCTCATTTTCTGCCCTTGTGACACAATATACTATTAAGTACTAAGATTTCGCTATCCGTCCGTATGTCTGTCTCCAAACTGTATCTCATGAACCGTAATAATTAGACTGTCTCTCGTCTCTCTCGAGGAAAAAACGTAAATTTTTTGAGATTTTCCAAATCTTCTTAAATTCCTTTTTTCAGCGGTTCTCGAATTATTTGACTGCAAACAGTCATATATTGTTTTAAAATTGGCACAAATAACCCAAAAAACTTTTATACTAACTTTTTTGCTGTATCTCGTAATATAAAGTACGTTAAGGGGTGGCATATTATAAGGCCATTCCAGCAAGATTTGGAAATATTTGCTGATGGTCATAGTCTATAGTTTCCAAGATTTTGACTTTTCCAATTCAGGAAGAAAAGCTTTCAATTTAGTTGGAACGAAGAATTTGAAAAGGTAAATTTTTTAAATGTATATTTAGGTCCATGGTATATTTATTGAATATGATTAAATGTGAATATGTTCTCGATTACGAACCAAAGAAGTTTTGTTTGTACCCCACTATGGCAGAGTGCCACAACAAGAAAAAACAATTCCATCTACAAGCAAAGAGTATGTGTAAGTATAAATCTCAGTACCGGATTTTCAAGCTGTTGAAGTAAATTGTTGTTAAGCTGTAAATTGATTCTCTCTGTTTACAAATACATGAAAAAAAAACATTCATTTATTGTGTTATTTTTGATAATGAATAAAAATATGTAAACTGGTTGATTATTGTTTACTTTCTCCTACTTCCGTCATTATATGGTACATTTTTGTCATTTAATTAAATTTAACTTGAGTTTTTGTTTGTTATCAATATAATATGAATCAAATGTTTAGTTACTTTGAATGAAATGCTGAAAAATTGACCATAAATGCCATTTTGCAATGAAGGTAAAATTGCAAGTTGTTTAAATTTACCGCCAATTTCCGAAGAATAAAGGAATCTTCTTTTACGGTTGTTAGCAATACCACAAACCTGTCACAGCTGTTAAGAGCTTACTGCACAGAAGGGTTATGCAATAACCAGTTTTGTTCAGAAAAAGTTGACCCACAGGGTTTTTGCGGGGTCTTCTGGGTTTTTGTGGTCATTTCTGATTAATTTACTTTTAATAAATGTCTATTATTTTTTTTAATATTTTTTTTACCTCGCCTTTTTTTTAAAATGGAATACAAAATTGAAGTTTAAAATGCAGGGGAAGTCCCAACTGTCTGGGACAGGCCTATTATCAGAACAGAGTGACCAGAATAGGTAATTTCTCCTTTTTAGATTTTTCCTATGTCAGTAGTTTTTGGTAGATTTTCAGCATGCAGCAGCATGTTGTTTGTGTGTCTATTCAATCAAGAATAATACTCCAAATTCCAGCAACCAGCCTTCAACATAATAAACGAAAATTGTATAATTTGCTCAGCTTAGCACTCTATCGACATTTTCACATGATGATTCTTGCAAAGCAGAAGAATAGCTTTGCACAAATTATCCTGGATCTAGTGCATCACTAGAAATAATTTTTCCTACCTTTTGGGCATGTTTAGCAATGTTTATACCTTCCTTGGTATTTTTACCATATTATATTTTTATTTTGGATTTCATATTTTCGTTGATTAGATATTCTTATGAATTTATATAAGCTCAGTTTATGTATTTTTTTATATTGAAAAAATTAATAATAAGCATTTCTCCCTTTTGTTACAATTAATTCCTTAAGCAAACAAATTATTTGTATTTAGAATGTTATTTACAATTTGTCAAACAAAAAGCCAGTCGGGTATTTGTTAGTGAAAAACCCACCCCAAAAACGGGTGGGTTTTTCTATCCAACAAGTTAGTTAAGAAATATAAAAAATATTATATTTAATAACCAAAGGTATAACAGAGAAAAGAGGGAGATTAATTCTAGGCAATTGTAGTATAATTTTTCAATTGTCCAATATTTACAATGGGAATGTGTGTATTTTAATGCATAAATTACGTCTATTGTGATAGTACTGGAAGTATTAGATGAATTATTAAATTTCACGTTAAATTAGGAAGTAGATAGGCACAAATCATTACTTATTTCGACAAAAAAATACCATTACGTAGTATAAGTAGGATATGTCTTCTGTGTCTCATTAAGAATGTCTCTCGTGACCATTTATAGTACAGCTTCAGGTCTAAATTTATTATAATAAAAGTGGCCTCGATAAAGTTGAAATAACCGTTAGAGGGCGCGATGAAATATTTTACAAAATGGTGGTAACCTTCTTATTCTCCCCCACCTTTTATTCCTAAAATCTGATTATCGTTTTTTAAATAAATTGTTGATTTCTAATCAATCAATTTTTTAGAATTCACTTATGCCCTCTAGCGGTGGACCTTCAAATATATAAATAATTACCTGGCCACTTTTATTATAAAAAGTTCCCGGGGGATTGCCGAGAGCCATTCAAATTTAAACACCCGGTTTATAGAGAATATTAGAAAATTGGAAAACACAATGTGTGGTTTAATATCAAATAATAGTTTGAACTAAAAATAAGTACGAAAACTATTAAAAACAAGTTCTGAATTTCATGAAAAGTACATTGATGTTTTGTATTATTTATTATAACTTACTTCAGAAAATCTACAAAATTTTTCCATACTGCCAATAACTTGTAATCTGTAAATGAAAGAATTGTTTAAGTTTAATCATATTTTTAATACAATAAAAATATAGTATAGCCCGAAATAAACAGTACTGAGCTTGTAATTATTCCCTTGTATTTAGAAATACATATTATTGACACTTTTTTACATATTCTAAATGTGCTCGTCATGTTATGGTATAAGGGTTATATCAGGTCCGCGAGGAAGGCTCTAACAGCATCCTTTAATTCAGTTCACATGCAAAATCTGAATTTATTATGTGTACAAGTTGATTGGTCGTCTCAATAAGCAATACTATATATTGTTGATAATGCTTTATCATGTTTCTTTTTCCAATCATTATCCCGATTTGCTTCGGATGGTAACTTATCTGACACAACACTCCATAGATCTGCATTGATTAGTAGTATCTCCAATAGATAACTCGATGAGTGATTGTCACTGTATACTGAACAACTCTCCGACTCACTAAAAAACCCGCGTATATATAGTCCTTCGCAACTCTAGAACCTTTTTGAATATACCACCTCTGCGTATACTTTATAATTCGAGAACATTCGTGAATAAACCATTGTATTGCCTTGTACGCTTCGAGAACAGTCTTAATATTACCTGCGAAAGAACCTTTCTAGAAAGGTCGCATTCATAGTTTGCGACAGGACCGGCTTCTTAATTAGTGAGTTCGTAACAGTATTGTACATGTGTTTGTCAAACGTAGGGCGATGGGGTTATCTTATTGGTCGATACCAAATAACAGTACAAATTGCTATATAGACGCCAAAGAAATGTAATAAGAAGATACAATTTCTTTTGCTCCAATTTCCACTTGCACGGCACTTTCAGTGGATTTGCCGTTAACGTAGGCATGTTGTGCCATGCATGTGTCCCCGATTTCTGTTGATTCTTTCAATCTTTCGATGTCTGTACGAATAATATATAGTGTTTTGTATATTTTTTTCTTTAAACACCAATGACCTAACCATAAATACTGAAATTGAGTAGCCAAATCATTTTTACCTCCAACTATAATGGTTGAAACAACCACTATCACATCTCTTAATTTCTTTAAAATCAGTATCTAACCTAGATGTATACCATTTTACTGCAATAATAATTATGTTTTGTTTTATATAATAACTATGCACGTTTTAACTGAAATTAATAAATACAAATTATCAATTAGTTCCGTTTTTGCAACTAACATTCGTCGCGGAAAAAAAAACTTTATACGAAGTGCAAGTGTGAATGAATACAATCTTTGGTTAATATACATAATGTCTACATATATATATATATGGTAATGAATAACTACTTTAGATTACGTCCCTGGCCCCGTTCACTAGCGCGGAATGAAAGTCAAGGATTCACAAGACTCATGACATTTTAACGTTGTTTGTAGACGCAATGTTCATTGAAATCAGGAATCGGATAATATGGATATTTATACACATTGTTATGTTATTTGTTATAATATGTTTTATCACACTTATAGAATCATCAAAATTAAAAGCGTAACGGATATTCCATCGAAATATTTTAACAATAGTCTGATCGCTGATCACGATGGAAGTGAAACTATTCCACCAAAAATTAATTTAGAGAAATGTTCAATAAATTTTATTTTTGAAATGTTAACTGCGAAATTGACGTATCATTCTGACCTAGTAGTAACTCAATAAATTTCATTCTTCCATAACATTTTTTTTCAAGGTTGTTTCCGTTTTTTGTTTTCTAGTTTGCGCATCTTCTACAGCCTCATTGGTCTTCACTTGGTCTGCATGTTTTCGGTTTTTTATTAAGCGACATCTGTTCTAGATAAACTTTTCTTGTGAAAAAATTTTTAACAACAATATGAGCTTCTACGTCGGCAACTTTTAGAATTCCTACAAATTCAAACCCTTCCATTTCTGCTAAAAAAGACATATTTTGTTTGCTTCTGAATTCAGTCGATTTTTCAAGTGCCACTCCAAATTTCAGAATATTGTTTTCTAATTGTCTCCCAAGAATAAACAGTACACCATTCAGAAGGAAATTACCTTTCCTTGATGAGGATGATTCCTTCAATTTCTTTATTTGTTAATTGAACAGAATTTTTTTAACGATCAGAAATGGCAGATTTTTTTGTGTTCCATCAATAATAACAGCTACTCCAGAGGAAGGATTATAAATTGCTTTGTAAGATATTTTTTCCACTATTAGCTGTGAAGTTGATAATTATTACGTCTTCGACCCAACTGAGAAGTTGAATTTTTCTATTAGAGGTTAATAATTTTTTCTATTGTTAACCTAGGTGAATATTGGACAAATTCAAATAATTTGAGAATCCAGGGGATTGTCTTTATAGTCTGTTTCTTATTGTCTGACAGCACGCGAAAAGGTCACAGATGCTAGTCAGGTAGGAAACCATAAGCGTCACCGTTCATCTAAGGAGTTTATTTACTATTTAATTTTATACCCGATCTGATATATAAAGTTAATATGAATCTAAATTCGGGATTTTTTTCCCATCAAAGACATTTCGTAAGTAATATTTTAGCATTGAAATAGTACATAATGTCAATTATTTTTTAAATTTAGCTAGTAGTGGAAAAAATTGTATATACACCACGGTGGTGAAGACATTTATAAAAAAATACAAGAAAAATACTGCGAATTCCAAGTAGTGGCGAAGAATGCTATCAAGAAATATCGGAATCTTGGCGAAGAGTATACGGACTGGAAAGGTAATAATCATATAAAAAGGAAAATGAAACCGCCCTGTACCAACTGTAGCCAAAAGTGCAGTGAAAAGGTTGCTAAAGAAGAGAGAAGTCAGATTTTTGAAAGTTACTGGCTACTAGGATACATAAACAGGCAAAGTGATTTCATTTCCAAGCATGTCAAAAAAGGCTAGAGCACGGTTAAGAGAGAAGAATTGAAGCGAGAGCACAGCCTAATTTATTAGGCTGTGGCGAGAGTAGCAATGGAGAAGAGAATATTGAAAACGAAAGTGCAAAGAAACTAAGAAGGAAAGAAGAAGCTTACAGTTAGCTCTCAGAGAGCTCCTAAGGTTTTTAAAAGACATAAACATGTACAATTTGTAATTTTACTGTTAGTTTTTATTATGTAAATACCTTTGTAATCCCTGGACAGCCCTAGATAACCCTAATGATGGTAGCAGTATTGTATTAAATACAAAAAATGGCTTTTGTCTAACTAGAGATATAAGTAAAAACGCTTAAACATGGGTAACTAGTATTGGCTCATCCTTATTATAACTTAAAATATCAAAATTAAAATAAATAACACGCATTAAAACTTAGTGTCCACTTAAATATTCAAATTATTTTCCATCATTGTCCACACAAAGACGTAATCTATCACCAGTTTGATGAACGAATTTTCCCAATACATAAAAGTCTGGATATGTGAAGTCTGTAGATCTGGCTGGCCATGGAGGCAAGTTTACTGGCGGCCGGTAACCTTGTGTAAATGAGCTTTAGCTCGCCAAGGAAAGTGAGCCAGATCATGCAGCAATATCATATGATTTGTAAGGATACGTTTTCTATAAAATTATTCAAAAATAAGTGCTATCAAAGAAATAATCCACAACTAACCACACCGAAATTTGTTAATACATTTTGAAAACATTGACATTTCAAATTATAATACAGGGTATAAGTCAATACTAGTTACGTATAGACATGCGGTTTACGCCATTTAGTTACGAATTTAACATGCTGACAGTATAAGTAAAATATAAGAAAATATAAAATGGATAACCAAAAAACACACATTAAGATAAGCGCCGTAAAATGGTGGAAAATGATAACTACTGAAAATTGTCAACAAACTGAAAGGAATAGAGAAATATAATACGGGGAGATGGATTTACCGACAATTCGACCTTCTGTCTTGGATGACATGAACGTTCGCACAGAAGAACTCAAATTCATCGTGCAGATTACCCACAGTATTCAAAGTCTATTCATAAATGCGACAGAGTATTAAATCATCCTGACCATTGCAAAACCAAGTAATATTGAAATATTTCGTGAACTTAATTTTTTTTCTATTACTGTGTCGGGCTTTCTATTGTCAAGAAATTGAAAATTAAGTTATTGCGGTAGTCGGTGAGGTGAGCTGAGAATAAAATAATTGTTTTGAACGTTTTTAATAAATCTGAATTGTACACATTTTAAATCGGAACGATTCATTCTTAATAGATATTTATGTGTGTATGTATATATTGGTGTGACATATTGATACCTAAAAGATCTATTGTGCCCTCTTACTTCTACTTAGTTCATGATGAAAGTCTCAGAGACTTTATACCTAATTCACGAAGTAATTTTAGGATGTCTGTAGAATTTAGTTTAGGGAAGTATATGGATGGAGGTTTCTTCTTCCATACCACAGAATCTACATTGAGCTTTTTAATGTGCCCAGCCCAGTATGGCGACAATATGCTATTAAAACTCTTAATGCAGTTCTACTCAGAAGCATTCGTTTCATCTCAACAGCTAGTATAGTCACCCACAAGTCTATTTGATTGTCCAAGCCCAGAAGATATGATGTCACAGATATTACGAATATGAAAGCTTTAATATTTGTATTTCTTCTTTTTTTTATTCATATATTAATATACAATACTCATTGCAGTGATGGATGAAATTGCACAAGTGAGGAAAAGAAAAGAAGAGGAGTGCGGAAACTAAAGCCAATAATAATCAAAGACCTGCTGTACGCTGACGACCTGCTGCTAGTGGCAAATAATGAAGCCAAGCTAAAAAAGGATAGAGCACTGGAACAAATATCTCAAAGAATACGAGATGAGAATCAACTTAAATAAAACCGAGATAATGACAGTATCCAGGAAACACAAATCAGTATAGATGGATACACAATGAAGACTACAGAAAGCTTAAAATACCTAGGAGCCATATTGGAAAGTAATGGCAACTTGGAATCAGATGTAAATAATAGAATACAAGCCACATCTAAATTATTCAATGCACTAAAAAGGGTATATTTAAACAAAAGGGAGGTTAACAAAACAACCAAAATAAAGATTTATAAAACTGTTTTTGTACCCACCTTGACGTATGGAAATGAATCATGGATACTCACCCAAAGACTAAAATCAAAGATCATAGATGGAAATGGAAATACTAAGAAGAATAGGTGTAACAAAGCTAGACAGATTAAAAAACTAAGAAATTAGAGCTAGATTCAAGGTGAATAGAATAGAGCAAACTCAACTCAGATGGTTCCGACATCTGACAAGAATGAACGAAGATAACATAGTTAAGCAAATATGGAAGGCAAGCTGGAACGGGAAGAAAAAAATAGGAGGACCTAATAAAAACTGGGATCAAGAAATAGGTGACTTATTAAATGAAAGAGGAATTTCTTAGACGTAACTTCTGTCATTCTGATTATATTTTAAATATAGAAATAATTATCAATTCTGAATTTTCATATATTTGTTATCAAAGTGTAGTTAATTAGAAACTTTTAGTAGGTAGTAGTAGATAATATGAGTAGATTTCACAAAGTAAGGGTCCAGACAGTAAATTCAAGTATTCTATTCTATAAGACAGTTTAAAGGTCCTTTTTTTAATATTAATGTATGTTTAGTTGCCTATACCAAAATAGTTTATCAATAGGGGTCATTCATAATTATTTTTTTAGCTCAAAAATGCGCGGTCGACAAAGAACTCATATTTTGTGCGTTTACGGAATTTTGCCAATTGATTGATTTATTGCTCTGAAATATTGAAAAATAAACCATACAATCCTTTCCTTGGTTCAGGCAACGGAAACACGTTTGAAAAATGCATATTTCTGCATCACTCTCTTCTGAGAATGAATGGGATAAATACTATGACTCGGGAAGAGCAAGATTGGTTGTTAATGATTTCTTGATATATTTTCTATTTGAAGGTTTCATACACTCATTTCAAGTCAAAATAATGCAAATTGTGTAAAAAATCAACCCATTTACTGGAAATTCATGCTAATATTAAGCTATGTGATATGTCGTGCCATCTATCCGCGTATAAACGAAGTATTGTGAGTTAATGAACTAACCGCGGTGCATATATAGAACAGGCATTTTTATTTAAGTGGTAAACTGATTACCACTCTAATTTGAAAGAATACAATTTTATTTTTATTAGAGTTAACCACTAAAATTCAAATAGTTAATGGTAAATTTTATAAGAAAGTGCTTTAGCAATAAAAATAAATTTGGAAAGATACTTTTTACTTTTCCTAATAGTGTATTTTTATCATATTGATAGCTGAAGAGCTCATTATAAATTCAAAAAACGTGTCTGAAACACTTCAGGGTGATTCAAAGAATTAAACAGCGCTTCTTCCTGTAAATAAGTGTTCAGTTAGCAACTTTCGCTAGATTCTTCCTGTATAGTGAACCGCAGGTAGCGAGGTCAATAGAACCCTAATACCATTACTAAAGGGCGGAATATAATATATGCAAAGTGCATATATTTGCATATTTTGCATATTTTTACAAATTTCACAAAAAATTGCATATTTCGGCAAAAATAAAATTTGTGTGCATATTTTTATGTTTTTCGTTTTATCAAAAGATTAAGTGCGACCCTGGAACTTGTTTTTATTAAGGTTAATTTTAGTTTTATACCAGATATAATAACTACGTTAGATAGTAGGAATATAAGTTTAAGAGAAGCAATTAATATTGTTGAAACTTTTTCCGACAAATGCAAAAAAGTTCCCGGTGATGTAGGAAATCAAGTAAGAAGTAAACTCGAAGTTATTATGGGAAAGAATGAAGGCTTCAAATATTTAATGGAAGTCAAAAATATTTTTGATACTAAACCATCCAACGAAGTAATACCTTGGCCTTATAACTTACTACCCAAATTAAAATATTGCCAGATCACATCGGTAGATGTTGAAAGAACTTTTTCTTTGTACAAACATATTTTTACAGACAGAAGGCAAACACTTTTATCGGAAAATTTTGAAAAATATATCGTTATAAATGCATTTTATACTATTTCAGGTTAAAAATTTTACCTATCATATTTTTCTTTTAATTTTATTTATAATAAATAATTTTTGTAAGAGTCGGCGTTTCTTTATTTCCATTTTTCCATGTTATATTCAAGGCATATAATTGCATATTTTGACAAATAAATGCATATTGTTGCATATTTCAAAGAAAAACTATGCATATATATGCGCATATTTTAACTGAATTGACGTGCATATATTCCGCCCTTTAACCATTACCATTCAAATATATTTAGAAGTGATAAATTTGCCGCTCGATTTGCCGTGACAGTGCAGTGTAGTTGGGTAAGAATAAGATCCTAGATTATTCAATTTAATTAATTAATTAGTAAGTTCTACATATATGAATGATTTGTAGCCATAAAAAGGGCTGATTTTATTAAAAACTTGCAGATGATGTACCTAATCAAAATTCAATTTCATCAGAATCTAACGAATCTTCAACTCCAACTTAAATTATTATAGAATCAACGGTTCCATCCATGATATTGTCCAATTGCCACATATTCTGTTCTTTATGCGTATGAGTTTTGCAGTAAATGATGTAGTTCTTCCAATGTATAATAAATATTTTATCCTGCCTAAATTCCAATGTCCGCCTATGGTTTATTAGGTTCTCTCAATATGATAAAAATATATTATAGTAATGAAAATTAATCGTCACTAGCCAACTATCACTTGTATAACGCTTGTATCAAGTTAAAACAGTCCCGTCTATTGTTTGAACAATTTTAAATGCCAGGGACAAGTTTAACTGAATATGTCTATTGGATGAGGACGGTTCTGCATTAACCATAATGGTATGACCTTGCCTCGAGGATAGATCGTCTGATACCTATGCTAATTTCTTCTTATAACTTCAGAGCTGGTAGTCAATCATACAGACTTGCTCATAATGAAGGCAAGAATATTAATTTGCTAGTACGAGCTTTATTGAATTTGTATTTCTAGGCAACTGTTTTGCTGAAATGAAATAAAATGTTAAGCATGCAGCAGAAAATTTACATTGTTTCAAGTTCAAGGATTTTTCATTTGTTAGATATTGTAGAACGTTTAAAAAACTGTAGGTATGTACCCAATAAGTCATTAATTATTAATATTGATAATAGCAGAAACATATTTAAAAAAAGCTTTTGATGCTTTAATGCTTTCGAACGAATAAAAGAAACTTTAAATTGAATCAAAACCAATTTATTTATACATACAGTGTGGAAACCACTTATGGAATAAAATTCTTCAAGTCATTATTTTAGAGAATTATAAAAAATGCCGAGACACGTCAACTTTTAAATTTAGTTGTGCGTTATGTAAACATAAATTTAAATGTACAGGGTGATTCACGCAAGTATGCCATAGTCGGTGTTGTTTTTTTTCAATGAAACACCCTGTATATTTGCATATTTTTGAAATCCTCTTAATGAACCGATTCCAACAAACAAAATAATGTATGGTCAATTATGAATTATACAGGGTGAAATTTTTATTTTTACAGTTATTAAACACATACATAAAATACCTGATGTATTTGATTTTAATACATTAAAATAAATGCTCAAAATCTTCTCCACCTAGTTGTTGGCAATAGCACAGTCTCCTATAGAACTCCTCCTTAACTTTGTTTAAAGTTTGAGGTGAAA
>CAJUYG010000156.1:323233-347859 GCA_910591675.1 Galerucella calmariensis | reverse complement strand
GTGGTCCATGATGAGGAGGTCCTCCGTGCGGTGGTCCATGATGAGGTGGTCCATGATGAGGAGGTCCTCCATGATGAGGAGGTCCTCCATGCGGTGGTCCATGATGACTCATTTAAAAAAAAATTTAGAACTGAATGATAATTTTAGATATAGTAATCGACAGTGGCTTCAAGAATTATCTGACAAAGTGTAATATCGACTGGGTTTTATATTACACTATTTTTGTTATCTTATCTCCTATGAGCGGGAATTGATTATATCCACCAACTTTTCTACTTAGAATTGATGATTCAGGTTTATTTATATAATGACACTATAATCGACCTCTAGGCCAAGCAATAGTTAAATTTTTATGACAAGAATCTTAGTAGAAAACGGAAAGACATTAAGTAGTATGAAACTGATGTCCGATTTCACCATCCATTTCCTAAAGTTAGGTAATACCTAAATCACATTTTGGAATGACAAAATAGAATTTACGTTTCACCATGCGCTAAGAAACGCCTAAACATGATAGAAAATACCCAATATTGTCACTCTCAAGTCATTCTTAGCGCGTGGTAAAACAAAAATTTTACTTATTATAATTCCAAAATCTGATTCAAGTATTACCTAACTTTAGGAAATGGTTGGTGAAATTGGGCATGATTGGTACATTCTTTTATTTTCGGATCAGCACAATTTTTTTAAATACATTTTTATTCGTTTTTATTTTTGGTCAATAAAGTAAATCTATTATTGACAGTGAAATATGTCTTTCTTCACAGTAATATGATATGGATCTTTGGGAATAATAAATTTTATAAGCTATTGATTACACTAGATTAAATTAAATTATTGAGCAAATAGTGATAATGATTAATATATTTACCAAGTAAAAAAATGATGAATTTATACTCTCAATATAAGTACTTCAATATCAAAATAGTGGTAAATTTTTGTTCTTAAACAAAATAGTAAGGCCATTATAGGCTTTTCTATATTTGTGCTTATATAAAGCATTAAGCCTAAAGACAGCTTTAGACGTAACTTATCGATTCGGTATACCTCAATACGCTAATTTTAAGCAAACGTCGCATTTGAATAGCTTGTCTCTCGTATGGGTATGAAAATGCATATTCAAATAATTTTTTCGAATGTCACAGTTAAATGGTTGTAACTACAAAAATATACATTCAATTGACTTTTCTTTGAAAAATGTCTTTAGCAACAAACTTTCACATTTGTACAGGTTTTTTCCCATGTGAATCTGCAAATGTCTTTTTAAATTACCGGAGCAATGTCTTCCACACCAACGGCGGCTATGGAAGCCCTCCTGCAACTAACTCCTCTCCACATTCATTTGGAGAAGGAAGCCAGGAGAGCGGCTCATAGGATGCTATCAGTGGAGAGGCAAATAAATGGAGAGACTGAGGGATCACTCAGGATTGATGAGGGAAATACAAAATCACCACATTCTTGGGATTCCTTCGGATCTTTCTGTCTTTAAGGTCCTCATTCCCACGAGAGACCAATGGGATAGCGAAGAAATCTCCTTTCTAGAAACGGACTACGAGATTTACACTGACTGATCCAAAACCAGAAACGGGGTTGGAGCGGCGGTCTTCATCAGGAAACCCAGAGTTGAAATCACAGCCAACCTGGGCAGATACGCTACCGCCTTTCAGGCTGAAATATACGCTATTGAACTGGCTACAAGAGAGCTGATGAATCAACCTATTGTAAAAAAGAGCATAAACATCCTGTCAGAATGCCAGGCTGCTCTTAAAGCTCGAACAGAATAAAATCTAAGATGGTATAGAACTGTCTGCAATCCCTTGAAATACTAGGCAAGGAAAACTGAGTCAATTTTACCTGGGTGCCGGCGCATCGAGGAGTGGAGGGCAATGAGGAGGCCGACAATCTGCAAAAAAGGGATCAGAGACTTTATTTATCGGACCTGAACCATTTTTTGGCATTGCGGAAAGCACTGCTAGATCACTGGGCGGAGAGGAAAACTTACACGTACTCACACGTACTGGGGAGATTTACCGGGGCTCTCTCACTCGAAGGCGTTCATATATACTACTCTTCGAGTACAAAAAATAGGCAGATCCTGAAATGGAGTAGAGCAAACCTTCGCATTCTGACGAAACTGCTTACAGGACATTGTAGACTAAATTACCACCTAAAGAAGTTGAGTCTGGTTCAGACCTCGGTTCTGTAATTTGGAGGACGAAACTGCGGAGCACATACTATGCTCATGCCCAGCCTTTGGCAGGGTAAGGTATAATATATTCGGTTTTAGTACCTTAGAGCCGAACGACTTCAAAAAAGTATCACCAAATACAACCATGGACTTCGTCAGAACAGGCTTGTTGGGTGAATTGTAATCCATTGGGGTGAGCCACAATAGACCTACGAAGGTCGCTTTGGAGGTGGCGAGAAGGCACCACTCACATAGAACCTAACCTAACCTACCTACTTGTTGTTTAATATTTTGGCTAGACCAAATAGTGATCTACTTGCGATTCACTTAATATATATGAATAGAAAAAAGATTAAGATATGGTATTATTAGCCCCATGGGGATATAATGGATATCTTTTTCCCATTTAAGATCATTACTGTGCAAATGATATAGGGAACCAAGGAGATCTTTACAATTATTGCTTTTGAAGACAATTTAATAGTGGGGAGCTCCCTAGATTAATCTGTTCATTATCAACTTCATATTGTGGGTTTCTTAAGTGTCTTCTAATTTCCAATCTACTTCTTGTTTCTTATCACAAATATGCACTACATTATAATTCTGTGTTAGGTGTTAATGAATGTTTGGTATCAAGTAGATGTTTTGTGTAATGTGATTTATCTGGTTGTTTTAATCTGTAAGTGCTTCATTTAAAAAAGTAAGACGTTAATATATTTCAAACATTTTTATTCATCCATAAAAACTATAATATATATTAATATACAGTATTTTTCAAAAACTCACATGCTTATTATACTCTTTTTCTAGTGATTCAGTTACAGTCTAATTCTTATTTGAAAATTTTTTCCCATGTAATTTTTATTTTGCCCATTAGAGAGTTGACAGTTTTCTCATTATGGCTGTGTAAATGTACATTTAAATAACTTTTTGTTGAAAAAGATTTTAAGCAAATGCCACATTTAAACTGTTTTTCTTCGCTGTGGCAATATAGATGCGTATTCAATACACTTTTAAGTGAAAAAGATTTCAAGCAAATGTCACATTTAAACGGTTTTTCCCTGGTGTGGCTACGTAGATGTATATTCAAACCACATTTACGCGAAAACGATTTCAAACAAATGTCACATTTAAACTGCTTTTCTTCGCTATGACACCGAATATGTTCGTTTAAATTACTTTTTGTTGAAAATGATTGTAAGCAAATTTCACATCTATATGGTGTTTCTCCGTTGTGACTTTGTAAATGTTTATTCAAATTACTTTTCTGTGAAAACGATCCTAAGCAAATAACACATTTATACGGTTTTTCTCCATTATGGTATCGTGAATGTACACTTAAATAACTTTTCCCTGCAAAAGATTTCAAGCAAATGTCACATTTAAACGGTTTTTTCCCGATGTGGCGACGTAAATGTTCATTCAAACCACTTTTACGCGAAAACGATTTCAAACAAATGTCACATTCAAACTGCTTTTTTTCGCTATGACAGCAAATGTCAGATTTAAATGGTTTGTCCCCTGCATGGCAACACATATTATGTAACTTTAAATTTCCTTTCTGTGAGAAACATTTTAGACAAATGTCACATTTGAATAGTTTTTCATATGTATGGCTACATTTATGTTTGTACAAATCATATTTTTTCAAGGTTTGAAAACAAATGTCACATTTTAATCCTCTTTTGCCAATTTTTCCATAACAGGGCTTTAAACTATCAATAACATTATCTTGAGCACAGGTTTTGGTTTCTTCCAGCTCGTCTTTCAATTCATTTTTAATTATTTCCATCTTAAATTCTATATGTTTATTCAGATTAGTAAAATTACCAGTACCTCTTTTATTAAATTTCTTATTTTTAAAAAAATGGTTTGTTGAAATATGATAGAAATATTCTACTTGCTTTGCATATAAATGTCCACAAACTCCACAAATAATAATTCCATTGAAAGCATCCTTTTTATTTATAATTTTTCCATTCAATATTCTTCCTGCAAATAGAACAAAAAAATTAAACAATTTAAAAAAATGTCACAATTGAAAAGTTGTAAACCACAAATGCAAAACGTTACTAGTAATTTTGAATTGGATTATCAGTGAATATTATATAATTGTCAGCTCATTAAATTTCACTCACCTCTAAAATTAGTGCGACTCCTCCGTTTCTTATTTAAAGACTTCAGTTTGTTTCCAACGTGAGTGTTAATGTTAACAGATACATTTTCTTGTTTAATTAAAGCACTACTTTCTTCACCTAGATCTGTATTTAAATCATAATTTTCCTCTTGTTTCATCCAATTTACGTTATTGAATATTTCAGATACATTATTTTGAATATATACATTATGTATATCCTCATCCAGTTCTTGTTTAACCTGAATATTATAGAAAGTATTTTCGTCCATTTCAATTTCCTCCTTCTTATAACTCGTTTTTTTATTAACGTCCATAGAAAATCACGAGTGACACTAGGTACATACTGAATAATAATACTAATAAAATAGAACAGTTTCAGAAAATGGAACACAACAAAAAAATTGTTTCAAAATAAAATAACCTATTAAGTTCTTCTTCTTTCTCCTTTGTCCAGTAATATCTTATCTCGGAGGATAATTTGCCCAGCACATACATGAAAATTTTATACAATATTTCAATTCTAATGGTGTCACTCGAACTATAACTATTAAATCGACGTTATGTTTTTGAATGGCGAGAGACATGAAATTTCCACATACACATTATTGTTCTTTCTTTTATTGATGTTGTCCTCAGGGCCGGATTAAGCAAGCGCGGGGCTCGTAGCAAATTCCCTTGCCCTTGATCTGCTATGGGTTCTTAAGTATAAAGTGGTAAAAAACAATTCAATACTCTATACGTTTATTTGCTATCTATAGGTATGAAATTTGGTGTTTTATTTACGCCAAGGAATTAGTCGGGTACCGAGTGCCTGACGTTTCATACGCTTCCCTTGAAAAATTACGCTGAGTCAGATATGAGTGGGTTTGAATATGCGGGGCCCCCTTTTTGCTAAGGGGTTAATCCGGCACTGGTTGTCCTTCTTATCATCTAGCAACTTATGGTCTTGGCCAAATAAGATTTACAGTTATAGCTCTAAGTACAATAACAATCCAATAGCAGAAAGCAGAAAATATATAATATATGATTTTTATTTGCATCTCAAATAAGCTTTACATTTTGTCAAAAATTTTGTAATATTATTGGGCAGAACACAAATATCTAATAAACAATTTTTGGTTAAAAATTGATAGTTAATAACTAGTTATCAACCAATGACCGGTTAACAAAATTATTAACCGGTTAATACCCATCACCGAGACGAACAAAAAATATACATATTTTTCATTTTTTAAATTTGCTTGAAGTGCTGATTTCAGAAATACAATTTTTTGTGTGTGTTTTGGAAGCCGTTCTGATGCCGGAAGCACTGCAGCCTATTGACTTATTGTATTCTACTCCCACATTTAGTCCACCCATCCAGTTATCCCCGTACCTTCGAGTAGACGGTATAGGTCCATTGGATGTGTGCCATATACTTCAGGTGGCACATTGGCTTCTCCGATGATTGTTTGTCTCCTCGAGTCCAGTGCCTCACAGTCAGATAAGATATGGGTTAAGGTCTCGGTCACCATAAAACAAAGTCTGCAACTGAGGTCCCCGTTATATAGCCCTATTTTATGCAGGTGATCTTTTACCGGGGTATGACCAGTTAGATAACGTGTAATAAATCTTAGCTTATTCCTACTGATATACTGTGTACCTGCTTTGGAGTGTTCCTCCACTGAAGTCTATGTTGGCTTTGTACCCATTTTTGTATTTGCCCTCGGACTACCTTCTTTATGATCCCAAGAGCTGGTTCTGGTCCAAATAGCTGATTCTCTTCTCGCGAGTTCATCAGCTTGTTCATTTCCAGAGATACCGCTATGTCCCGGCACCCACACCAATCTTACTTTAATGTGGTCTGCTAGTTCATTTATTCTTTCTGGCATTTTTCTACCAGGCTGGATGTTACCTTGCGGCTATTTAAAGCTGCAAGGGCTGCCTGGCTGTCAGTTAGTATGTTTATCTTATGAGTGTCAGTCCTATGTTTGTTAATTCTGACACATTATAGGATAGCATAAATCTCTGCCTGAAATACAGAGTTATGTTCTCCTAGTGAGAAGGAGCATCTTGTTTCTCATTTCACTAAACACCCCTGCTCATGCCCCTTCCCCAGTCTGTGACCCGTTTGTGTACCAGGTCTCTCCTCTGGGAAACTTCAGCCTGCTTTGGTCTTGCCAGTTCTTTCTGTGAGGTATTTCTACCTCATATTCAGGACTGTGGAGAAGCTTAATGGCCATTTAGTGTTTTCATATCTAAAATGGCTCCACTTATGATGTCCTTAATGGATATGTGTCCTGATCTAACTAATTTGTTGCTCAGGTTACTTTACTGGCTAAATAGTCCCATCCTTGCTTCCCCCATTATCACGAGGTGTAATGGAGGAAGGCCGAATAAGGCTTCTAGTGCTTCTCATGCACCCTGCAATACTGAGACAAGCAAGTATTTGCACCTTGCCTAGTCTCATCATTGCATTCTTTTGTGTCGTCTTTGTCCACCATACCAAAGACGCATATGTTATTATGGGTTTAACCACTACACTGTATATTATCCAGTGTATCATTCGCGGACTCAACCTCCATGTTTTCCCACACGTTTGTCTTGCTGCTACTTTTTCCATTTGTTTGGTCCATGTTAATCTCGAGTCAATAATCACCCCGAGCTATTTAACATCCATAACTATTGGAATCTGCGTACCTTGAAGGGATAGTTGTCCCAATCCTACCAGGTCCCTTCTTTTGGTATAGGGTGATATATGTTTGATTTGGTGGGATTTATTTTTAAACCTACCTATTTCGTCCATTTTGTTACTACGTTCAGAGCCTGTTGCATGCGCTCTCTGACCGTAGTATTGAATTTGACTGTGATATGATGACCAGATCGTCCGCATATCCTAAGACAGTATGCTGTTCCTGTTTGAGTCTCCTTATCAGTCCGTTCATTACAAGGTTCCATATTAGAGGAGACAGGACTCTTCCTTGAGGACACCCTCTTAAAACCCGGGCTGATAATGTTTCACCCATCAAGGTTGAAAAGATCGCATGCAGTCTATCCACCTGCAGCTTGTTTCGTCAATTTGCTTTTGACGAATTGCCCTAGTGATTACTTTGTGAGAGGTGTTATCAAAGGGACCCTCTATATCAAGGAAGGCTACTAATAATATTTCCTTATTTTCTAGACCGTACTCTTTCTACCTACTCTAATGTGCAAGTCTACCAGTTTTCCAATGTCTTCAGTACAGATGACATCAGACTTATGGGTATCAGGGAATTTGCTTTATTGTCACCTGTTTTACCAGGTTTAGGAATAAAGACCACCCTAACATTTCTCCAGACCTTTGGTCCCATGCTTGCTCTAAGGATCGTACAGTCTGCTGAGTGTATAATGCCGTTTGCCTTTTGCAGCATAATTGGATAAATCCCGTCCGGTCCGTGATTTATATGGTTCAAATGAGTGTATTGCCCCTTTTATTTTGCTTTGATTTACCACTTGCCTAGATACTTTCCACCTTTCCTCGTTACTACGGTTTGGAGTCCTCGAGACAATAATGTTGTTCTGTATCTAATGATTCATAATTTATTTTGCATTCTGGAAAATGTATTTTGCATTCTGGAAAATTTACTCCGAGAAGTTCTACGAGAGTTTCCTTCCCGCTTTGTGTATATATCCCATATATTGTCTCTAATGAGTTAATTGTCATTTGAGGATCTTTGGAGAGTATCTTATGGAGTATAGCATATTCGGAGGTCTGTTCTACCTCTTCACAGTGTTTCCTCCATGAGTCTCTCTTCGCGATCCTCAGAGCCTTGAAATACTACATACATAGAGTATTGAATCTTTACAGAATTGCAGGGATCGAATTAGTATTTGACAAATCGAAAAATTATTACAGGGTGGTCAAAAATGAAGAATTTTCGTTGATGAAAGAAATGGACAAATTTAAAATGATTAATTTTCGGTGAAGGGTGCAGCTTCATGAATAACATTATTAAACATGGGAGGAATTTTTACGAGATCCACCCTGTATACATCAATAAACGTCATTACTTTTTACACGCGTCAAAATAAATGTATATATTTCTCGGAGAAAGCAATAAACTATGGACGTAAAAATAATTATCGAATATATATTATGATGCTATCATCATGAACACCCATTTATCGATATAGATGTAGGACGTTTCCATAGCAACAGAAACCGATGTAAACAAAGAAAAGAACCAGCTCACTAGTGTTCGCGTATTTTATGATAATATATGTTTGGATGGAGAAATGGTTTAACGGAAGCAAACTGTGGTTATTCGGAAACCAATTGCAATTGCTACCTAAAAGGTAAGTAAATTAACAAGTATTTTGAAGAAAAAAAATTGTTTCAACATTTGACATTCGTAGAAGAAATTATTAATAACATATGGTAGCCTACAGATTATTTTAATAACAAAAAAAAATTTTCATAATGGCAATTTTGACTGATGACAATGCAAATAAGCTTATTAAAAAATTTCACTAAAAAATATATTACACCTAACGAAATATTAAATGACCTTTAAGCAATGTAACTAATAACGTCATCAATACTAGGGGGAGTTGGTTCATTATTTTCAAATACATAGCATTAGGTCAAAGGGGAAACTTGACATACTCTACCCTACAAAATCGTGTATAAATAAGTAGGTTTCCTGCTTTCTTTCCCGATGGCGCCATCACTATTTCTTTTATAATAATCTCAAGATAAAGTGAATTTAGATTCAAATGCTAATTAACCTCAACAAATCATTTTTTGGGAGAGAATTTGACATTTAAACTTTGTTATCGACTAGTGTGTTTGTTTAAGAACTAGAACACCTTTGAAAAGCATGGAGCGATATGAAAAAATTGGAAAACTAGGCGAAGGCAGCTATGGTATAGTGTACAAATGCAGAAATAGAGATACTGGTGAAATAGTGGCGATTAAAAAGTTTGCAGAAAGCGAGGAAGATCCTCTTATTAGAAAGATCGCACTTAGAGAAATTAGGCTATTGAAAGTAGGTGAAAATTTATTATTGGTACGCACATACGTTTTGATGAAAATTATTTTTCATTTTTTACCTTGCACTGTTTAATATTCTTTATATTCATGGCTTCTCAAGAAAGCATGGACCTCTAAAAATGAGTATTCACTGTATTCACCATGTTATTAAACTAAATTCGTTTAAAAATTTTAATACTTCTTCAAGAAACAACCGCCACTAATGTCACTCACAGGTGAGGTGGAAGGTGGAAGACGTTAAAGCGACAGTTGTTGACATGTGTCATGTCAATTTTCGTTTTCTTGCTGCTAGTACCACAGAACTAAACACTAGTTCTGTGGCTGGAGCCATAGAAACAGTTGAAACGGACGAGAGAAATCAAATGAGCAATACAAATTGACTTATAGAAATTATGTGCAATTTAATTTTGGTGAAAACCATGTTATTAACAAATTTTGAACTAAATTAGGTTAGATTCTATAAGAAATAACTCAATTGTGTGTAAAATGTCAATAGCAGCTATTTTTCGAATTCAACTAAAGTGATTTGTTCATTCCGATTTAAGCATAAGGCGCGTTGAATGCATGGAAAATTGTTCCAATTTAATCGATGTCCCCATTGATAGCGCTGAGTCTTCAGCAAAGAATTTTTACGCTCCTTCCAGCGCATTGACTGCTCCTACTCTCGACATGAGGCAGCTGATACCAGTAGGGGATCTCTGGAGGCGCGATGGTGCTGCCACATAGAGAGTCCCGTCAGTACTAAAATTTCTAATTTAATGAGAACCAGAATGAAAACTGTAACGCGGTAAGGGGTAGTTGCAGATTCTTTCACATATATCAGCGCTGACATCCTAGCCTAAGTATTTTTTCACCTATGATCCTGCAGACCAACGTTTTTCGACGTGTATCGCAGGGTAGGAGATCTCTGAAGGCGCGAAGGTGCTGCCACATAGGGAGTCCCGTCAGTACTAAATTTCTAATTTACTGAGAACTGTAACGCAGTTATTGGTAGTTGCGGATTCTTCCACATAATATATAAGCGCTGACATCAGTGACATCCTAACCTAAGTATTTTTTTTCATCTACGGTTGAATACGTTTATGATAATCGACATGACAATTTTCGTTTTGTGTTTGTTAGAACCATGGAGCTAAGTTCTTTGTTTAAGACCACATGAAATTAACGTTACACTTTGACATATAAATAGTAAATTATTCAAAAACCGAGACATTTCAATAAAATATTTTTTAGAACCTGAAACATCCAAATCTAGTCAACCTTATCGAAGTGTTCCGAAGAAAACGTCGTCTTCATTTAGTATTCGAATTT
Source organism: Galerucella calmariensis (assembly GCA_910591675.1). Classification (NCBI taxonomy): domain Eukaryota; kingdom Metazoa; phylum Arthropoda; class Insecta; order Coleoptera; family Chrysomelidae; genus Galerucella; species Galerucella calmariensis. The sequence continues at coordinate 337,212 of CAJUYG010000156.1, read as the reverse complement.
TGCGATAAAACCGTACTTAGCGAATTGGAAAAATACCCTCGAGGATGTCCCGATCTACTGACACAACAAATTATCTGGCAAACGCTTCAAGCGGTGGCTTATTGTCATCAACACGGATGCGTTCACAGAGACATTAAACCTGAAAATATACTTTTGACGGCTACGGGTGTGGTAAAGTTGTGTGATTTCGGCTTTGCTAGGCTGCTAAGTAAGTCATTCATTTTGAAAAAAATTCCATTATCCCTGGAGAGTAGTTGTTTCTTTTATAAACTCAATGTTTGAAAGATTATTTTCAATCTATTGCTTTTGTTTTAAGATCCAGGTGAAAATTATACAGATTATGTTGCAACTCGGTGGTATCGAGCGCCAGAATTATTAGTGGGTGATACCCAATATGGTACACCGGTAGATGTATGGGCCATAGGTATGTATATTTTTTGAAAAAAAATTCCTTTATCTTAAAAAAGAATCTGTAATTTTCTTTTTTTACTCCGCTATTGTCCTCCAAGCGGTCTAACCAATACAAATTTTACGAATTGTTATTCGACCAAAGTTTGAAGTGCTAAAAATATCACCAACAAATTTTAGGCTGTGTCTTGGCGGAATTAATAAGAGGCGAAGCCATTTGGCCGGGAAAATCCGATGTAGACCAACTTTTTTTGATAAGATCTACAGTGGGAGAATTGTTACAAGGACATATGCAAGCTTTTAAAAATAACGATTTCTTTAGTGGCACCATTTTGCCATCACCAGTACAAATAGTTCCTTTAGAAGTGCGATTACCGATGGCGAATGCAACCACACTAGACTTTCTACATGTGAGCTAATTTTTATTTTATTTCAAGCACCTTTTAAAAGGGCAATATTTTTGGTGCAATATTGGTAACTATAGCCCAGCCAACATGACTAGCATATGACTCTGCCATATATATCTCGGCAACACTGTTTGCAACACTATGGCCCTTTAATGAAAATAATTTGGCGGGCTACACAATCGTGCAAGAATGGCTGACGAGATCATTCGCGTCGCAGCGACTTACACAAGGTTAAAGAAAAAGAAGAGTAGATTGTGGATTCGACCTTAGGCGTGTTTAAATGGAGACCGAGTTATTTAACCCCCCACTATTAAAATGACAGATTTCGTGTGTCCTAACCGTGGAAGGGAAAATGGTCTGTGGGGAAAATTATTGAGATTTATCGCTACCTGGCCAACTGACAGATCAAAGTGTAACTATGTATAAAAATATCAGAAAATAAGAAATAGAAAACTAAAAAATAAACCTAAAAACCCAGGTCCAAACAGGGTTTCGAACCTTGGACCTCTGGGTTGTGAGTTCAGTATGCTACCTACTGGGCTAATTTCACATTCAGTCACATCGAATAGAAGGATAAAGGCTGCATTGACGCATGCGCACCGCAACATCTGTCATTTTAATAGTGGCGAGGAGTTAAATAACTCGATATCCATTTAAAAGCGCACACTGAGCTCACAACCCAGAGTTCCTAGGTTCGAAACCCGGTTTCGACCAGGGTTTTTTTGTTTATTTTTATTGTGTTGCAGCTCCTAAAAATATTGCCCGTTTAGAAGCACCTTTAAAAACTCGCTGTTGGCCAAAGATTAACCTGTAACTGACAGTCAACTGCACATTATAAAACAAAGTATTCAAATTTCAGAAATGTCTGGATAAAGATCCGGTGAAACGGTGGACTTGTGAGAAGCTACTTACCCACGAATATTTTGACAATTTAAAAGTAAAAGAAGCAGTACATGGACAATATATCGATAGGTTAGGAGATAAATCAAGGGTGAGTATTAGACTGTTCCCAAAAATTCTACTAGGTACTATGCAAATCATCTGATTGATGTTTTTTTGTTTCAGAATTCACTTCTCGGTACTACGTTACCGCATTTGGCCGGTTCGTCGCCGATCAGCCCTTCTAAACCCAACAATAACTTGCAGAAATCCAAGGTGGATCATTTACCGACTATTTGACAAAGGTTTTCGCTGTTCAGCTGACTTTGACATATATATTTTTAACCAATTGATAAATTTTGTCGACACGGCACGTTTTGTGATATCCCACATCGTTTAGTTACAAATTGTTGGTGCTGGCAACTAAGTTCTAGCCGTTTATTTAAAAAATTTCAACATTTTGCATGGTGCTCCACACTTCTTGTATTTTCCCTGCCAGTTCTCTTGAATTTGACGAACACTTACGTTAAATAGTAAGAAAATTCTTTCAAAAAGAACGTTTAAATAGTGCAAATTCACACTCCAGTGTTAAATTTCACCACTGTGGCGTTTTAAGATCGTCATGTTTTTAAGCTAACTGTGCCAATCAGCTCACATTTAGTAACATCGAATAGAAGGTAAAAGGCTGTTTGGACGCATGCGCACCTCAACTACTAAATTTGACGTAGTGGGTCATTTTACTTCAATCAATCGGATTACGATAATTATAATGGGATCCAACAGGCGTCTTTATTGGCTGAATGTGTTCTGCTGCTAGACGCTCGTAGAGATTTGAATTTAAGTTGGCATGTGAAAACACTAATAAATGAACCACTTTCAAATATTTTAACCATATACATTTTTTTTTATTTATATTTATTTAATGTCGCCCGAACCACTGAGGTTATAAGCGACAACTGTTATAATTCTTTTAATGAAACATATAAATTGATCGAACAAAACAACTGTTTGAATTATTTCAAATAAATGACGTGAGATATTGAAATTTAAAACAAAATGGCGAGAACTAAGTTACCTACCAACTTATTAAAGGGGAAAAATAAACTGCAAATTATTAAAAGCTGGTTGTGGTAAATCTATGTTTATTGTAAGATTGTTTCAAATTGAATAAATATATATTATATTAACATTATTTCCATCTTTTTAAATAAAACCTCCACTCTTTTTCACTGTGTATGTTATTTCAGTTTTCTTAGCTTGTGTTAGGTTATAATACTGTCGAATCAAAATGTCTAGATTTCTGTTTTGGCTCAGGTAAATAAAAGCCAAAAAAAAAATTGTAATTATTTATTAGAAAAGTTAACCTACATAATTTAAATGTCGACATTGGCAATTTTTTTTGTGAATATCGATATTTAAGTTACATATCTTCAGTATCAGACTCAGAGTCTGCCTCCATTGCTTGTTTAGCAGCTTTTTCTGCATCTGCGTACACTGATTCAGGAACTTTGGTGTGATAACCATCAGTATCTTTACAAACCCATGAAAGTTCTAATTCGAAATTTTTGTCTTTCAGTTCGTCATGTACAAGATAAATACTGAAAAGTAACAATATTTTTTAAATCTATTACCGTTGTATAGGTAATATACAATGTGTAACATTTCTTAACCATTGTCAACCTGTCTCTGGTTATTGACAAGTGACACAATCATCCTACTAATGATCTAGAAATCCCATATAGTAACACATTTTTACTTTTTAAATATATACTAAAAAATAAACGTATATTCAGAGTAACTCATACATACTCCTACCTCATATTGAGGCTCCTATGGAGAATATCAAATGACCAATGAAATTTGTGTGCTTCCATTGCAGAAAAAAATTAAGTTTTAATTATCAAGTCACATCTATTATAATCTTCACAAACTAATAGTTTTCATCTATTCACTGATAAATTTTCCGCCCTCATAACGTTTATCAATTATTTTTGAATATTGGATGCTCAAAACAATTAGTTTGTCAACAATGCATTAATTTCGTTCTTTCTCCTAGATATAGCTTTTTACCCATTAAGTAATAAATGTGGTTGACCTAAGAACTAATGTCAAATAGTATACTCACATTTTGGCAGCTTCCTTAACAAGTTCTTTGCAAGTAAGTTGGCCTAATTTTAATTTTTCAATTTCAGTTTTCGCAGATTGTTTCGCTTTACCGGTAGCGCATCCAAAATAACCCTAAAGAAAATAAACGTTTCAGTTTTATTTCAAAATGCAGTGATTATACTTACATAGCTAACTCCTGATGGATCAATTAAATACATATATGGCTCATTATCCTCGTAGCTTGATAATATTACACTACATCCAAATGGTCTTACAGCACTGTATAAAGTATATGCATGCATGTACATACTAACTCTATCATTCAAATACTTAAGTGGAATGTTAGTTCCATATTGGAGTCTATAATTGGCTGCTTCCTTTCGTGCAATTTCAACTATTTGTCTTGCATCTGCTATCAAGCCAGAAAATGCCTAAAATAAACAAAATTTTCATCAAAAGCATTGAATCGGTTTCTAATTATTGTAAAAGTGAATAGACACTATGAACTACAGAAAATATTTTATACCATTCCTATGTGTTTATCAATGTTAAAAATTCTTCTGTTTGTTGATGGTTCATGTAACTTGGACATAATAAGTTTTTCTGCTGCTAGTATAATTCCATCTTTGGCTCGTAGTCCTATAACGGTCCCGCTATTCTCTACAGCTTTCATTGCATACTCCACTTGGAAAACTCTACCATCGGGAGAAAATTGAGAAGCTGATAGATCATACTGTAAAATGTAGGTTATTTCATTATGTATGTTCAAAGAATTAATTTAAAATACTAACCCCTGTTCCTATTGAACTCATTTTATTATTTTTTTCAAAGAATACTATATAATATAATCCGGCAAGACGGAGTGATATTGCTTTTTCTCTAACCTGACTTATGAAGTAGTGTCAAGTGTCAAAACTGAAGCTGCACTTGATTTACTCCGAGCTTTCCTTGTTCGTTCAATTTCTCTGGATTATCTTAACCATAGATCTATTGAAAAATAGTAGAAAGTGCACTGATATTCTGGGGTGCATTTCAGCATTTAGCCAAGGTCACCTACAACGTTTAGCGACAAAAATGTGATGTTGAGTATATAAAATATAAATCACAGAGCATAATATAATTAATATACCAAATGCAACTGCATGAAATCATAGAGACTATCAGCTCTGGTGCAGATCCGGATCTGTTCCAGAGCCACATTTTTAAGAACACACACAAGTCATAAGTTTGACTGACTTGACATCCCAACTTATAAACATGATGGTTTGACACTTTGACACATTTGACATCAAAAGAATGGAAGTAAAACAAAACTTTTAAGTGGAGAAAAATAATAATTATTACTATAGAATCAATAATTTAAAAAAAATGTGCTCGGTAAATAATGATAAGTGTGAAATTGAAATTCACAGGCTACCAGTGAATTCCGAGGAGTATACAATTAATGATTGGACGATGAAATATACGAAGTCTCATATACTCCATTCAATTTGTACTAATAACGATGCATGTAGTTCCAAACCTGGCGAACGATGTCTATTATGTGTGTAAGTTACACTGGCTAAAATTGAAGATAATTCAAAGAAGCAGTTACAATCTCAAGTGAAATGATATGTTAATATATTTTTTTTAATGTTTATAGATATAACAATGAACTTGAACTGCCTCATTTGCCTGAAATGGTATTTCCAAACAATCAATTAACTGTTAAACACAAATCAGGTCTATTGGCAGATTTTAATGCACTGGATGCTTTGAAAGCAGTCAATAATGGTAAACAAAGCATACAGGTAGCCAATTCCGATACATGGAGGGAATCCAGGTTAGTAAAAAATTAATTTGAACGCTTTTTAAATTGTGTATTAGTTCCTCTATGATTGGAACTCATTTTCATATTATGATTTGCTTGATTAATTATAGAGCACCAGAAAATTTGGGAGAAAAAATCAAACCTTTCGATTGGACCTTTAGCTCAGATTACAGAGGTGGGCTTTCAGGAGCACAAGCTATAAATGATACAGAAGAAAGGATTAACATCGAAAAACTAAAGGAGAAGGAGAAAATATTATTTTATCAGGAATTAATGTTGTATGAAGACGAATTACATGACAATGGAATTTCGTCCTGTACAATTAAAATTGTAAGTTTTATTTACTTTTTCTTTCTCCACTTCTTTTTTCTTTCTCAAGTTAAATTTATTTAAAATGTCTTTTTTTGTTGTTGCAGCGAGTGATGCCGAGTTCGTTTTTCGTTCTGTTGAGATTTTTTTTGAGAGTAGATAACGTGATGGTTCGAATAAACGATACTAGATTGTTTCACGATTTTTCGACCAATTATCTATTGCGAGAATACACGAATAAGGAATGCGGCGTCAAAGAATTGAATTTACCTTTGACGATGTTCGGCGATCCGAATTTGTTATCGCCCCATATACCGTTAAGAACATCGAAATTTGAAAAAATTATGATTCAACCAATAGAAATTTAATTTAGTTTAATGCCAATATAAAAGTTTTCTCATTATAATGACCGTATCGATCGAATTTGTATTTTTATTTAATAAAAGTGATTTTATTTAAATTTGTGGATTGTTATTTGAATTTTTTAATCTCTTCAAAGAGGTCTCAGCTGTAAGAAGCCTGGGAGTGAGTGGCTATTTACGACTGGGTCCGTTGAAGACGAGATAATAAATTGAATATAAAAAAATAGGCAGAAGTAAAAACATAAAGAAATGAACCACTTAACCCCCTTTTAATGTGTCTTCAACAATTACCCAGCAACTCAACTCCAGGAATGTACCTCTGGTAGTAGGAGAATGGATACTCAAGATGCTCTCTAGTAGAGCAATAAGTATCAATGTAGAAGAGATCACAGTTAGAGGACTGGTCATGAAGGGATGTCCATTATCACCCCTTCTTTGGAACATAGTCCTGGATACCCTGATCAATCACCTCAACAATAATGGATTCTACACAATTGCATACACAGATGACATAGTTATCTTGTAGACTGGCAAATTTGTGAACACACTGTGCGATACAGCGCAGGATGGGCCTAAATTAATAGAAACATGTAAGGAACACTCACTGTCCATCAAACCCAGGAAGACTGAGATGGTCCTGTTCTCCAAGAAAAGAAGCTTATCGGGTTTAAAACCTCCCAAAATCTTCAAAAGCAAACTAAACTTCTCGGAAGACAGGAAACTAACATAGAACTCTCTCCTACATAGCAGAGCAAAAAGAGCATATGTGGCTTATGAGCAGTGTCGGAGGATAGTGGGACTCACAAGGGGTCTGTCACCCCGTGTGGTCACCTGGATATACACTGCAATAATAAGACACATGATAACATATAGAGCAATTTCATGGGGACCGAAGGTCCTACAAGCAACGCTCATCCAAAAATTATATCAAATACAGAGAATGGCTTGTTTAAACATCACAGGAGAACAACTCCAACTGCGGCGATGGAATTAATTACCGATCCGATCCCTCTGAACCTGTACGTCAAGGAGGTTGCGTTAATGGCCATGGTAAGATTGCGCACGGCTGGTGTAAACCCCAAAGTAGAAGTGGGTCAATTAAGGCTAAGCCTTTATGGCAAGAGGCGCTTACTGAGCTACCTCTGCTACAGGCAGCCAATGATGCAATTGAACCCAGGTTTGTGTTTGATAAACCCTACAAAATACAAATAAAACAGATAACACAGAGTCAGATGCTGCAAATGCAGTACGCATATATACAGATGGCTCAAAAACGAAAGAAGGCTAAGGATGTGGAGTTTACTCCATATAGCACTAAGTCTAAGGATTAAATGGGGTATGGGAAAAAATACCAGCGTGGTTCAAACAGAACTAGCTGGTATCTCAATTGCCACAAAAGAACTAACCAAAAAAGGAATTTCTGGCAAAAACATAACAATCTGCACTGACAGTAGACAAGCCCTATCAGCTTTGAACAGACAACATGTAGTGTAACCAAGATTTAGCCAGCGCCTCGTCAGATAACAATACTATCCTGAGGGGGGTTGAAGGTAATCGCATTGCCTATTCATTAGCCAGGGAAGCGGCTGGACTTGACATTTTAGGACCCAGTGATACCTACGGCCTGACGACTTCGACAATTGCGGAACTAGCCAAACACCCATGATCAATCCCTTAAGAGATGGGATATGGAACCAAAGGATGCAGGATCACCCTGGGAAGCTGGCGTCGAAGATTTATTTGGCGATGAATATGGAAAAACCTACGCTTAACAGTAGGATTTCTGACTGGCCACTGTCAACTAAGGAAACACCTCCATACTATGGGGCTAGTGGACACACCTCTATGCAGGATGTGTGAACAGGAAGATAAAACTGTCAGGCATGTGTCTTATGCGAGAGTCAATAAGAGAGTGTGTCTTCGGTGAGTCTTTGCCTACACCTGCCGACATAAAGGAGATGTCTCCTAGTGACCTGCCCACCTTCCTGGGAAGGACATGATGGACGATGACCTCGGAAGACAACTCCTCGGGAGGATGTAGAATGGGTCACATGTGGCCTAAGTGCAGAATGTGTCTTCGTACGCGAATGATTCTGGTATTTTCGTAAATAAATTGAGCTTCCATAAAAAATTACTCGTACTCCTATGATTATCAACACCGTCCAAAAAATGTTTTGTACGCTCATGATACAGAAATTTTATCGTACGCCTACGGTACAATTAATTTTTTTTATATAAATTACCTAATTCCTTTTCAGTTTTTTAACGTAAGCTCATGATTTAGAAATTTTCATAGAAATAAATAAATTGAGCCCTGCTCTTATCGTCTATATACCTATCAATATTTTTACTGAAAAACGAAAAGAAAACGTTGAAGCTTTTGTCCTTGCAATACCTTGTTTTTCGATTTTCAATAAAAACTGTTTATCCAGTAGGATTTTTTTTATTTTTAGTTCATTCCTCCATTATTGGAATTGGCTATTTATTATATATAATACCTTTCATTTGGTACAAGATATATTGTTTGGGTTGTGCGTAGCAGCCCATCAGGCACTTGAATTAAATATACATACTTATATATCGTTTCCCATGTTAGGTATCTACTTGCATTCCATAAGCTTCATGTCTTCTATTTAGGCCACTACAGTCTAACTCTGAGGGATTTTGAGTAGTTCTATTGATTGGATTATTTCCTTTTCAAAGTGCTTCTGTATGTTCTCACAAAATCACACTATAATGCAAGTAGCTAGGGGTTTAATCACTTTTTGTACACATAAAGGTTTACTGATGTATAGATGTTCCTCGTTTCTCAGGGTACAATGTCCATAGTGGCCAGGTTATGGTAACTATTTCTTGTATGAAGGCAACGTTTTGTCAACCTCTATTTGAATTAGTGTTTTATGTCCAGCCAATTCCGGATTTCCCCTCCTATGCACCTTTATTGGGATTCCACAGAAAGGTTAAGTCTGTTTCAGAGGCTTCTTTATCTGTGTTCGACACGTCTGCAGATGATTTCGGACAAATTTACCTACTTATAAATTAAGTTTATGGCCACAATAAGTTATTTGTTCTTAATTGCCTTTATACCATAGAGATACTACAGATAGAAGCAACAAGCCATAAGCCGTTGTGTAAGTGGGAATTGGGAATATCCGTCTTAACTCTGGTGAAAGAGGAAGAGACAGACGATCATAGAATTTTCTGCCTTTGTCTGTGTCTATAGCATGCGCGTCATTAGAGAAAGACAGTCAGAACCTTTGACTTTCCATTTCTCTCTTACAGGCTGACGGGTTCCAAGCTGGCCTCTTGCCTCTATCTGTATAGTATATGCTTTATACCTTAGTCTATTTTTGGCAGGTAAAGTTTGGTTTACACTATATAGCGCTGGAGAGCTATATGAAAAATGAGCTTTGCTAGATGTAGCTCTGCTATAAGTAAATTTGATGCTAATTTTGTGTAGCAGATCTACATACAGCTCTGCTATAAGTAAATTTGATGCCATTCCGTGTAGCACAGCTACATATAGCTTGGGATAAACCGCAATAAACAAACATGCGACATCAAAGGTGCCACGGTGGCCTCTAGGGAGAGGCCAGCTACATATCTAGCTACGCTACAAACAAAAACGCACAGGTAGCAGAGCTATATAGCTCAGATTCACTTTGATGTTTACCGAAACTTTTGGATAGTATGTTATCTGCTATATAGCAGATCTCCAGTGTCACTTTTTGAATTTGTAATCCTAACTTAAGTAAAATTGCAAGAATTACATAGAAAAAATGTGGGTTAAGTCTGTCGTTGTTCAGCGGTGCCTTATTAATCATTACAATATGGAATGTTCGGTTCTCCGAAAACTGTCAGTTCAGTAGAGTTTTTCTTTGTGTAGAGGTTTCTGTTACCATACCATATAATGCAGAATGGCAAGGTAGTTTGAGGTCTTCCTCCCATAATATTACATTCAACATACATTGGGCAGCATTGGGTAATAAAAGCGTTAAAAAGAATGCAATGTATTTTCAGCTGCAGACCTAGTTAGTATAATTACCAAAAATTCCAAATTAGAAAATCAAAATTCTAGGAAATACACCAACAATTTACATAGTTAATTTTGAATTACCTTGTATATATGCTACAAAACGTTCATGGAAAATTCCAGAATTCAACAAAACTACTACTACGCAGCTGCCTACCAAAACATCAATAAACCTTTAAAGAGAGACATAGATAAAATCATGCAATGCTAGACAAAGACAAACAATGTCCCCCAAAAACAAGCTGACACGCAGATGTTCTAGAACATCGTCGAAAAATTGAAACGTATAAATAGCGCGGCTCTGTTATATGTGACGCAGTTTCAAGTTAGTGGTTGCTGAATAAAGTGCAGTGGGTCAGGTTTGTTATTTGAAGGTCGACAAGGGAACAAAGAAAACAGGATTTGTATAGTATTTCATTTTGTAAACTATTTACATGTATATCAACGTTTCTGCTTTGAGAATTTACTCGAAATAATAGCTTGCTGAAATTTTGTTGGAAATTACATTAGAAACCTGTTTACACCTGGCCAGTGTAAATAGGTCCGTTAGTTATAAATTGAATAAATTATATAAAACAACCTATTTTAAATAGCAAAATGAGCAAGTTTTCCTAAACATTTCGTTGTTGTTTGGTTCCAAAAAAAAAACATATTCCATTAATTTCAGAGGTTTCACCATATGACGTAAAACATCGTAATCCAAAATGGCGGCTAGGGTGCGGTTCGCCAACTATTTCGAGATACGAGACTTTATCGAAAATCGATTAATCTACAAAAGCTGATTTTTTAACGCATAGAAATGGTATGATTTAAAGAAAATTAAGTAAATATAAAATAATTTTTAGAGAAGCCTCGGCTTCGATTAGGTTCTAAATGACGTCAACATCGTTGGCAAGTTTTTAATACTTTTCTAGATATTGGTTGCACGCAGGATACTATTTTATTTAAATTGGAAAGGAATTTCGACCCTTGTTATACGAGAAAATAACCCCTACATTAATAACTAAACGACTTTGAAAGGAACTTCTAGTTTTGTCGATTACTATAAAAAATATTACCGCCTGGACAATAATTAATTTTTACCCAGCTACTTTTTATTAATGTTGAAACCATTATTATATTTAATAACATATCTACTACCTCATAATTTTAGATCTTACCCCTATGGAGTTTGTATTAAACAAAAATCGATTTAAAATAAACTACTTAAGATGTCGGTTATTATTGATTATTTTTGTTACAATTACCCCGTTTTTGAGAGTATACATTTATATCAGAATGTTTAGGAAGTCACAATAATGTGAAGGTACCTATTACAAATTAAGCCTCTAGTCCATAAACAATTAACATGTACGGAAATAAATAACAATTTTTATAAATACTATTTTGAAGGATTTTTTTTAGAAGAAATATATATTTTTCACATTGTGTGAGATTACTTAACATTCTGTATATTAATTAAAATCGAAACTACGTTTCGTTGACTACTATATAGGAGATTTTAAAATTTGGGCGTATTACAGTAAGTACACAATTTAGTATTCTTAACCTTTTTATTTTTTTCGTTGATGAACATTCCCAGTTTATTTTTTGAACTTGCCTCATAACTAACAAATTGAATTGAAAAAATGGTACTAGGATTCCCTAACGCACCTTGGAAACAAAACAACTGAACAATAATAATTATAATCCACGGCAGTGTTGCATTTATTTTTCAAAATCCTTGGTAATCCATAGGTATTCACCGAAAATAATATTTTTATTATTGAAGCTGGTTTTATCTTTAAAGAGTGTGTTTGTTGAAATTTAGTTCCCTAGCTTCTTTGAAATGTTGAAATTTATCAAGTCGCTCTTAGAATAAAATCTTGAAAATGGAATAAATTGTCGATTGTAGGAAACAAAAGCAATTATTATTATAAATCAAAAGGTTGGAGAGGGGAAATTGGTAAATAAAATTTTTAATAATAAGGTTTAGTTCAAATATTATAATTCTGAACTGGAATTGATGAAATGAGTACAAACGTTTATATTTAAAAAAAATCTGCTTGTAGCAGGATAAGTGTATGATTTTAACAAATTACTGTATAGAGATGAATAATTAAACATAATGTATTATAAAAAGATACGAAACGTCTCGGGGGAGGATTTAGAAAAATCACAGAGCGACCTGTTTGAATGAAAATGATATTATTTCTTCCCAACTTCTTGTTTTTCAAAAACTGATTAGCAACATGACCTTGATTCATTCGTTTTTTGTACGTAGATATTATAAAACTATATTCAATTTATAACCATCACTGTATAATTATAGTACTTCTCTTTCCACTATGTGGAAGGTATTAAATTTCCCTGTAAATCTTTAAATTCGTAAATGGTGTTTTTAATTAATTTTTGACAATTTGGCATTGTTGTATATTTTTTGAAAATAATATAGGTTTTATTGATAAACATTTTTATGAATGAATTTATTTTGAAAATTATTTATATTCTATGAATATTGAGTTATCATAATAAATAGAAATATTTTTGATTAAAAATGATTGGACATAAAAAAATGGTTTGATATTTTTTGAAATTAGTTCACAGGTCTATTATTTATAATTAATTTGACATTAAAATTAAATATAAAAATGATGATAATCGAAGTTAGAAAATGTGTTGCATATTTAAATGTAAACTAAGGTTTTGAATATATTTTTCAATTGATTTAACTAGTATTAAAAGTATTATTCACAATTTATTGAAAAATTTAATATACACGAATATTTAGAATTAAAACTTCCGTTTAAAAATTATACCTATATTATAAATTATTAATATAATGAATAGAAATATTTTAGTTGAATAATGGTTAATATAAAAAATATATAAAGGTCGATATTGTTTTTTGAAATAAATATTTATAAATATTTTTTTATATAACAATAAATATTTTAATGTATGAACAATTTCTTATAAATTGATTGATGATTAATCTAAATACAAATATTTTTATTAAAAATGCTGCAAGTAAAAAATTGAAATGGCTCATGATTCGATTTTTTAATGTTTCCTTTCTAAATAAATGAATTGATATTTTAAGTCATTTAAATTTTATTTATATTTCATAAAATACAACGAAGTATTAAAAATTTTATATTTTACATTTAAATTTTCATTTGATTAATATTAAAAATCATTCAATTTTTATTTATATTCAATTACATCGCTAGATATGGAATGAAGGTTCATACAAAAAATTGATCAATCATGTTTCATGTATATTTAATATCTACAATATTTTTGATAAGAAAATGTCCCATGCAAAAAACATCATTTGAATAATTATATAGCAACTTCAATATTTAATCAAATCAAATAAATTAGATTTAAAAAAAAATTTATTTAATTAATTTTATATTTTGAAATATATCCTTTTAATTTCACAAATATAAGAATATATGCTTCAAGAACTAATCAATTTAAAAGATTGTTTCTTAAAAAAGTTTTAACTGCAAGGCCATCCTAATGTTAGTCAATATTTACACCGCAACATGCGCAATATTAAAAAAAAATACAAGTAGACCGAAAACCTCGCGATTAGATTAAGCTACAAAAACAACAGCTTCGATAAAAGCGCATGCAACGATACACCTTTCCGCCTTACAAAAGAAACTTTTTTTATT
>CAJUYG010000156.1:297062-310607 GCA_910591675.1 Galerucella calmariensis | reverse complement strand
TTCGACTGCATTCCTTTCAGGGTTTCAGATAAACTTGCCAAAGTATACTTAATCAATAAGATTTTTTTTTCTGACAACTGTTTATATTTAAATATTTGACTGATTCCAAGTTTTACAATTATTGAAAAATTTCACATCACATTTAAATTTAGTGACATACCTGTCTTTTTTATACCATGGTACTGCTTTGATAAAAAATAGCTGGGAAAGCATGTGCTCGATTTCTTTGAAAATATCTGTTGTTATATAGAGTGAATTTTCACAGTTGAATATACTGAAACCGTAGTTTAGTAGTCTGCTATATTGGAGGGATCACATTAATGGGCTTTGTGTGAAATGTCAAAAAACCCTTAATATTATGTGGTGTATTTTGGAATAAAATGCTAACAAAGAAATATTATGAGACATATAGTAAGTCGATATTATATATTGCACATGTTTTTATATGTACTTCGATATATAAAGTATTAGCTTTGAATGTTTAACTGTGTATCATTATAACATTTTCGATAACAACATCATGTCTTTGTTTCTTTTCGTATAGAATGGATTAAAGGAAATTATTTTTAATTAAGGCACTTATTATGTTACCTTTTGTTACTTTTTTTAATAACATTTGATTTTGAATATTAATATACTTTCATTTTAATATATAATATGCTTGTTCACAATAAACCGTAAAAAATGTTTAATGGAAAGGCCTATGCTTTTGGTAGATTTGCATTTTTTAAAGTGTTTTTTGTATCGTAACACCTCATCAAAGTATAATTCTTATTTTTACGCATTATGGTATTTATTATTAGTCACATGTCTATGTATATTTTGCAAAATGCATGCACTTTTTATAAAAAGGTTTGCTTGGTTTTTTTGGTGAGACAATGTATAAAAATTTTTATAGATTAGATTTAGTTAACATTTTTGGATTAAAAAGATGAGATAATAGATAATTAATAATAAAAAGATAATAGAAACATTGAAATTTTCTGTAAGGTATAAAATGTTGAAAGTAAATTAAAGAGGAATACCTAAATAACTTTTTTTATATTTTGTATAAATATATATCGCCCAATTAACACATTCACGTAGTAATCAAATTAAGTACATACAAATATTTAAAAAGTTCATCTGGTTCAAATACAGTGAATGAAAGTAACTGCAGTAGATAAAAGAATGTGAGAAAATGAAGGTTTTTAAAATAACATAGGTACTACAGGATAAAATGACAAAACAAAGTAAATAATTTGAAAATTAGTCATGTAATAGAAGCTTTGGTTATACAGATACAGATTTTGAAAAAGTTTGAAAACTATAGTTCATTAAATGAATTTAAATAAAAACTTGAAATTTGAATATAAAAATGTATTGTAAGCTGATGATGCCAGACAGATAAATGATAACAATTTTCACGCAAACTCCATAAAATACCTATGAATAAATTTAAGAAATAAATGAACTATTATTTCACATAATTACAATAATTTTACTTTAGTTTACTAATACTGCAACTGACGAATGCTCACAAGCTATTTCGACACTGACACTTCATCAGCGTTTAATTCTCAATTATATATTATGACTTCACCTTGTATTATCACGCCTATGTGTATATTTGCATGCTTTTTACCGTAAAATGAAAAATTAGGTAGCGGACCCCTTCTATGAAAAAGTTTGCGTAGGTATATTTTTGGTCGCATATTTTACAAAATCGTTTGAAGATTGTTGTGATAGATTTAGATATTTAAAATGGAAGCATATTGTAGTATTGTAAATAGTTTGAAGGAAAACAAAAAATATTAAAAGTAAATCAAAGAGTACACCTACACCGAACTTTTTTTATTTGAAACTTTTTATATTTTACAAATATATATCGACTAATTGACAGATCTATGTAGTAATCAAATTAAGCACATACAAATATTATTAAAATTGGAATAAAGGGTATGAAAGTAATTCCAGTAGATAAAAGTATGTGGGAAAATGAAGGTTTTTAAAATAACATACTACAAGATAAACTTGAACAAAATAGAGTATATAATTTTGAAAATCAGTTATGTAATAGAAGCAATGTTTTTATAGATAATTGCTGTGTAAACAAGCCTTTCCCTTTAAAGATATACTAGACTATACAAATTCAAAAAACTTGAAAAATTTGGATGCATGTCTTTGGTAAAGACAAGTTTTGTAATAAATGCGAGATAAGAAGTACCTATGATAAAAATATCAAAATAACAAAAATTTTATGAGATGCTTTGTTCCTCCATGTAAAAATACTCCAATAACTTGCTTTGAAAATCATTTTATGCAAGTACCCAAAAATGATTTGAAACTGAGTAAATTATAGATTGGGCAGGTTAAACGTGAACCCAAACTATTGGTATCTTCAATGGATGCGGCTGATAAAAATATATTTACGTAATTAAATTTTAAACAGTTTTAAATTATAATTATGGATATATGGAAATATTTCAAAATCAAATTATCTTTACAGAACCGGAACTTTCAAATATCTCAGCAACTTGACATAATATTATGAAACTTGGTATATGTTGGTTATGAATTGTGCTGAATTTAAAAATAATGTTTGCAAACGTTACCAGCTTTTTAAAATTGCTTAGGTGGAGCTTTCAACTTGTTTTTTGTTCAATGCAATTTTTATGCTAGTTTTTCGCTTGTAATGTTAGTCACACCGAAGTGTTTTCAATTCTATAATATATCTTTTTCTGCAGATTCAAAATCATAATATATTTTTTCTACAATCACATTGAAAAGTAGGCTTTTTCGCCTGCCCTTGACAACGAAAAGTTGACGTTTCTTGAGGAGAGTTACTTTACGTTCGCCGAGCGTAAAAAATGGCAAAACGCTCGTTGCCCAATAGAACCGATACTACAAACACGATTGTATTGACAGTGACAGATATAAAAGTTTGATACATATTTGAATTGACATATCTAAACTGACAGATCTTAAACGTTTTCATGAATTCTACTTTATATTTGTTTTTAATAGTTAAAATTAAGTGATTGCAGAAAACATGTTGTATGCATTACAAGCAAAAACGTGACATTATTGCTTTCAAGTATATTTAAAAAGGAACTCATGTTTTTCTCACAAAGATTTTTCAAAGTTTTTATTTTTAGATAAACAAAGTTAAATAAGAATTCAAAAACAGTTTAAAAATTATGTTTCATAAATTTTTAAATTAATACATTCAAAAATTTGAAATATAAATTCAACTTTTTGGCCAGACCCCATCCAAGAAAAATATACAATAAAATTTAATTAATTATACTTGAATTTTTCGAATCAGTTTTCAAACTTTTACTGTATGTTTTTCTCAACCGGCCTTTTTGGTAGGGGTTTTTTACTTAAAGTAAAACTTTTTTTTCACACCTTTACTGACATATTAATGTCACTCATACACTCCATGTGTATGTTATATGTAGAGTAATTTGACAATTAGTATAGTTCAGTTCATGAAATATGGTTGGCCTCTAACTGCCATAAAAAACTTATCCTCTTAAGCCTCATTGTTTAGGACTGATAAACTTTAAAAAGCATAATAGAGAGCCGGATTGAAAAGCTCTGTTTAAACCTAAAGAATAACCTGCTATGTTTTTAGCTGTTGGAAAATTATTCCATGTAGATTATGCTTTTTTTAGAAACCTTGTTTTGCAGCTGATTTTTAGGGATATTTGGTACGAAGAATCTGAAAGAACCATAACTATTTAGAGGTTGCTAGAGTACTGGAGCATGACCTTCCAAGAGGAGAAGAAGAAAACATTTGAATTCTTATTGTTATTTTTTGTTAAATATATAATATTCCAACAATGTACAAGATATTGAGAATAAAAATATTTTAAATACCTATATATTTTTTTTACTTGAAATTCCTAATATCAATAAAATTATCCTTCAAGATATTAAAAATGATTTTTAATGCCCAGACGTTTTAAGAGTAGTATATTATATACTATTATTATTGACCGAGCACCAAAATTATTTCGCGAGGGAATTTGCCACCAGTGGAATAAAGTGCGAGGTTTATAAATGTCTTCACCACCATGGTGTATATACAATTTTTTCCACTACTAGCCAAATTTAAGACAAAAATTAAAAATACACAAACGCACCTCGAGAAGAGTTAACCCCCGTCATCTGACTGACGAGTACACTGTCAGTTTTCGATATATTATGAACGTACTCGTTATGTCATCAGTCATTTTTAACTGAGCGCGAATTTTAAACTAATGGCATTATTATTCAAATAATTCAATCTTGATAGGAACTTTCAATCAGTAATAATAATAATACCTTTATTGCTCTTAAAACAAAATAGTTTACAGCAAGAAATCTGAGTAACATAAAAAAAAAGAAAAACAATTATTACCTAGTATACAACAAATAAAGGTAAAGAGAGATAGAAAGAAAAAAAAAACGAAGGATATTAAACAAAACAAATTGAAACCAATATAAAGCTTAATTATTCGTTAATGATAAATGATCTCAATTTTAATATATTCCAAATGTAACTGGAGATAATTTTAGCATTCAATGTGTTTAAATTATCAAGGGCATTAATAAAGAAATCCAGGCTCAAGTAACAGTCAAGCTTCGGTTTCATAGTCGTATATATTGGACAGTCAAATAGTAAATGGGATCAAATGGGATAAGGTTTCATTTACTAAGTGATTACAGGCAGTACATACCTGATTTGGATCAACTGTGTACGACATCGCTCTGTACGTGAAACGTAACCCGTGTTTATTACTCAGTCGTAGCTGGGCAATTGTACGGGTGATCTGTATGGGTAATTTTAACAATAAATAATTACTTGGCTGCTTAGTTATAGTGAATGATGAATATAAAGACAAAAAGGAACAACGCTGCATCAGTAAAATATCGGCAGCATGCAATTTTTCATAGTACTTTTTAAATATAATTTTTTTATTTTTTTCCAACAAATTACTATTCAAATTATCCCATATTTCAAGAGAGTCGGTTATAATGAAGAGTTGTTTGACTTGTACCAACCAATTAAACTTCGAATTGCTCGATTCATTCATAAGTTGGAGTTGACGTTTGAAACATAGAAAGGGAAGGCGTCTTTCATTCATAGCTAATATTTTGCACAACCAATTATACGTCATTTTGAATATATTATATGCAAACTTTACACGTCCAGTCTCATAACATAATCGGGAGTATTGGTTTGAACTTGCAGGACTCGTTTCAGGAAATAAATTTGAATTTTTTCCACGATGTCAACGTACCTCAGACCCCATACTGGTATACAACTAGATAGTGTGCTAAGTGCCAGCGATGCCAGGTAATTTCAAGCAGCAAATATGTTGAAGACAATCTCCTGGGTATACAAAATTATGTTGCACAAGTTTTTGTTGAACTACTATCCCTGAATTCTCAAAATATTTGAATTTGTCCATTATTAACCTAGGTTAATAATAGAAAAAATTATTAACCACTAATTGAGAAATTCAACTTCTCAGTTGGCTAGAAGAAGCAATAATTGTCAACTTCACAGCTAGTAGTGGAAAAAATATTTTTTTCTTTTTATTTGAAATCCTACCAAAAAAATTACTTGAGTAAATTAGACACTGTATAATAAATTAACTATACCAAGATACTGTATAGTATAGGGACATCCAAAAAAAAAATTTCATACAATTTTCTGGATTTTGTGGCAACAAATTATATTCTGCAATTTTGGCAATTCTTTAATTTCGGGAGGTATTAATTTAATAATAACATTTCTTCATCACTTTCTATAATTTTAGAAAATATCTCTAAACACAAATTAATATCTTTGTAATGAATGTATCGTCGATGGATACTTTGGTAGATTATAGGTGTGGAAGGGTCTCTGAATAGGTGGTGTTGCTGGTCACTCGGTCATCTGTAGCACTGGGATACGTTCTATTTATTACTTAAACTTACTATTCTACATTATACTACTTATTACTAACAACTAATATCAATAGTCATTGAATATCAATAGTAATTGTAATAATCCTTCTTAAAACACTATCGTTTGCATATTTATACGAGTCAAGTTCATCATAAGTAAATATAAATCTAGTACTAGCCCCGATATAACACGTTGTCTGTTCAAGGCTAATAGGATTTGTCTACTATCAGTGCAGATTGCTATGTTTTTGCCAGAAATTCCTTTTCTGGTTAGTTCTTTTGTGGCAATTGAGATACCAGCCAGCTCTGTTTGAATCACGCTGGTATTGTTTCCCATTCCCCACTTAATCCTTAGGCTTAGTGCTCTCGAGTAAACTCCACATCCTGAGCCCTCTTTCATTTTTGAGCCATCTGTATATATATTGATATAAATATAATCCCCATAAGAAAAATGTATCACATCAAAAATTAACGACTTACTATGATTATTTTCCAAGCCGGTCCTGTTTGTTTATTTATCAACTTTATAGCTTATTGCTCCAAGGTTCATAATACACTTCAGTTTCGTATAGTTGTTTGTCAGGTTTTAATCAAAGTTGATAACTTAAACAAAATGGTAGTTGAAGATGATATTTACGTTATCCATGGACCAGCACCTAGTGAACCTTTACCCACAGACTGCCTGGGCAAATTTATTTTGAAAGATTTAATAGACAATCCTACTGACGAAGTCATGGTACGTACTGATAAAAATAAAATTGTTTAATTTTTACTATTCATAAGTCAGTAAGCAAATAGTTACCAGACTTTAAAAATAGTATATTGTTATTTTTCATTACGAATTCAATTAAATGGGAAAAAATAAGTAGAAATTGATGTTGAGTTGTTGATATCAAGTGGATAGTTTGACATTTGGACGAGAGAGATAAGACAACATATTTATCAGCAGTTAAGTATTTTTACTTTTATTATTTCCCATATAATTAAAGCACAGAGAGCGAGATGGTTGGGACATATGGGTAGATGGGTAAAATGAGTGCTAAAAGGTGGAGAAGGTGGTAAAAAGAGAAGAGGAAGACCATGAAAAAAATGGTTGAGACCTGAGAACAGTGGGAGTTAGGGACTTGAAAACGAGACGAGGAACAGAAGGAAATGCAAAGAGAGAGTGAAAGATCTCGAAGCCGAGGACCAGACAGTATTCATGAGTTTTTATCCAGGTTTTATTATGATTTATCATTGGAATAGTTGTTAATCGATACACACTTCAATACACAAAATCACCAAACTGAGTTATACATATTTTGAAAACAAAAATAACCATACACAAAAAAGTAACAACAAACGCGTCTTATCAACAACATTTCCAAAATAAACGAAAAAAAAGCACTATACCAATAAAAACCGTTCCTGGAACGTGCACTTCACTGGATTCCATTTCTAGTAGACTATCATATCGTTAGAATGTCATAAAATAAAATATTTTATCTCACATTTTACCAGAGATGTGATCTACTATGAATGGACCTTATTTTATTACTAGTTAATCTTGACAACGGTAGCTGGAACGCTATCGAAACGTCGAAATAAAAAACATTATTGTGGTTTGATTCCCACAGGAACTTACAGAAGATATTATTTTCAAAGTTGTTTACTCACTGAAAAACACCCCAACTTTTATTACTTATTACCATATACCTTTCTGGGGGCCTGAACCCTTTCGCGGAATCAGCCCCAATGTAATATTGGAAGAAATAGGTAAAGCCGAGAAAAAGAGAAGATCTGACCATTGGACAGATCTAGTCGGGCTTATACAATCAAAGACTCTTCTGGGTGACTACAACCTGTTGACATCAAATGAATGCATAAGTCAAAATAAAACTGCGCTAGAAGTTTTAACAGGGATCCTTACGGGACATTGTCGCCTGAATGGGCACCTGAAAAAGCTCAAAATAGTGGAAGAAGAATGTAGATTTTGTGACATGGAAGAAGAAACCTCCATCCACATACTTTCTAACTGCACAGCACCTGGGAGATTACTGGAAAGAAGAGGAACATTTACCTGAGTTGACGCCTGCAGATATCCTGAAATTCCCCCGGGAAATAGGCGACTAAAGGAGCTTCTAGCTTCTGAGACTCTCAGAAGCTAAGTAGAAGTAAGGGGGCACAATAGATCTTTTGAGTCTCAGTGAATGTCACCTCATTACTCAGCAGCTGAACAAAACTATCCCTATCGAAAACAGACTAAAGATATTAATTTGACCCCCTGTTGCAGCTGATGCATCCTACAGAATGTCAATCTCAGTTCATTCTCCGTCTTGGCGACAAAAATTAATAGGTTGTCGAATACAAAAGCGGAGATAACCACTCTGACCAAAGTACAATTTGGATATAAGTACCTATCTGTATTTTTCAGGTATGCGCACACACTGGAAAAACAATTTCATACCAACAAATCCTCCAGGAAACCTGCAATTTAGCCGAATCGCTCCGAAGATACGGATGTACAAATGAAACAGTTATCGGTCTTTGCAGTGAAAACCACCTTAAGTTCTTCATTCCTTTACTTGCAGCTGCTGTTAACGGATCTATCATAGTACCAATAAACCCGGCATACGTCCAAGACGAGCTTAAACATGTGTTGAACCTTACACAACCAAAAATACTGTTTTGCTCGAGAATTACACTCGGGAAATTTTTACAGAACAAACAGGATTTTCATTATATAGAGAAAATAATTGTTATCGATTCGAACGTTAGCAATGCCGAGACTATGGATGATTTTATTGAAAATCATTTGGGTGGACAGACTGTTTGTCCGAAAACATTTGAAATGTTCAACGGAAATCCAGCAACGCACGTTCAAGCTATAATGACTTCTTCGGGTACGACGGGGTTGCCTAAAGGTGTTATGTTGACCGATCATTGTTTCGAAATTAGAGTTTTACAGTTTAGGTAAGTTCTTATTATTTTAAAGAAGAAAAAATTGATGTGGCTCAGTTGTATAAATGCATTATTGCTACTTGTTTATCGAATAAATAGAAAAATTATTGCTTTTCCACTACTAACTCTGAAAGTTGACAATTATTGCTTCTTCCAACCAACTGAGAAGTTGAATGTCTCTATTTGTGGTTAATAATTTTTCCTATTATTAACCTAGGTCAATAATGAACAAATTCAAATATTTTGAGAATTCGGGGATAGTAGATCAACAAAAGCTTGTGCAACATAATTTTGTATACCCAGGAGATTGTCTTTAACATATTTGCTGCTTGAAATCACCTATCAAGATAAAATTATTTGAATAAAAATGCCATTAGTTTAAAATTCGCGCTCAACCAATTATGACTGATGACATAACGAGTACGTTCATAATATATCGAAAACTGACAGTGTACTTGTCAGTCAGACGACGGAGTAAACGCTTCTCGTGGTGTGTTTGTGAATTATTTTTAATTTTGGTACTAAATTTAACTAGTGGTGGAAAAAATTGTATATACACCATTATGGCGAAGACATTCATAAACCTCGCACCTTATTCCACTGGTGGCAAATCCCCTAATAATTTTGGTGCTCGGTTAATAATAGTCTTCACCACTTTGGTGTATAATATACTATTGTCATGGATTTTGTTCAAATTTTGGTTTCAATTTAAAATTCATTCGCATCTCAAATCAATATGACCGGATTTCGATATTTTTTTACTATTATACTGTTTGTAACCTCCTTTGTGCCAGTGGCCATTGTTTCCAAGGAAAATAACAGCCGCATTCGCTCTCTAGATCCGTTTATCAGTGAATCAGTCCCATCCTCAGCTTATCATTTCATTCGTTCACTGTTTCGCCGCCACTTTTGATTCTTTGAGCTTTAATATTTCTTATATCATCCCCATTAAGTTTTTTCAATATTTCCTGAATAGCTCTCCTTCTATATTCTAGTTCTCCGCTCTTCACTAGACCCAGAATTGTTCTTATTATTTTTCTTTCGCTTACCCTCAATTTATCTTCTTCTATTTTCGTCATGGTGATTGTTTCAGATGCATACATTGTGATGGACCTTATTAGATATTTTGTTCTGTATATGTTTATTTTGGTTTGTTCAGAGTCAATATATTACTACTAGCTGTGAGGTTGACAATTATTGCTTCTTCTAGCCAACTGAGAAATTGAATTTCCCTATTAGTGGTTGATAATTTTTTCTATTATTAACCTAGGTCAATAATGGACAAATCCAGATATTTTGAGAATTCAGGGATAGTTCAACAAAATTTTGTGCAACATAATTTTGTATACCCAGGAGATTGTCTTAAACATATTTGCTGCTTGAAATTACCTATCAAGATAACATTATTTGAATAAAAATGCCATTAGTTTAAAATTCGCGCTCAACCAAGAATGACTGATGACATAACGAGTACGCTCATAAGATATCGAAAACTGATAGTGTAATTGCACAAGTGCATCAAAATTACCGATAATTTTGCATGACAGCGTGTTGTCACTAGTAATACCACTAGAGGTCAAATGATTTCTGGAATTTTTTTCGAGCTCATGAATATTTTGAAAATTATCTCGAGTCGAAGACGAGGAATAATTTTATAAAAATATTCATGAGCGAGAAACTATACTATTTTGTGTTGTTTCATCCAATGTATATTTTTTTCAGCACAAAAGCTCATAAACTGTGCCACACGTATTGTCTGTTGTGTTTGGTGTTCTTTGGTTCGCTTTTCATCACTTTACTTTCTATAATTCCCAATGAATCACATCCGAAACTAGACATTTTTAAAAATATGTTTTGACTTTACTTGTCAAACTGATTTTATCTTTAATTATCATGGATTCACAATGGGATTACCGTGGATACGTAAACAATGCAATTTATCGCAGTGCTCTTTCGGTTTCTACAGTGCAGTTACCGCTGTAATCAATCGATAATTAAACTCCTCTCATGGGATTTTTTACACATGAGGGAAATAATCAGTCAAACGACGGGGTAAACGCTTCTCGTGGTGTGTTTGTGAATTATTTTTAATTTTTGTCTTAAATTTGGCTAGTAGTGGAAAACATTGTATATAGGTACACCATGGTGTTGAAGACATTTATAAGCCTCGCACCATATTATTATAATAAATAATCTTGGTGCTCGGTCAATAATAATAGCCTTCACCACCTTGGTGTATAATATACTATTTCTTTGCTTGATAAGCTCGGTATATTGCCATTATTTTCTCTTATGTCCGTTCTTCTTTCCCCTTTATTATTTATAATTACACCAAAGTATCTCAATTTTTTACTTCTTGAATAATTGTTTATTTCCTATTTTCATTTCCCCATTTTGTATTGCCTTCTCATTATTTTAGTTCTATTCACATCAATTTTTAATTCCAGTTTTATCCCAATCCCTTTTGTTTTTTTTCAGAGATCCGTTTTATAATAACAGTGGATTCTCTTTAAAAGATCTAAGCGATACTAGTGCTATAGACAAACGTAAAGGTACCATCGGTTTAATGCCCTTCTTTCATGGAGCTGGAATAGTTTTAGGTCTATCCTGCATCGCCCATCAAATCAAATTATTGGTAATGAGCAGATTCGATGAGGATTTATTTTTGAAAGCAATACAAGATTTTAAATTAGAAACTTTGGGTGTACCGCCTCCTTTAGTAGTATTATTAGCTATGTCACCCAAAGTTAACAAATATGATTTGTCTTGTTTGAAAAACATTGGAAGTGGATCTGCGCCATTAAACAAACAAACTGTACTCCTACTCAAGAAAAGGTAAATTCAATATTATAAATGTTTTCATTCCTTGGGTAAAACTTTAGGATATAATGATAAAAATATGGTTACAGATTACCTAACATTAGTAGAGTATTTCAAGGCTACGGTCTGACGGAATACTTAGCTGCAGCCCTTGGGGCAAGTGATAACCCCGACAACGAAGGTACGGTAGGACTTCCGGCAACGTTCACATCAATAAAAATAAGAGATCCAGACACCGGAAAGTCTCTGGGACCGAATCAAGTCGGCGAAATATGCATTAAAGGTCCGTTATTGATGAAGGGATATTATAAAAATGAGAAAGATACAAGGGAAAGTTTTACTTCAGACGGATGGCTTAAATCTGGTGATTTGGGATACTATGATAACAATAAATTCATATTTATTGTTGATAGGTTGAAGGAACTTATCAAATATAAAGGGTATCAGGTACCACCAGCTGAATTGGAAGCTTTACTCATACACCATCCAAAAATTTTGGATGCAGGAGTTGTGGGACTTCCCGACGAATTAGCTGGGGAGCTTCCAATTGCATTTGTTGTTAAAAAGCCCGGAGTTGAAGTTACGGAAAAGGAAATACAAGATTATATAGCAGGTGAGTGTAATCTTGAAGCTGGTACGAAACAAATTAAGGAAATGGAAATGATCTTTTCATACTATTTTTATTTGTTGGTTGTAGGCAAAGTTTCGCCACCGAAAAGATTAAGAGGAGGCGTCATCTTCGTGCCGGCGATTCCGAAGAACCAGGCTGGGAAAATTTTACGAAGGGAATTGAGAAAACAGTTGTCAAATCATAAGGTCAATCAAAAATCCAAGCTTTAATTGAGCATCATACTGAATTTTGTAATAAACTATTTTCATATTTTTCAACTCGTTTTTTTTATAACTTTCAAATATGGAATATTATGAACTAAAGGAGCACCAATTCTATTTATAAAAAGTGTCAAATGTCCGATGAAAGGTTGCACTGCTGAGTTTCCTCAGGGCAACTGTCATTAGTATCAACCTATCAGTTTATAGACATGTCCTATGAATAGAGGAGTTCAGTCTAAGATCAGTGTGGCCAACAAAAGTGGTTTTTTCTGACAAGAATGACAGTTAAGGTCTACCCTTCAAAACTTAAGTTTTTTGCATCTATATTGCTATTGCTTTATTAAAATTATGAATGCACCCCCGAAGCGTATATCTTAAAATTTTAAATGACTTTTTAGCTGAATACTCAACATGACTCAAAATATCGGTGGCCAATAATTCTAGGAACTTTTGGCGCAAGTCGCCATTTCATTTCTGTTATTCTGTCACTAGTTAGGTATGTCAAATGTCAGTTATATTTATTTTTGTTGATACACTTTTATTGGCCACAGTGACCTTAGACTGAACTCCTCTACTTTCAAGCTTTCTATACCAAACATGGATTTGACTTTTTCACATTCTCCGAGCCTTTATACAAGCACATATCAAATTTCGAACTATTTTAGTTCAAACATATGTAAAAGGAGGAGAAATAAAAGACAGATTGCCCTTTCAACTTGTATTATATTTCATTTAATATTGTAACAAGAGATAAACTTTGAAGATACATTCTAGTTAAAAGTATTAACAATCATTTAAAGTTGAAAAATAAATAAATATTTTAATTTTATATCGATAATAATTTAGAACGTTTTAGTTGTACATTTTAATTGGAAATTTTAGATATCATTTAATCAGTTTTTGCATATAATTTTGCAATTTTTGATACTTCTTTTCAAATTCAAGCCGGTATGATCTTTATTTATACTGATTAAGCTTGTGTTCATTTCTAGTACCTATTGCGGCTATTATTAGCTCCTTTTCAAGCTTCTA
>CAJUYG010000156.1:252904-288096 GCA_910591675.1 Galerucella calmariensis | reverse complement strand
ATTTTGATATTTCATTTGTTAAAAGTGGCAGAAAGCCCATTCTTGCAGAAGATTATCTCTGCTACTAGAAAAACAAGCAATATAATAATTAAATATTAAAGCTTACCCATATTTTTTTCGATATATATCTCTAGACGCCCTTTGATATAAATATTCTCCAATCCTATCCAATTTTTCCGGAGAGCTGAGGGAATAAAATGTGAGTTTTTCCATATTAGATTTAACGAGTCCATCTTGTGGATACACTGGAAAAATATTATCTACGAGTCTTTTGTATCTTGGTCTAAAAGCACTACAACATCCGCAACAACCTAAAAAAGAATCAACATGTTTCAACATTTTCGGATCTTAATGGAAATAATATTACCGTTCCACATTATGATTGTTTAAAAGTCCAAGGTAATTTATAATCTACAAGGTACAATTTCATGAACTATGAACATTTGGTTAAAACTAATATCATTTTTTAATACTTAAAAAGTTAAAAACATAAATATCATCTGATATCATCAACAAGACTGATGACATAATGCTACAGTCACTGTCAATCAATGACAAGTGACATTTGATGCAATAATAAAGGTGCGTTTACATTCAGTTCCAATTTGGAGTGAAATTTTTAAGCTTGTCAAATGAAAAAATATACGGTCATTTACATTCAAGTCTTGAAGTCTTGTTATATTTTTTTATGTCATACCAGTACATTATTGGTCAAATAGGCTACAATTATGCCTCAGTAGTCAGTGCAGCCTCACTTAGATTTTTTGTTATGCCACAAGTATAATAGCTAAATCTATGAATGAATGTTTTTTTCTCAGAGCACAGAGCCTTATGCACTCTAGCGGTGTGCTTAAAAACTAATGCATATTCCAATTAAGCATCCCAGCATTGCGCGACACTGAGTCGCATTATGCGCTTGACTTTAAAAAACAGTATTATTGTTGTTAATTATTATTAACAAAACTCACCTCTTTCATCTGTGATAGTTAAACGCTTACAATGAATACATTCTGAATTAATTTTCCTTGCCGATCTTTTCGAACAAAAAAATAAAAATTTATTCATTCTATCCAAAAAATGTTCGAGAATCGTAACCATTTTTTAAAAATATCATTTTCCTTAAATGAGGTTATACGAAAACTAACGTAAAAAGGAACTAGGCTTATCGAAAGCAAAGTAGAGTCATTGATAAGGAATAAATTTCGCTAATCAAAACAGGGGCGGATTAAGATTAGGGATACAAATATCGTGTCTAAAAATAGGTTTTATTCTTTTTTAAAATTAACTTATAACAAAAATGGACAAGATATACTTAAAGCAAAATATTTATATGACTTCAAGCCGAGAATTATCATTAATTTTCTTTAGCTTTTCATATGCTCTTATTAGTTCCCACTGACAAGTTAATCGGAGCCATACCACAGGTTTGTTCCAATAACCTGACCGGAACCATCAGGATAAGCAATTCATAATTTATTTATTATGTACATATTATGCATATGTAATGTAAATGTAAATCAAAATTCATATTTCGCCATGTATATATAGTCAACATGTACCTACCTATATACATAATCTCATAACACCCTGTACAATAATTATAATTGAGTAGGTAATCAAATTAGCGACAACAAAAAAACTGTATATAAATATTTTTTGTAAAATAATGTAATAAAAACTTACATCCAGATTCGGTGCACTTTTGCAAAAAAGTTTCCATAATATCGCTCATTTCATGTCTGTTGAAACAGCACTTAACAAGAGACATTTTTCTAACACAATTAAACACAGACTCACTGTCGAGATTTCTCTCTACGCTTCTAGATCACGAAAGCATGACAAACAAAAAGAAATCAATTCAACAATTATTCAAAATCCGTTACATAAAAATATCTGCTTAAAATATTGTTTAGTTTATTGAATTTTTCGCTACGTGTAAAATGAAATGTTTATCTCAGTTAACCCACATTTCTCCAAGGGGTTGGTAGCCCCAATTCCGCGCAAGTCTAACCTTTATTCGGGATTTATATTAAAATATAGGCCGGTATGTGCAATTACCAATTGATAAATTCTTGCTAAATTATAACTGAAAATAATATTGGATACTGTTTTTGTCCATACTGCTGCTGGATATAATTAAAAAAAAATATTTATATGAAATGAATTGAAATGTATGATGTAGAACAAGGCTGCTCAAGTTTTTGAACAGTAGGGCCAAACCGATGGGAAAAAAATTATTGGCGGGCCATTAACGATTTTTTAACTTATATGAAATTAAGTCGTCAATGATCCGCCAAAATTTCATACGTTTAATAAAACTTGTGTGATAAAAACATTCAGTATTACAAAATTTGGTGTTTATTAAAATATAAAACAAAGAGCATCATTTGCAAACTAAATAAAAAATAAAACTTGTATCTTAAATTAATGTGATTTTTGGCAATGTTTCTGTTCTGCTAATTTTTTTATATTGGGTTTTAAATTATATGTTGACAATAACACCAGATCAAAAATATGTTGCTCCGTAAGTGAAGTGCGGTATTTATTTATTTTTAATATAATTAAGATCCGAGAAAACCTTTTCACACACATATGTTGATCCGAAACTGGATAGGAACTGCAATGCCAGTTCCGTTATTGCAGGAGTCTTCTTTTGGCACCAATTTCCAGGAATCTGCAAACTCTTCTGATAATTTTGTGCTTTCGAAGATATTTTTTCAATAAAAAGGTTTTTTAAGGCACAATGATTTTGCAGTTCGGTTAGTTCCAACTGAATATTGCCAGGATAACTAATTATTTCAGTTAAATTAATTATAAAAGGGTTTAATAAAAATTTTAATATTTGTTTTTTACTCTCAAAGTCTTGAAATATATTTTCAAATGAATTTAATAAGCATTTAATTTTCGATTCGTACTTAGAATAATCAATATTGGTAATATTAAGATTCTTTATGAAGTCTTTAAGTGTCAGAAATAAGTCGATATTTTCTCTGGCCGCGGGCCATTTAAAATAAATCCGCGGGCCACTGTGTGGCCCGCGGGCCTGTGGTTGAGCAGCCTTGATGTAGAAGGAGGCTCAGCCTGATATAGTCAACAGACTAGTTAAACCTGCTATACTATCAATAACGGATATTTTTGCACTGCTTGAACCTGTACATATTGAAATTCCTTGCTATAATAATATTAATAGGACACTTTGCCAACATACACTGAATCTTCATTTGTCCAAATATCCAGGGTATTTAAATATTTATACGGATGCATCTAAGCAAGAAGATGGAACTGGTTGCGCTTACTATATCCCATCATTAAACATCAAAAAGCAATTTAAATTAAATGAATCAACCTCAATTTTTTCTGCCGAAACACTCGCAATTCTTGATGCTATGGATTTCGCTCGCGAAAACTGTTGTAAGAAAATTATAATTCTATCAGATTCTTTATCAGTTCTTACCTCCATTTCACCCCTGATTGATGTTAACGACCCTTTTAAAAATCCCTTTACTATAGAAATAAAATTGGCGATAAATAATCTTAAAAGTCATCATCAGGTTAATATGCAGTTCATATGGGTTAAAGCACATTGTGGAATTATTCATAATGAAACCGTTGTCACCCTGGCTAAACAAGCCATTTCTACGGGAACAACTATTAATAACAACACAACACCACTAGGTATTGAGACGTGTTTCAACCAAATAAAAGAGATGTCTAGAAAAACATGGAATAACCTATGGACCGAATATAAAAGAATCCACCCGACAAGATATACCATAATCCAACCCATCATACCCAATGAACTTTGGCACAAAAATACCAGTTATAATCAGCACCAAATTGTCACCATCTCCCGTTTAAAATTTGGACATGCCTGCTACCCCCAGCACCTTAACAAGATAGGCCTTAAAGAGTCAAATCAATGTGACACCTGTCTAGAAGTGGCTGATTTATACCACATATTTTTCCACTGCAACAAATACCGTCAACAAACGCATAAACTTTTCAGTGAAATGGTGCGCAACGGAGTAAACCGTAAACCTATTACATTTACTTTCGTTGGATAATAAAACCGTATGTATATGACTCGCTTATATCTTTCGTGTGCTTATGCAAGCTGAAGTTATAGTGCTCTAATAAAGGCCCATCCCCAATCAATTTAGTGGCGAAGTGGCACTTCGGCACGCGTGCTGGGACAATGACGTGCTGACATGCGCGCCGACTTGGAAGTGCAAGCTTGCAGGCTGCAAGCTTTTTCGGTGCGTGCCGAATTGTGTCATGCGCATTCAATCATGGGGAAAATAATTTAGGTACCCTAACCCTATTTTATTCTATTATATTCGTAAACAAACATACATTATTTTCTAATATCGTAATTTGTTGTCTTTGATAAGTAGTAACTGCTTTTATTTACGAGAATAATCACAGGTTGAAAAACCTCGTTACCTTAAAATAACAATGAAAATGCGCATGTGCGATAACGCTGAGGCAGACTGAATTGACAGGATTGAGGATGGGTATCCGTTTCGCAGCACGCGTGCTGAAGTGCCACTTCGCTAGCAGATTGATTGAGGATGTAGCTTTAGTCTTGTTTTTGTTTCAATTGAACCCCATAATATATACCCATATCCCCCCTATCCGAGGCCCACCTGATCTGTCTGTTAGTCACCCTGATCGGCCCCTGGGTGTGAAGTTTGTGTACCAAACCCATATCCTTTTGACTCTTTCTTCTTTATATATGGACATGGATTTCCAAGTGCCAAAAACAGAAGAAAAAAAAAGACCATTGAGACAGGAGCGTGTAGTGTAAACATAAAACAAGGCTCCACCCACCACGTCAAATTTAGTTGTTGAGGTGCGCATGCGTCCAAGCTGCCTTTAACCTTCTATTCGATGTGAATGTGAGATGATAGCGCAGTTGGTAGGGTATTGAGCTTACAACTCAGAGGTCGTAGGTTCGAAACCCGGTTAGGTGCTGGTTTTTTTTTTTTTTTAGTTTTTTATTTCTTATTTTCTGATATTTCTATACATAGTTACACTTTAATCAACCGGGTTTTCTTGTTTTTTTTTAGTTTTTTATTTCTTATTTTCTGATATTTCTATACATAGTTACACTTTGATCAACCGGGTTTGGGCCTGGGTTTTCTTGTTTTTTTTTAGTTTTATACTTCTGATATTTACATATTTATTTCAATATTGTTATGTTACTACTAAATTTGGCAAAGACTTGAGTCATCCGCTCCTAACTAATTTGTACCACAACCAGAAACCACAATACAGTGGGGTTGTGTTATGATCATAGAGTAATAAATTTCTCTATGGTTCTGTATTTTCATCCAGCCTTTATGTGATTCGATTGTAAACTTTCAACTATATTGTACGCATTTGTTTATAGCTTTTCAAAATTCTTCCTGAACTGTGTGACGATTCGTCTGGAAATATCTATAATTTTTTCAAGACAACAGAAGATGGATAATTATATTCAAGTCTAGAACGATTTTATTTAATTCCTATATAGTTCAAGATAAGGTTGAAAATTTCAAACGTGAATTTCTCGAAAAGTTTTCTTGGATTTTTTAATCTCTTAATTGTTGAATATAAAATGAAATATTCCAAATAAAATACTTTTCAATTCAAAAAGGTAGAACGTGTCGCGGGACACACGGTAGGAACTTTAGTTCCTTTTAAGAAAAAATTATGTAATACATTTGACGTTATAGATAAAAGATTTTCATATTCTTTGGTGGATGAGTAGTAAGCATACCAGACTCTCACGCGGTAGACCCGGGTTTGATTCCCCGTGAGGAAATTTTTTTTACTGTTAATTTTATTTTTAAATAATTATTCTGCTTGATATTAATAAAGACAACAGGTCAGAATATTCATTATTATAGATAATGGTACGGTACCCTTCATGAGGGAGTCCGACTGGCAACATCTACTCATAACAGCATCGTATATTTAAAAAATGAAACCGTAGCATTATACAAATTGGACATTCAAGAACTGTACGTTTACCACAAAATTAGTGGAAACATAAAATTGAATTGTAAAATGTTTAATTTGAAGTTATAAGTATTACAGTTTATAGAAATTTTTATTTTCTAGATTTTTTCTTAAGTGGGTCGTAGAAAAAATATGCTGCTCGACTCGTGCGGATTGTCCATATCGCACTTGAACGATTGAGCACTCCGCCCACGGCGTCGTGCTCAAACTTCGTCCTCGTGCGATATGGCCATCATATCCACACTAGTTGCACAAACTACAATTTCTTTCAAAATATGCCCTTTTACATTTAAAAACAACCTGCCAAATGTCAAATAAATTTATCCATCCATTTTAAAGTTATCGAATTAAAACATTCAAGTTTTCAAAATTTCAACACCCTGTATTTCGAAAAATAAATGTGCTAAACCCCTTAATCGCGCAAAAAAAATTATGGAAATAATAGTAAAAATTTATCGGAACAAATTCAAGTAGATTTCCAGCACTGCGAATACCAGCTTTGCATAGAATTTAAATATAGCATCGGTGGTTCAGTGGTAGAATGCTCGCATTGCACTCGGGCGGCCCGGGTTCGAATCCCGGCAGGAGCATATTTATTATTATGAATCGCTGCTTCGTAAACGAGAGAGAGAGACTAAGGAGGCACAAGCACGCAAGCAAGGCACATAACGAAGCAACGTAACATAACGTAGCGTAACGTAACGCGTGACGGTCAGATCTTTTGCGTCGCGACCCCTGTCGCTCAAACATAACCTGGCGTAAAGAACTAAAGTTCCAAAAATTACTATTTGATTTTTTTAAACAATTTTTTTATTCAAACCCGCTTCTCTAGCTAATAAAATATGTTCTCAATTTCTCCGCTTCTTTAGACATTTCTTCTGGTGATCTAAATAACTGCTCACCATCTGTATCATGTTTGGCTAATTCTAAATAAATATCATCGTTGTTTTGGAAATCATTCACTTTTCTTGGTAGAATATGCACATGCACTTGAGGTATTGTCTGCCCAGCTTGCTTACCATCCTGAACACAAATCGTTGAAGATTCAGCATTATGTTCGATCTCAATTGCTTTTTGAATTTTAACAACAGTTTGAAACAAATCTGCAATTTCTTCTTGAGTTAAATTCAAGAGTCTAGGTACACATCTCAAAGTGGATACTAGAACATGCCCTGGAACTACACACTTAATATTTGTAAAAGCAAAACAGTGTTGGGACTGGTAAAATACTGTAGAACCGGGAATTAGTTTATCTGCAAAATGAAATGGTTTACTATCATCCCACGATCTAATTGTACTACATGTTAAACTCAAATTATAAATATCATGTCTACGATGAGTTTGCACAGGCATTTCTTGTCGTGTTTTAGTTATAATGTCTGTATTTATCTCAGCTATAGCTACACTTTCATCTGTTGGAAACAATTCATTGTATTTTGGACACTGTGATTTAATTTCTCCCCAAGGGTCAATTATCATTGAATATCCATAAGATGTCCTTTTAGAATTATGTTGACCATACTGAGCTGCAGCTATTACATAGCATTGATTTTCAATTGCTCTTGTTCGTAGCAATAGTTCCCAGTGAGCACCTGTAAATTGTTACAATTCAATCTTAATAGTAAGGTTATGAAGATACTAACAATAAATAAAATGTCATTAAATGTATATCTAGAAATTTCTCTCCATATTACTAAGGAAGCAACACTAAATATTATTCAATATGTTGATACTGACCTGTGGAAGAGGTAAATGCTGAAGGATAAGTCAAAATAGAAGCACCCATTTTTGTTTGAATTGTACTAATTTCTGGAAATCTAACATCATAACATACTGATAGTGCCAACATTCCAGCTGGAGTTTCAACAGGTGGAACTATTTCAAAACCAGGTGTACAGGATTCAGATTCTTTAAGAAAAACATTCTTTTCTGGAATACTTACATCAAACAAATGTATTTTTCTATAAACGGATATAATTGTTCCTGTATTATCTATAAGTATGTGAGTGTTATACATCTTGTTTTCACCGATTTTTTCGTGGAAGCCTCCAATTGACAGCCAAACATTATATTTCTTGGCAAGAGTTTTATATTCACTTACTAGCTGACCATCCAAATTTTCCGCTAGTCGATGTGCTTCAGTTTTATCAGATGTAATAAAATCACATGCTTCTGGTAAGAAAACCATTTTGGCGTTGTTCTTTTTTGCTTCATCTACAAGTCTTTTAACGATTATAAGATTGGCATCTTTACTGCTTGAAGCAGTAAATTGGCAAGCAGCAACTGTACATGAATTAGCCGAAGCCATTCTTTTACATGTAAATATTCCAAGTCTTCTACAATTTTTATATAACATAATCACAAACACAATCTAAATTTAAGATTCAACTACATTGTTATTGGTAGTTGTTGCTGTTAAGAAAACAGTGAAAACAGTACTCAAATTTCAAATGGAGGACATCTATCATAGAGAAAAAAGATAAAATCGGAAAAAAGTAAAATTCTTCTTAATTGCAATGACCTTTGTCTCTCGCTAACAAGAATTCAGTAACTTTGAGAATATTGAGTAGTTCAACCACAGAGTACACTGGAGCACTCTGTGGTTCAGCTTTTCTGTATCTCAACCAGAGACATCTCAACTGTCCACTGTACTGTGATTATCTCACCATAAATTAATATTTATTTATGGTACTATGTTCTTCCTCCAAACCATAGGCAAGATTCCAGTTCACCTCACAGATAGTATTCTGTGGAATAAGAGTCACACAAATTTACGTTGGTATTAAATCAAGTCACGTGACAACGATTGAGCGTCTTTCCTCCCATCGTCAACGAATAACGATCAAACGTCATTTTCATCCCGCCAACGCCAATCTAACCTTGTTCATCATTTTATAAGTTATTAGTTAACATTATTCCATTTTGGTGGTTTATATAAGGAATAATATTGTAGTAAGTACCTTTTTCAACTTTATATATATTTATTTTAATGTAGAAACAGTATTTTTATTAAAAGATTATAAAAGCATCGGATATCTACTAATTCCACCAAAAGCAATTAGGTGCCATCATGGTTTACATCAGAAACCGCTGTAGGTCTAAAGTTCGTTAGTATTTGATGGTAATGTCTAACGGTGTAACTACTTTTAAATGAAATTATCGGTTCTATGTAGTAGGTATAATCTGTATTTCATTAGTTTTGCTGTTAGCCGGATGATATTCGCTGTACCAAATAATTCCACCAAAAACAAACGTTAAAAACGTGTTTCAGAGATATTCTAATTATTATTATTCTATTGAGTAAGCAATTACGTGATTTTATTATTTATTAATTCAAATTTTGAATTCAAAATTAATTTTAATGCAATGTACACTTTATAATATGCAAGTCTGCCTATATTAATAGATAATTTAATGTCAAAACTGTTCACAGGTATTATTCATAAACAATCGAAATTTGTTTATTTTTGGTTATTCTTTTTTTTTGTATATAAGTTGTACCAATTTCAAATAATAGCTATGAATAGGGTATTCATGTTATTCAATATTTTATTTTAAATATTGTTTTAGGAGTATTTGAATATAAATTGATAATTATATTGATATTGCAAAATACTACATGGTCTAAAGATTATAATTTATTGCTTTTTTATTTGTGTATTTTGTTGATGTAAATGAGTAAATCAAAAAATTTATTATGTTATAGATGGTTTTAAATCTGAAATAGTTGTGGAAGTTGCAGAGATATTCCTTGACTTGTATTTTTTGATTTCAGTACTATTTACAAGTTAATGAAAGAAGTAAGAAATATGAAAAATAGAAAAAGTGGACCATCACTTGTTTGGAAATCATTAGAAAATAAGTCAAGAAATACATTTCTGCCATTCGGGTAGTAATACAAGTTTAGAAAAATTACTGAAATAATTGAGACAAATATTCAAAAATTGATGTGGGAAAAAGGTGAATAGTTAACATCTATTACCACTTAAAACAAACAAATATCTCCCCAAATCTCCGATAAACAAGCAATATTTGATTTCCTTAGATCCATTAAATGCCTAAATTAGATATATTTAAATATAATTTTCTTACACCATGAATAAGTTATCACTTCTCAGCTGGTCACACACAAACTTTGGAACAATGTAGAACTTATTTTTAATTTCCAATCCAAGGGTCATTTATAAATATTAAGTAAAGTTGGTACCCAATCTCCATTCTAAACTAATTATAATAAATATTTTTGCAATATTGACAAGTTATCTAGTAGGTATACAATTTTGTTTCAAATATTTCTAATTGTTTGCATTTCAACACCTTTTTCCTCAAGAGGTGGTAATTTATTCAGAATTTCAAACGTTTTGACCTATCTTTAATCATCACCAGAAATAACACTTTTAACAATAGTTTGGAATACTATTAGAAGATTAAAAATGTGCCAAATTTAAATATTTCATGAAATCAATTGAATATGCTTTATTTAATGTTGAGTTCCTGTGTTGAATTTGCCCTTCCTATAATTCATACATCTTCACAATGGATGACAACAATTTTACTCTAAATATCAAATTCTACATATACAGTGTATCCAAAAGAAATTGTATCTTTCTAGGATTTCTGCCATACATAGTTGTCAATAGCTTTCTCAATCATTTTTAGCAAAAAATATGATGATTAATCTAAAAGATTTTGGGTTTATTGTATCATTTTTTCCTTCTTTTTAAACAAAGTAGTCACTTTTCCCCACTTCTGGTATGTAGCCCAGTTCTATGCTGCTTTGAGAAATTCTTGGCAAATGTGGTAGAATTTTGTCATACCTATGCTGGAGCAAAGCTGGACAACATATGGCTCTCATTTAATACCTTACATAATGAGCCACACAAGTTTACCCCACTCTTTGAGAGTATTCATACTATTGTGTGATCACAATTTTTTTTCTATGGAATACTTGAACATTTTCTAAATTTCCTTGAATAAGATACTATTTACATTTTTTCAATTTTAGGTCATTTCCTTTTTCCAAAACTGTTGAATATTTGGAAAACGGCTATTCGAGGCTAAGGAAATTATACAGGGTGTTGAAAAAAATTCGGAATTTTTACCTTGTGTTGATTTTTTTTTATTACAACCAAACAGATACCCAAAAGTTGATATTAGGGACAAGTAAGCCGTTTTGTCAAATATTCAGTAGTTTTGTAGAAAAAAAAAACGATCCAAAGTAGAATAAATGAAATTTTTAACATCCTTTTTTAAGACAAATAATTCTATTAGCATTATTTATGAGTATATTGAATGTTTGTGTGTTTGTATAGTAATTTGAAGCAACAGAAAGAGCAATTTCGGAGTTTCCAAGGTTATTTTTACTCAAATCAAATTTGTTGTGACAACGTAAATTGCACTCTTAAGATCGCTCTTTTTGTAACAAATTTTTAAACAATGTTTTTTACATGCTTGGGCTTCGGTTGTTTCAGGGTAACATTCAGAAAATATACTTCAATTAAGATTAAGAATTTTAGCAAGTTAAAAGAATTTACATGCAAGTTTATCCACAAGAAATCAGTCAGGAGTGTTTGTCTCCATTGTATGAAGTTCAGAACAAAAAGAGCGACACGAAAAAAATGGATCTCTTTTAAAAATGTCCACTCGAAGACTGTACAAAAAAGACAAGCACTCTAGACGAACGATTCAAGACAAGTTGTACATCTTTAAAACGCGATCAAGAAATCCTAAGGGGTTGCAATTACGTTGATAAACATAATTTTTGTTTGTTTCTATACTAAATATTGGTGAGTATTGCAATTGCAATTTTTTCGATGTCGTGTTGACGTTTTTCGCGAATATGAATAATATATCGTCAGAGACAATTTACACAGGATTAGGAACTAAGTGAATATGGTCCAAGATACCAGAGTGATAAGACAACTTATTTTCAAATAGATGAAATGTTAGGTTCTCGGTAGCATCTCGTGTGCTTTGAATACCTGTGTGTTTGTGGAGCTATCCTAAGTGCACCTGGGCAGGTATCAGGCGAGAAAAGTAGCTAAAAATAAGAGCTACTTTACTTGAATTTGTATGTTTGATTTTTATATATGTTTTGTAGAATAATATTCTAAACTAGTATCAAGTGTCAGACACTTTCAATGGACCAAAACTTTTGTCAGACGCTTTAAACCTCCGCAAAAAATAAATAAACTATTTTTAAATGTGACTTTCAAATATGTTATCTAAGCAACAAGTTATATTTCGTTAGTCAGACCAATTATAATGACCGAACAGCCTCTAAACATAAAAATTAGTAGCTGGGAGTATAAGTGCGAGAACAATATAAATGCGTTTCAGAGCGAGTTAAACGTCTATAGTAACTCGGTTCCCCTTCTCTTACATATATTAATTCACAATATCTCAGTCTAATGTGTGTATGTGCCCTTCATGCACAACATATAGTATTCAGCATAGTCCGGATCTGTTGGAGCACATATAACTTGGTTATAGTTGCCTTGACAACATATTTGGAAGTCAGACATGTGAAAATAAATGAATTATATTTATTTTTTGTGGAGCTTTAAAGCGTCTGACAAATGTTTTGGTCCATGGAAATTTTCTTGACACTTATGGTACTACTTTGGAATATTATTCTACAAAACATATGAAAATCAGACATTTAAATTTAAGTAAAGTAACTCTTATTTTTAGTTATCTTTCTCACCTGATACCTGCCCAGGTGCCCTTAGGCTAGCTCCACAAACACACAGGTATTCAAAGCACACGAGATGCAAGCGAGAACCTAACATTTCATCTATTTGGAAATAAGTTATGTCTTATCGCTCTGGGATCTTACTCTAATATACTTGAAATTGGAAGATCAATATTCGTGAAATTTTGTAGGTAATCGTAATAATGCCTAATACATCTGACGTGATTTTTTTTGTTATTGATTCAATCTTGGTTAAACCGGAAGTAACTTTGTTCAATTTAAATAAGACATCCTCTATATTTTTGAATTTTGTTGAGCCATTAAAGACTCTCACTTTCACTAAAAACACAAGAACACTACTTCAATAACGCAAAATTGTTCAAGAATTCATAAAAACTTAAAAAATCGAGCAGTTATTCTGTAACTCAAGTAGAGATGAATGTGTCAAATCTACACTAATTGGAAAATGCTGCTTTAAGAGCAATTTTGAGAAATATTCCTGAATTTCTTCTTACAATCTGAATGCCCATCACAAAATTCATTTTCAACAGCGAAGAAAATTGAAAAGTTAGAGAATGGAACAGAATAGCTCACAAAATCACTCAATATCATATAAAATCACTCAAAAATATATAAAAATGTTCGAAGTCACGCACTTTCAATTGATATTTTTTGCCACAACTCTGTCTCCACAAGAAGCAGATCTTTAGTTGACGAACTGGGGAAAGACTACTTGTTATAGCTGACCCTAGTGGAAATCCCGACTTATCTATCTGTGGATGTGTCGGGTTTTCGCCGAGGTGAATCAACCTTTCTTGAGTTCTCTACTTGGTGACTTGAGAAATTCGCTGATCAAGAATCTGCTGACTGTAAATTCGAATTCGAAATAAGATTACACGTATCTGCAAGGTTTCATAAAATCGTTTCTTTCGTTTTAAATGTATTTACTTTATTCCTTATTTTATCCCAACTCTATATAGGGAAATTTTTAAATAATGGGAATTTTACATGCAGTTTATTATTATAAATTTCTATGACTATATTTTCTCTTGCAAAGATAGGGAATTCTAGAACCGTTATTCGGTATCGAACACAAGTTACAGCATCTCATTAACATGACTTCATCTATCCAAACCATTAGCTTAGTTTGCCTAAGCTTACGGTCCTTTTTCCATTCAGCTCCTCCAATAGAGTCATCGCCTACATCCCACTCCTGTCAATACTGCAGCTATTATCACGATATCAGTTTTATCGACTATTAACATTTTAATTTAACCAAAAAAGATAACAACTTTTAAGTGGATTAACAAATTGGTATTTTAAGAGATATGCACAAACTTGAAAAACTCGAAATTTCTCTATGAACATGGAACATCAAATCGATTATATACTGTGGGAAACAAAAATATATTTAGACGACTTCTCAGTACGCGCGCGCAAGTTACCATATAACATGCGGAAATTGAACAAGTTTAAGAAAAGACGCAGATGAAGTCGCAAAGTGTATACAAGAAATTTTTGGTAGATCGGGGAACGTTCAACTGACTTGAATGGTTAGAAAAGGGCGTATCAACTTGATGTAAGTAGATATGATAATAGTATGAAAGGTCTCCATATAATTTAATTTAATATTCTATTGAATGTAAAGTGCTACTCAACCTCTTCAATTCTTTCGATAACTGTTTTGTTCCCAACACATATTATAGTTATGAGTAAAATTAATTTGTCGGTGAGATAAAGAACTCTGTAAGCAGAAACAACCGGTTTTAGACAGATTTTTTATTATTGCAAGATCCAC
The DNA here is from genome assembly GCA_910591675.1 of Galerucella calmariensis. NCBI lineage: Eukaryota > Metazoa > Arthropoda > Insecta > Coleoptera > Chrysomelidae > Galerucella > Galerucella calmariensis. The sequence continues at coordinate 273,601 of CAJUYG010000156.1, read as the reverse complement.
ACGAACTAGCGATTTCTGTACTCTTTTTGTAATAATGGATATTTTTGGAACTTTTGTTATTTTATGTATCCTGTACATATGCTGATTCTTAAATTTTTTACAAATAGAATTTTCTTTGTAATTAATTTTTTCCGTTCAGATCTTCATTTTGACTGTAGTTTCATCTTGGATGTTGTTGATTGATACAAAGCATTCTGAGAGCACCAGGTATACATACAGCTTACTTTTGTACAACTGTTCATTCAGTGTCCACATTTTAGAATGCCTATCAAGCATTTTTAGTCAACTTTTTTCACCATTATAGTGATGTTTGTCTTCAATGTCAAATTACAAAAATAACCATATTCTTTATCATTATTTAATATAAATAAATCTAATAAGCACCTATACGGGTCTCTTGGATTAGTCCAGGTGTAAAAACTCGATATTTTAACTGAAAAGTATATACTTCCAAAAAATTGTACAAAATTACATGTGATAGATAACTGTTCTGTGCAGTGAAATTTCAATTCTCGGTCACAAATGGTTAATTTAATTTTTGGGTGTACATTGCATTTGAATTTGTTTTGATTTTTATTTAGTTATTAATTTGAATTTTAAATTCCAATATGAATGATATTACCCTTCTATCCATGTAGACTATATAAATAGATCGTACTCCATGAATTGATATACATATTTTACAGCTAATCATAAACTTTCAGTTCATGGTGTTTTATTGGTTACTAGCTCATTTGACAGTATGTAAAGTTAGGAAACAGAAATTTTATTATAGAAAACCATAAGTGAAGTGGATAACATTTATACTTCATTAACATGTTAATCGCCATGACACCTCACGTTTGGGTTTCAGGGCTTGTGGTCAACCAGGCTCTGAAACACGTATGTAGGGTGTTACGATGTGCGTTCACTTGAAAGCCTGTGGCGCTATTGGGTCTCAAATTACTCTGCAATATATGTAGTATATTTAAGAAGGGTCTAGGGGACCCTCAAAATGAATGAGCCTGGGAGTTTTTTTATTGTTTTTTTTTTTCATAAAACCGGACTCTATAGATTGCAAAGAAAAGCCTGGAGTATTAGAACAAAAATCATATACTCTGAATCATCAGAGATCATACTATCACTATCCGAAGACGAACTGGGTCGTCAGATGAATCTACGAATTCTGTAGGTTCATCTTCATCCTATAATATTTCGTTATATGATTCCATAAGATGTTTTTGATCTTTTTCGTAACTCGACATTGTTCACACCACGAAATAAAATCACTTGAAACGGATAGAACTTATTCGCCAACGCTATAAATATCGACTGAACTTCATACGATATGAATAACATAACGTTTACCCTGAAAACAAACAAGCTGGAGCATGTATTTTTGAAAACTGTTATTTGGGTTTCGGGGCCCCCACCTAGTAAAGGCTTCCTAAAGTGTCATTTTTTCTTGTTTCCAGGTGATGTAATGAAAAAAATACAAAGACAGGACATTATCATGAAATATTTATTAACTGAATCAATAATTTTGCTTGGGCCTACAGAAACTTTTTTCCAATCTCCATTTGGGCGATTAACGTGTTGAGGATGCCTCCAGGGTTCCATACTGTCCCATTTGTTTTACAAATCTATTTGTTCTGTTACAAGTTACAGAGTTGGTGGAAGCCTCTCCGCTATTTAGCTCCTCGTATAGATGAATTTGACGACAGGTTTTGTCAATTTTTCCCTATGAGTTCGATCTCCTTATTTAGTCTACATACTTTGATCATTGAAAAGATTGTACTGTAATTCTTTTAGCATGTTTGTAATTCGTTCAATACGATTCAACTACATGTTTCGTCTTTGAATTTTCAGGTACCAAACTGGATATGAGCGACAGAGAAGTGAGTCGATCTCCTAAGGTAATGGCCGAACGCGAAGAATCTCCCAGAAACCACAAGGAAAAAAGTTATTCGCGTAGTCCGAGTCGTAGCCGAAAAATATACCGAGTAGGCGACAAAGAACGACGCAGGGACGACCGCGAAGATAGAGAGAGAAGGCACAAATCCCGCAGTCGTTCGCGCTCCAATCGACGCTACAAGTCATCGAAATATTCACGCAGTCGTTCACGTTCAGGTGGTTATGGACGCAGATCGTACTCGCACAGCCCCATGTCGAGTAGAAAACGCCATACAGGCACTAGAGACAATCCCAAACAATCTAGATGCTTGGGAGTGTTTGGATTAAGCGTCTATACCACCGAAGACGAATTATACCACCTCATGTCAAAGTATGGACCCGTAGAAAGAGTACAAGTCGTTATCGATGCTAAAACTGGACGATCAAGAGGATTCTCTTTTGTATACTTTGAGAATAACGAGGACGCCAAAGTGGCCAAAGAACAATGCACCGGCATGAAACTTAACGGTAAAAGCATCCGAGTCGATTATTCGATCACTGAAAGGGCTCACACTCCCACACCGGGTATTTACATGGGAAAACCGACGTACAAATATTCCGATCGATACGAAAGACGTCGCAGCGATCGAGAAGATTACAATTATAGAGGATCGCGTTATAGTCATCGACGTTCGCCGTCTCCGTATTACAGCAGCCGAAGAAGACGCTATTCGAGATCGAGAAGCTATTCACCGCGTCGTTATTGAATTACCAACACCGAGTTTTCCTTTTTGAATGGATGCACACTTTGAGGAGTTGTTTTTCTTTCTTCTTTTTTTTAATTAGAATTAATGTTTTTCTTGAGTTTAATGTAGATATATATGAACTCTCGTTTTATGAATTAAAGGCATTAAATGGCGGACGTGGTAGCCTTGCAAAAAAAATATATATTTTAGATTTAAAAGTACTTCAAAAAATGAAAGGTTTAGTTTGCGATCTACCCCTGCAGTATCGGAAACGATTGGAAGGGATTATTTTTAAGCTGGATTTGCTTACGTTTTGGAAATGGTTCTGTGTCAAAATTGCTGTGAAAAATCTCTACGCCACTGGTTTAATTACTGGTAAAATACGTAGTTTTTGTATTGAAGTAATGGCTATTTGTTAGATATTTATTTAATTCGGAAAAAATTGTATTCGGTGGCTTTGAAGTAATCTAACAACACCATTGGTATAAATATAAAATTGAAATAAAATTTATAAAATTCGTCGTTTTTAAGGAAATTTGACTGCTACTAGTTTTTTTTTCGTTTTTTATTCTTAAATCTTGAAAAAATTCGTGATTTTTAGTTTATTATTGAAATTTTATTCAGTAATTGTTTTATTTTATCGGTTTTAATAAAATCTGAGTGCCACTGGTTTTTAAATATCGGTAAAATCAGTGATTTCTTCTAACCTACTGCTAGTTAAAAATTCAGTAGGCAACTTCGATCAAACTCGTCGGTTTTTCTTTTTAATAAAATATGAACCAATGGCTTTTTCTTAAATTACGCTCAACGTAAACTTGTTGAGAAAAAAATCTCAATTTCACTGGTATTGTATTCAAAAAATTATTCATTTGCCAAATTTTCGTAAAATAACACCGGTCAACACTATTTTTGGGCCTGACTGCTAAATTTTGGTTTCTCCTACGACAGAAATAAGGGAAAATAAATTTTTTCGATTGAAGTTTGCTTTGGTAGAAACTAGCTGTTTTTCAATTTTTCGGCAAAAATTACTGATTTTCATATTTTTTCCACACTTCCACTGTAAATTATAATTAGAAATAGTTATTTTCTCAACAAATGCGGAAAGTGATACTTTCCCGCACGCGACTGCAGTTGACCCGAACGATGCGTAGCGGAGTTCGTTTAAGCGGTCAAGGGCGGGAAAGACACTTAACGCATGCGTTAGGAACATTATTTTTTCTACGACCGTATATACAAAAAATCTACCAACCCATTTTTCAAAAGATATTTCATTTCAACATACATAATATACAAAACTTTAACCAAAAAATATTAATTATTATAAATAATTATATTGAAAACAAAATTTGTTGCATTCTGTGAATTACTTAAAATTGCCGATCCAGTGGAGGTTTGAGAGTTGTTTTGTGACACTACTTTAAAGAATTTACAGGGTTATATCAAAATATCTTTATTATTTTATATTTTCAAAAAATTAAAAATCAACAAAAAGCTAGAAAAAATGTAGATTTTATTTGATGGACTATTTCGTAAATATTTATTTACCTGTTGTAACAATAGTTATAACTTCCTAAGTAAAAAACGATTTGCATAATTTAACTTTCTCGCACTAGTGCGGAAAAGTGACACTTTCAAAACTAAAATGCGTGCGGGAAAGTGGGTTGAAACGCACGGTCGTAGAAAAACATTTTTTCGGATACGAGAGTCTATTTTATTAAAGATTTGTGATAAACAATAACATATAGATGTAAAATAACAATAAATTGATATCTAAAAGTGAATATTCTTCGTATTAAATTAATTTTTTTTTCAATGTCTAAAATCAGAACTCAAGCATGAGAACAGCAGTGGAATTACGAATGACCAACTCGAATCGAGTACGCCATTTTAAAACGATAATTGCACGGTTCGAGTTACGTATCGAGTGGACTGTTCGCATCGAGTTTTCGTGATCGCACTGCAGAAACCCATAAAAAAATTATTATTTTTGTTGACCAGTGTAATTTGTTATCCAAATTTTACCAAATTTTTTGACAAACCAGTGGCGTAGTCACTGCAAATTTACAGGCTGAAAATAACCAAGAGATTGAAAAAAAAAACATTAAGCTTCCAACGTCGATTTTACTAGAGTCCCATCCATTCTAAAAAGCCGACACGAACATATTAAATTTAGTGATTCAAGTAAACGAAACATTTAAAAGGAACTATCATTATTTAATGACATTTTTTTTGACAAACAAACTATAACTCTAGTGATATATCCACAAATCTGCAAATTTATCGTTTTTTGATGTTGAGACGATATATAATATTTTTTGATGAATTGTATAAAAAAAAGATAGAGATGGAGAGTTTACCCAGCCAGCCCGCTAATCGAATGCATATTTTTCTTTGTAAAATAATATGATAAAGAAAACAGACAGGTTTGATTCGATATAATATGTTAAGGTGTTTTTTTAAGATGTGACTTTGAAAGAAAAGTAGTATCCAATAAATGTCTAAAAATATTTGTTCAAATTATTTATAATTTATTTTTTTAAAGTGAAAACTTTACTAGTGACAAAACTTGGACATAAGGTAATTTTTTTGTATAAATTTACGTTTATCATGGGCGTGCCATACAATTTTCAAGAGAGGTTCATTTATTTGCAACTTTTTTCATGGGTGTGCAAAATTTCCATTTTCCATAGGTGCATGGTTCACCTTTTTAAAATGATTTGTGTTTTCTTTGCTGTCAGCACTTCCCATGGCTGCATTTTTCAATTTGAATTCATCTTCTCTCAACAGATACGGTCAGTGACACTTTAAACAAGAATATTTTACATAAATATACACAATACAATCTTTCTTTCTCTTATCCTTACGCATCTCAGGCGTCGGATTGGAGTTCTTCCTGTACCCATTTTTTCCATTCTTTTCTGTCCCTGGCTAATGCCTTCATCTCCCCTAATGTTTTTCCTCTGTTATTTCCAACTTCTTCAATCTGGTTTATCCTTTTCCTCCTTGGTCTTCCTCTTTGTCTTTTTCTTGATATTAAATCAAGTAGATCCTATTTTATGGTAGAGGTCCAAATTTTGGCGTGTAGCGATGGTAACTGGTAATCAGTGATGACAAGGGGAAGGATCTTAAGACAGATCACCGTTATGTTGTGTTAGTTTAGTATGGATGATTTGTAATATTCTAAGTTGTTGCTTTCCTCCCGTTTAAGAAGTCTAGAGAGAGAAACAATTTAGGATTGAATATCGTGCAGTGCTTTTTTGTTGTTAACCCAAAATTTTTGGAAGGATTATTTGTCATGAACAAGTTTGATGCCTTTTGGGATCGTGTGTGCTGTTGTGATGTAGATGTTTTGGAAGTATGATCTGTTTTGAGTAAAATCCTTATAGATGGTACTCTCTGCTAGTCTCCACAACCACTTTCAGCCCTTACTGTAAAGATGAATCTGTTTGTTTATGATAAGCAGCATTCTTACTAGCCCAGTAAATGAAGGGCCAAAACTCCTGAAAAGTCCCTGAAGACTTCACTTTGGGCTCAGTTTGTAGGTCACGGCAGGTGTTTTTGAACGAGAAAAAACTTGACGGGATTGAGTTTAAGGAAAGGGGGAAATGGCCCCCTAAACCCTGGAAAACGGGTTTCTCTTTAACATCTGGCTAAATATGCGAATTAGAGAATTTTTCTTCAGATAAAAAATGAGGATCGTTTTATTATGTACAAAAATGGTCCCTATCATTTTTTTCGAATATTCGATAGTTATCGAGACAATGAGACCTAAAGCTATCCTCATTTCAGCTGCTAATGCTCTGCCTGAAGGAATTCTGCTGTCTATGCAGGGGGCGGACGAATTGTTCCATAACTCGGCAAAAAAATTGACATTTCCCGATGATTCAAAGTTCATCGCAATGGGAAGACCCGTAGCTATATTTCCATGTGACTTGCAGCTCGTCCGTACTCGACAAAAATATTTGTAAAAGCGGTCAAAGTTTTTTTTCCACAAGATTTTGAGACTATTTCATTAATTTGTTCATATTTTTTTAAATAGTTTTTTATACTAATTTTTTTCAATAATGGTCTTGAATGATCTCAGAAATTTTTTTTAATATCTTGCCTTTGATAAAAAATTGATTTGTTTATTCACATTTTTCAGTCGTTTTCGGAGTTCTGTACAATCTGTGGAACAAGCGCGATTTAAAAATTTATCATCCTATATATTTTCAATGCACATAATTTAAAAGCTTAAAGTGTCTAGTTTCCAGATGTACTTTTTGATTTTTAATAAAAAATCCAATCATTTTCCAGAAATCATGGAAATTGATCACACTGGTGAAAACCGCATTTTTTTTAAATAAATAAATAAATTTTTTATCAAAACACAAGAAAAATATTTAAAAAAAATTCTGAGATCATTCAAGACCTCCTAAGGTTCCATTATAAAAAAATTGGGATAAAAGACTATTTTTTTTAAATATGAACAATAGTAGTTTATCTACGATCACCATTAAAATTAGGCATTTACGAACCAAAAAAATGTGTGAAATCATACATTATACATACGTTAAAAAGCGTGCGTAAATGGACAATGCTTTTTATATGCGACTTTCATTATAGCACCCAAAAGCGTGCGTAAATGACCAATGTTTTTTAAATGGGGTTTTCATTTTAACACACGTGATGATCTAGTTGCCTTGAATTTAGTTGTTTGTTGTATAAACTTTTGTGCTTTCCTAATCTAAGGTGCTGACAGTAAATTTGACAGAAGTATCAAAAATAGTGAAAAATATTTGTTACTTTAAATAATAAAATTAGTAATTTGAATAATTGTCCTCATTTTGCTGTAAATATGAATTTAAATAATTAGAATTCGTTGTGTATATATTTGTTTACAGAAAATTCAGTTTTATGTTTTTTAACCCCTTCAGAGCACATTTTTTTATTTTTTCTTCATGTGCTCGTAGATAAACTTTTGTATGACACTTGTGCGTGAAGTACTTTTGCGCACTCGTGGCGAAAAAGGCACTCGCTACGCTCGTTCCTTGCATTTTCGCAACTCGTGCGCAAAAGTATAACTATTACCTAACTAGTGCACGCTATTGCAGATGGTCGAACGACGCTTTAGCGAGCTCGGCCAGCAATCGCGTGCGGAAAAGTCACTTTACGCACATGTTAGGTGCACTATTTTTTCTACTAGCATGCGGAAAAAACCCAAAAGTTAACATTTCCTATTAAATACCTATCAACAAATTAATTATTAATATTTGACATTCATTTGATGAGGCTTATACCAGGGCCATTAAAAAATAATTGAAAGATAAGTGTGTTTTTTTATTGAAAATTACAGCAGAATTATAATAAATGTATTAATTTTTCAGTCAGTTGGTAAACTACAATCATACAAATATATATTTTAACTATTCAAATGTCAGTATACTACCCAAAAACTTTTCCGCACTAGTGCGAAAAAGTGACTCTCCGCACTAAAATGAGTGCGGAAAGGTGGACTTTTCCGCACTAAAATGAGTGCGGAAAGGTGGACTTTTCCGCACGCTAGTAGGAAAATAAATGAAATAGTCTCAAAATCTTGTGGAAAAAAACTTTGGCCGCTTTTTTAAATATTTTTGTCAAGTACGAACGAGCTGCAAGTCACATGGAATTATAGTTACGAGGCTTCCCATAATGATGAACTTTGAATCATCGGAAAATGTCAATTTTTTGCCAAATTATGGAACAATTCGTCAGCCCGCTTACAAGTTAATGCATAGACAGCAGAATTCCTACAGGCAGAGCAGCTAAAATGACTTTTTAGGTCTCATTGTCTCGATAACTATCGAATTTTCGAAAAAAATGTTAGGGACCATTTTTGTAGATAATAAAACGATCCTCATTTTTTATCTGAAGAAAAATTCTCTAATTTGCATATTTAGCCAGATATTAGCGAGAAACCCGTTTTCCAGGGTTTAGGGGGCCTTCCCCCCCCTTCCGTAAACTCAAGTTGTTTTAAAAATACCTAGTTATGGTGGTAACCACCCCCAGGCTCCAGTGACCATCGGTATCGTATATATTTCGCTTCTTGAGCTTTTCCCTACTCGCGGTTCAAATTAAAAGCATATCGAAAAGGGTACTAACGGACCAATATAGGAAATTGTCTCCAACACCAGGCTTTTACAAAAATAATTGGATTCTTCGTGTGGCTATTTAATTTTTTTTATATTTTGCAGAAAAGATGTCTGTACTATCGGCAGAAATATCCGCCACCTGCAATGCACTGGGTTATTTTGATGAAAAAACCAATAAATATTACGCAGACTCCAACACACTCGAAACCGTCAAAGATTTAATTCGTTATCTAAGACGCGACGATGAAAAGCACACGATACGAAGACAACTCGGCCAAACAAAAGTATTAACGACCGATTTACTCCCTCTATTAAAAAATTATCACGAAGAAAACGACTTATTCGACGTACTTCTTAGACTTATAATGAATTTAACTACACCTCCATTACTACTATTCAATTTCGAAATTCCTACTGACAAAGTTTTGAGAAATTATTACCTAGAAATGGAAGATCATTTGAAATCTTACAAAGAAGCATTCGTCGATGAAGCTGTATGGGCTGTTTTCAGTACGCATCTTAGTAAAGTACTCGATGTAGATAACGCAGAGCGAGGCGAAGAAAATGGGGTTAAGATCGAACGAATTTTAGTTTTAATAAGAAACGTTATGTTCGTTTCTGATGATTCCATAGAAAAGAGACCCGATAATGACGCTAGTATACACGATCAAGTTCTATGGGCGCTACATCACTCCGCACTGCTGGATATTATATTGTATATAACAACCAACCCCACAGAACAAGGGTATTTTATGTATATTTTGGAAATTATGTTTTTTATGTTGAAATATCAACAACCCAACGAACTGGCTAACGCTGCTCTACAAAGAAGTCAAGGTGAAAAAATTCGAGACGAAGCTGAACTGGTAAACATCCGACATTCCGAATCCAACGATAAACAAAGAAAAACCAAATTGTACGCGGGCACTAGACATTCCCGATTCGGTGGAACGTTCGTCGTACAAACCATGAAAAGCATAAATGATAATTTGTTGATTTCCCACAAACCTCTCAACAAATTGGATTCTATAAATTTCGACGCGGATAAAAAAAAGAAAAAAACCCCTAAAAACCGCACGCCATTGGTAAACAACCAAGTGGATCGCAGATCCGCGTTTACTATACGATTATTTTTAAAAGAATTTTGCATAGAATTTTTAAACGGCGCCTACAACAACGTTATGCAATACATCAAAGGCGTTCTGGCTAGAAACGCGGGAGATAATCAAGACGAAACTTACTACTTGTGGGCGTTAAGTTTTTTTATGGCTTTCAACAGACATTACAAGTTCGAAGTACAATTAGTTAGCGAAACTTTATCAGTGCAAATATTTCATTTCGTCCAACAACAATGCGAAAATTACCTAGACCTGATGAAAACTGATAAAAAGAAGGTTTTGATTTGGTCGAAACGTTTACACACAGCCTTATTGAGTTATAGAGAGCTGTTGTTAACACTCTTCGTTATGGATAAATCTAAGGATAAAATCGTTTCAGAGTCTTCTAAAGTTATTAAAAGTAACATTTTTTATTTACCAGAATATAGAGAATTTATAATAACGCTGTTGATGATGTACGACGAGTTACAAATGACCGATCTTTATTTGAAAGATTTGATGGAAACGCAACATTTATTTTTAAAAATGTTTGAAATTTATTGCAAAGCCGAAGGCACTGTAATCGTAAAGAAAAAATCCAAGTCTACGAAGAAAAAGAAAACAAATAAAAATAACGTAACCGAATTAAACTTGGATGAAATGTGGGACGGGGTAAGTCCACAACTATCAGCAATTTTAGAATCCGGGGGGGAATTTTTAACAGATATACCTTTCGACGCAGCTTCTGACACACCCATAGACGAACAAAAAACCATGGCCATGATAAAAATTCAACACAAACTAAGGAATTCGGAATACGAAAGCGCCATAGGATTAATGCGAGCTGCTAGAGAAATCTGGCCTGAAAATAATGCATTCGGGGATGAAAACATGTCCTCGGAACAAGAATTTCTTGCTATACGAGAAATTTTTTACGCTGATTTAGGAGAGAATATAGTAAAAAACCCTGAACCTATCGAAGAAGACAATTACAGCGAAGACGATGAAGAAGAAGAAGATGAGGTACGTACAAGAAACGAAGAAGTTAGCTTGGATTTTAAAGATTTTCTGTACAGGCTGGTCCATCCGAAAATTATAAGAACTTGTGCGCTTGCTTTGAGAAATTTTGCTACTAACTCTATCAACACAAATCATTCTATTTTAAAGTTGATGCATAGAATCGCTTTTGATTGTAAATGTTACGTAATGATGTTCCAATTAAGTTTATTTCGAACTTTTCAAAAGTTATTTGTTGTAAAAGATTTACCACAATATAGAGAGCTGGTTAAATTCGCTACTTATATATTAAGACAATTTTTTAAAATTACACCAAATAATGATAAAGTGTTTTTAGAACTACTATTCTGGACATCGAAAAAAGATGCTTTTGAAATCGAAAACGGTTATGGAACAAACAACAACGATGATGTTATTAAATTATGGACAGAAGAAGAGGAAATTGAATTGCGTACGTTGTTCGAGGAACACAATAGTAGAGAAATTGAAGAAGATGTTGTAGACTGGATTTTGAGTAATTTGGTCAAACAAACTCGAACACGGCGAGTTGTTTTGAAAAAATTAAAAGCGCTCGATTTATTGGATAATTATAAAAAGAATAAAACCTCGAGACGTACGAATAACTTGTATTGGTCTACAGACGAAGAAACTAGACTGAGAGAATTGTATACGGAATTTAAAAGCTCGCCAGATTTACTCGATTGTATTATGAACAGTTTGTTAATTCCTAGACCTAAAAATAGAGTTATTGAAAAAATGATAACCCTGGGATTGATACAAAATAAAAATGAGTTGAAGAAAAAGAAACAAAAAAGTAATGCAGCTATCACCAGCGATTCAGATTCTGAACCGCCTGTTCCTACCAAACGGAAAAATATACAAAAAAAGTACCCTAAAATGGCCGATAAAAACGAAGTTACAAAAATTCTTCTAAAACATCTTGATAAACAAGAAGCGCTTGAATGGATAAAAGAAAGTATTTCTGATGTAATAGAGGATTTTGAAGAGGACCATGAGGGTATTCCTTTAGTGCCACTGTCTGATGTTGTTGAAAACTGTATGGAAAACGAGGAGTTTCAAGAGTTGTTGTCGTCGTTTGGATTTTCAAAACCATTAGATGAGCAAGAAAGTTATTGGCGAATTCCCGGTCATATTAAACGAGATACTTTGCAAATATTTCATGATTTAATTGCAAGTGCTTTGGAAAATAATTTGGTTGAGGATACACATGATAATTTGGACGGGGAGATTTCTAATAAACCGGAAACTGATGTCTTACTTAACGACAGTAGCGATAGTGGACTGGAGGACGAAACTTTGAAAGAAACAAGTACAAAACGGAGTAGGTCGTCAGTTGAACCCGATAGTCCTCCGAATAAACGAAGTAAAATTGACTCCGAGGACTGATACGTGATACCGTGATAGGTTTAAAAATTTAATTATTTTACTAAATAATCGAAAAATTGTCATTTTTATTTTTTCAATAAATATTAATATTTTGTTTTCTCGTTTCAAACTAAAATGCTACCTGAATAATTTGAAATGGACGCATTACAATAATATAGTGGTGTGGGTTGTCTACTTTTCACATTGCAACCCTAGGATTGATAATATCTGTGGTGGTCTGTATCCTAGGCTTGATTATATCTGTTTTGGTCTGTGCCCTAGGTAATGAAATGACACCTTTACTTTGGCAAGTGAAGCCGTGAGAGGAAAGGAATGCAGTCAAAAACATTCGATATTGCCACGTTTAACTATAAAGAAGCTAAAGTGCTGAGTATGTAGTATTAATATATAGAAAAGGGACATTTTATTATTAACAATATAATTAAACGTTAATTCTTTAATGTGCTCGTTTCCTTGGATTTTTTCGATTAACATTTTAACAATTATGAATATTAAATGATGAGCCCTTTTCCAAATTTGTTACGGACTCCTTGTAGCTCTGGCAGCCTTGTACAAAAACCATAATTACCACACCCTCCGAATTACGTAATTGGTGACTTATCGAAAACCGACTTCTTATTGGCAAGCACGTGCGTGTGTTCTTCCCTCTTACTTCGTCAATTGACTAGTGATGGGCAGAATCGGATACGTAGTACTCGAATCATTTTAGGAATCGAATACTTATCCGAGTACTGAGTTCTCGGGAACAAATATTGTATATGGATGAGGACGAATACGATCGAACACCGATACACTAAAGTATTAACAGATACCGCTGAGCGAACTCGTTTTGTTTTCACTATTCTTAGGTGGTTTTTTGTTAATCTCCATTTTCTATAAGTTAGCAGTTTAAGGGCCGGTTTTAGAAGAGAGATTTATACTGGGTATAAAGTTATACCAAAATTTATACCTAGAATAAAATTAGTTGGTTTTACGATGCTTTTTTACACCGGTATAGCAATTCTTACTCCAAGAAATGCTATACCGGTGTAAAAAAGCATCGTAAAACCAACCAGTTTTAAACTAGGTATAAATTCTGGTATAACTTTATACCCAGAATAACTAAACCTAGTATAAATATCTCTTGTAAAACCGGCCCTAAGAATGCTATGCCGAAATCCGAGAACAGCCGGTATTCGAGTACTTGGATGAAAGAATCGAATACACCGAGTACTATTAAGAATCGGATACTTTCCGATTCGAGTTCCCCATCACTACAATTGACTGATATTGATTTATCCAGTGGCGTTGGTATTGTCAGTTACCTTTGTATTTTCAATTTTACTTGGTGAAATAGGTACCGTATGACAATTGTACGTTTATGAGATATATGCCTCGCCTCTTACCGATGCCCCGTAGTTTCAGATAAACTTGCCAAACTAATATAGGGGGTTCTGTTTTTATAAGGACAAATGCTTCTTTCATGAGTGATTTATCCTGTGGTTCTAGAGGTGGGTTTATACATCTACTAAACCATTGTCTAATAATTAGACAATGACTAAACTAAAAGTAGTCAGCAATACATGGATATGCGCAGTATTTTCAATCATTTGTCAAAACTTCCAATAGTAGTCGAGCTATCAGAGACCCTGAAGATATCTAATATATGTTGCTTTCGTTTATTTGGGCTTCAAGCACTTGTGCGTGACGCCTCAGTCGTCACGACTTTTGAGCAAATCGAACACGATTTTTTAGGATCCTCAAATCCACCTGACATGTGCCAATGCCAATGAATTTCCTGTGTTGTTAGAAGAACAGTTTTCACTTATAATGTTTTTGATAATAAAATTTTGCATATTTAGATATTTTTAGTAAGGTTTAAATCGTAATCGGCACAATCTTAACCTTTAAATAAACGTCAAATATTTAATGTCCGTGAATGTGCATGAGGGGCAAGGGGAAGGTGAGACTAGGCGTCACGCCCGGTAATAAACGAACGGAATTCAGTCACTACGAGCTGCTACTAGCAGCCAAAAGTAAATAATCGAAAACGCTTATAGAACGAAGACCAACTTGTTTAAAAAACATTTGTAAACTATAAAACTTTTTAAACATGTAATATTCACCAGTTGATGATCTGTGGCCAGGGCTTGACGCATGCGTTGTGTCGAATGCTCGTATGAATCCACCTTTATATTTCCCGTGCAAAAGAACGTCCATCGATTCATGTCAATTGTGACAAACGTCAGATAATCAACTTGACAGTTGAAATTGAAAAGGTCCCCCAGTTACATAAAACATTGCATATGTATTTATTTTAGAAATTAACTCGAAAATGTCTACTTTTGTAAGAGTTGGCTTAAGTCGAATTAATCAAGGCTTGAGTAGCACTCTAAACAAATCACAAAATGTAACTTTAATTAGAACCATTACCAGTAAAACTACAAGAACTGGAGAAGAGAGACCTCCTAAACCTGCTCCATGGCCTTATCAAGAAAAGGGTTTTAATTTATTTAATTATTTATATGATAAAACCACATCTAGGCTCGATGAAAACTCTAAGGTATGTCTTCTCATAAATGAATATTTAAAATGCAATTTGAAAATAAATACCTACATAGTTTAGGAAAAAGAGTTTTATGACATTGAAGAAATTTCTGGGAAAATAGAAGCATTGTAGAACAATCTGACAAGATTCTAGGGAACAATAAAATTATTGTAATTAATTATTTCAGATCATTGTTGTTGAAGGTCTACCCGCCACAGGCAAATCAAAATTTGCTAAAAAAATTGCAGAAGAATTTGAGATGCTTTATTTGCCAGAAGCTAATTTAGATATGACTTATATCAACAGCTATGGTTTTGATTTAAGAAAACTAGATGCTCAGTTACCAGACAGCTGCAAGAGTTGGGATGTTATGGATTTCTTAAAGAATCCAAATCATAGACACACTCTAAGGTTCCAACTTCAGCAATATATTGTTAGGTGAGTAGGTAATTCATCAGGAGATGCACATAAAATAATTGTTATATTTCAGATTATCTCAATATGTTGATGCATTGGCCCATGTCTTAAGTACTGGCCAGGGTGTAGTCTTAGACAGATGTGCTTATTCTGATTTTGTATTTGCTGAAGCCATGTACAGTCAGTGTTATTTAAATAAAGCTGGTGAGTATATTTACAAAATTTACATAATTGTTGAAATTGCAAAAGATTAAATATAATCCCATAGAATAAACTTTGCAATCTCATGGAGGATTGCTAGACTTGATTGTTAATTTTGAATTCAACCCTAAGGGAAATTTATTCCAATATATTTTTAATTCAAAATACCTCTCCAACCTCTGAACATTGCAAATTTTAGGTAGGAAGAAGTATTATGAATACCGTGATTGTACCATTGGTGAACTTCTTCGACCTCATTTGGTAATCTATTTAGATGTGCCAGTACCTAAAGTTCTAGAGAATATAAAGAAACGTGCAATTAGCTATGAAAAAGACTCCCCTGTATTGACTTCCAAGTATTTGGGTGTTCTTGAAAAACAATACAAACAAAATTATTTGAGAGAAATCAGGTAAGTGTGTAATAGAGTTTAAAACCATGTCAAAGTCTATAACGTCCAATTGAATGAATTTAATACTAATGTTACGAGATTTGTATTATTTAATTTTAGTAAACATGCTGAATTGTTGATATATGATTGGTCCGATGAAGGTGATGTAGAAATAGTGGTTGAAGATATTGAAAGAATAGATTTTAATAAATATGATTATCAAGATCCACATTTGAAAGATTGGGTATACAGATTGGAAGAAGAATGGGCAAATTTGCGGCATAAGTAAGTAAATGTGAAATTATTACTATCAATTATTTGTTTTTGATAATAATAAGTTTTTGTCCTATTTTTGTTCACTTCTATTTAATTTTGACAGTATTCTAGCCCCGTTTCTTCAATGAAAACCGAGGTTTTAATATATTGTTTAATTATTATTTTAGATATGCCGACAAGAAAGATAAAATCATGAATTATTGTAACATTCCATGTTACGAAATTCCAGAATTGTGTGTTGAAGCTACCGAAGCAGATACTTTTCACAAAGTCATGGCTGATGTAAGTAACTTACAATTTCACAATGCTGTGAGGTTAAATCGTATCCCATTATGGGTAAAACTTGAACATTTTTCAACTTTTTCCCGGTCGTAAGTTGAAACTTTTGAACAAATATTTGGTGGTTTTTTAATTTATCACCAATAAGATGCACAAGTTTGACAGAATTTATAATTTTTTATTTTCTTGTTTAGGCTCCAGGTGAAAGATATCAAAAAGGCTACAACGCCAATGTAGGTGATGGTGGTCTTTTGTTTAAAATCAAAACTCCCCATCGGGAAACTTTGCCTCTCACTGAAAGAAGGTAAGCTATTATAATTTTCAAATATCACAATTTGGAATATGAACTTTGAAATTTCTTTAGTTATTTCCATATTTATTGATTGATTATTGCATTGCATCAAATCAAGGTTTGGAAGCAATTTTTGTGCTCTTAATTTTACTTATCAAGATTAACAGTCTTATTACTATTTACTCTTTTTTATTTTCATTTTCAGGAGAGTTTAAATAATTGCTACAAACTGTGTATACATACATAATAAAGATAATTAATAAAATTTCAAAATAGTTTTACTTTCTATTTATTTCAACTTTAAAACATATACTATTAAATAAATCTTACATTTGTTACAAATCACAATAATTAGTTATCAATATTTTACAGAGGCATCCCTTTGTTGCAAATTTGTCCTTAAAAAATGCACAAAATAGAATTAAGATGAAACTATTTGGTCTTTTCCAATGGACCTTAAATCTTATGAAAAATATGTTTATTTGAAAGCTTACTGATAATTTTTCAGCTTTCTTTCCAATATAAATTTAATAAAGAAAAGTTAAAAAAGTATTGGGTAATTCGAACTAGTTGACCTTGAGCCAAGTGACGTCGTAAGTTCTGGAATAGTTGCAGAGTGGCTTGTCCTTATTATTTTTCTGTGGGCATGAGAATTGCTGCTACTGCCAAGGCCAGAACATCAAAGGAAGAAGAACCTCAGCTGACAATTGTGGTTTTGTCGGTTGTGTTAGTTAATTTGATTTACTTTTCGAATATTGTTGAACTTTTGAGTTGTTTGTGTATATTATTGGAAGAAGTGGAGCCAAAATTTTCAAAGATGAGTACAGAAAATATACCAAAAGTTTATTTTAGCATGGTGGACGAGTTTTACATGTCAGGAATTTTAAAACATAGTGGTGAGTAATAAATGATAACTTATTTTCTTTCATATATAAATGCACACAACAGCAAATGGTTCTGGTTTTGATCAACTTCTTTTAAATTTTTGCGTTTTCGAACTAAGATTTTCGTCTGCTTTCATTTCGAGGAACGTAAGTGAATATTTTGCTTGGGCAATTTATATTATTATTTGTGCAAGCTGGTCCAATGCACTCTATGAAAATTTTGGAAATACATAAAGCGAAACAAAAACAAACAATCCAAACAATAACAAAGAGAATAGAGAGATATGTGTAAAATGAATAGCGCCAGGAAAGTAATTTAAGTCCTGCGGTATTAGAGAGATATCGTTAAAATGAATGGTGCCTGTGAACGTGATTAACGTCCTGCGGTATAATATTGGTTTTACGTCCAATTTTATTCAACAGTTCTCGAAAGCGATCTTTTACCTGCACAGGTCGGCCATATTGCCGTGGATGACTAATGTCATATTTTAGTTATATTGTTTCTTCTTCTTCTAGTAAATTACAATGGCATACTACCCTATAGGACATCCAGCCAGCGTTGTAGTTTTAATTTATTTTTGTTCTTTGCACTTCGCAGTCACTAATACTTGTACTGCTTTTTTGGATACAAATGTACACCATCAAAAAATTATTTGATTATAATAAAAATGGAAGGTGTGAACATAATAAGCGCTATAAAATTGTAATATTTATTTATAGAAAAAAAATTAAATTAATATGATTTAATCTAAACAAAAGCATCACTGGAAGTCAAATTTTTTTTAGCAGTCTTAAAAGCTACTTGATAAAGAAGCTAGAAAGTAAGGTACTAATGGATACATAGGTACATTTTGTCATTAGTTAAAATAAACAGTGAAAAATTATTTTAGTGAAACATAAATTACACATCAGTAAATTTCATGTACATACAACAAAAGAAGGATTTACACATTGCACTACAGAGCATAAGTACTCAATACTACATAAAATAGTTTTTCTTCGGGCATAGATCTTTTAACAATAATATAAGTAAACTATTGCTGGTCACAGATGAAACTCAACACCTTGTGCAATCGTCAAAGATTTATAAATATTCTCCACAAAAGACAACTTAAATCAACCATGCCAACTTATACATTTTGTTTTCAAATTTCTATTATTGTCCTTTGAGAAATATTCAACTTATTAATCAATAAACATACGCTCTCTATAAATAACACTTTTCAATGATTTAGACGTCAAACAATGCATTTTTTAGCTTGGAATTGTAATATATACTAACTGCAGGAATCTTACACCACCTTTGTACTTGGATTGCTACACTTTATTTCTTCTACATTCACTACTTCTTGTCTTATGTTTTGATCTTCATGATTTGTTGAATTCAGTTGCTCCTTATCAGTTCCTCTACCAAATATTATTCGTTCAATTCCTATGATCGGCGATTCAAACAGCATACTAAGCAAAAAACCAAACCCATACGCTGTCACAATATCTGCAAATGCTGTATAAAACTGAAACAGAATGTTGCTTTAAATACTTTTGAAAATTCAACTTTTGGATAATTTATATATCCCGCCTTTAAGCAAGTGACGCACACTATGTAAAAGTGTAGTTAACTACTTAAGGTTTGACATAGGACAACAATTATGTCGTCTTCTTTTATAAAATAGTGTATATTATAGTGTTTACTCACAATACTAGATGCAGTAGTGTAACTAGGTTGTCGTAAAGTAGCTGCTGTGTATAATTGGATGGCGCCATGACAAAGAAATGTTGTATAGCTAATGCGGCTTAGGAGAATAAATGGTCTCCAAGATAATATTGGTTCTATCCATGCTAAAATTAAAAATGAGCTTAGCTGAGAGGTATATACACGGAATAAAGTTTACGCTCATTACATTCAACACTTTCTTCAAGCTTTCTTCTTCAGAGACTGAAGGTGAAGCACTTAATATATTAAAGTTGACCTCAGAATAACCTACTCACCTATTGAGTAGAGTGAACACCACGGGATATTATCTTTGGATATTATCAGTAGTAATACTATAAGTACTTCAAAATAATCAGGTTATACATCAATAACTTTTTGCATAATTACAAAGAGTGTCAGTTTGACAGTTTAAATAATGCTCCCGTTTCGTGGTCGGATTATTTAAACTGTCAAACTGACACGATTTGTAATTATGCAGGAAGTTTGAGGTGTATAACCGTATTTATTTTGAAGTACATATTGTATTTGATACGATTATTTGTTGAGTAAATATAAACAATTTATTAATTTAGATACAAATTGGTACAATTGAATTTACAATCCAAATGGACTCATTTTTGACAAACGTCAGAATATTGATGTCGATGTGGTTACTATGGAAATTTAAGTACCTATTTTAAAATTTTTGATTGGTAGAGCTACTATATGTATAATCACTTGTGAAATTTTTGATTGAAAGAGCTACCCTATGTATAATCAGGTATTATCGAAATTATACGAGGTAACTTAACTAAATTGATCGTTGTTGTGATTGGTTGAAAATGATACGAAAAAAATAAACACTATAATCGCAAATTCAACTCACAATATTTACATTCACTTATGCAAAATTGATACATGTGCGAAGTGAAATGGGTTGTCTACTTTTCGCATAGCAGCTATAGACAAATGACAGTATCAGCACCTAATATTGGAGGCAGTTTTTTAGGAGCAGCGCGTGAGTAGGTTATTCTGTGTTTTTGATGTCTGTAAGTCACGTGATTCAGATTGCATTTTGAATAAACTTGAATTGATTATGTAGATTAGTATACCTGATTATGATAGCGGAATAAAAAGTATTACTTACGACCTCTTCCCGAAGAAATGCTAATTATAACCCATGCGCTACCAAGAACAAAAGTGATATGATGAAGGCCACCATAAACAGCGGAAGTAACTGAATTTCCTGCAAACTCCGGCAAATAAAATAAGAAGCCAACATGAATAGTAGCCATTGAAATGAGAAAAGCCATGCACCATCCAGCTCTATTCAACCAATTAGGTAGTTTGTAAGCCGAATTTTTCATTCTATATTTAATATAACCAGTTAGAACTCCCAAGAAGTACGGACCAGATCGCATATGTGAAGGAATGTATATGTTTCTGAAGGTTGTGCTGTGAGTGGGTTCTTTCAATAATCTGAAATATTA
>CAJUYG010000156.1:237922-252504 GCA_910591675.1 Galerucella calmariensis | reverse complement strand
TTTAACCAACATCTATTGTGATTACATAAAATAGTGTTGAATACCAGTTTCTTTTATAACATTTTCACTTACCTAATTATTCGATGTATGAATATTAGAAGAATGTTCACCAATTTAGTTGGAAATTTCAATCTTGATAATATAAAATAGCTTGCCAAAAAGCCAGCTATAAGGAAGAACGTATCTACAATTATTGGACCATTTAAAATAGTAGCTGCTTCTGCCTTTGAATATACCTACAAAAATAATAAAACTTTTAGTGCGACCGGCATTAAATTCTTTTTCTTCATCGGATCCTGAACATTGTTTTCATTACTTTAATATTATCATCATTTTCGCTCAGTGCACCTTACAGATACTTGATGCGTATAGGTAACTACAGTCTGTTCATACTGGGGATCATTCAAAGGCTACTTGATGCGTATATAGGTAAATACAGTCTGTTCATATATACTGCGGATTATTTAAAGCCTACTTTATGCAAGATATCGTATACAGGCAATACCTCGCTTATTTGACAATATAATTAATAAATAAAAAACTGCATTGAATGGCATTAAAGTACCTTCCTAATGGCTTATGAAAAAATGTTTTACATTTGACGGCCCTGTGGTAGCTATCCCTCACTTTTTTTTTCAAATGGCACCGCCTGTATATTGTCATTGAAAATTGTGTGTCGTTCTATTTGGAATACATACATACACAAACTTCAGATGGCTTCTAAAACAGTAGTCACTGCTGACAACGTAAGAGTTACAATTCTAGGTTGGAGTATTTTATGATTTAGAGGTTTTTAAAGAGCGCATTCGCGAAGCATCTCGTAGCGTTACACCAGCTATGATTCAGACGGGGCCTGCGCAACAACCCTTTTAACACGTTTTGCAGCTTGCAAGGATTCTGCAGGAAATAATTTTGAACACTTGTTGTAATTTTTTGTTCGTTTTTTGAGGTATTTTTGTTGAAATGCATACTTCATGGAATATTGATGCTTTTGTTATTATTAATTGAAAAAAATACCAAGTATGTGCTATCGCTGTATTCCAAATAAGACGGCACTCAATTTTTAATGACAATATACAGGGGGTGCCATTTGAAAATGAAAAGTGAGGGGATAACTACCACAGGGCTGTCAAATGTAAAACATTTTTTCATATTAGCAAGTTACTTTGATGCAGTTTTTCTATTTATTGATTATCTTGTCAAATAAGCGAGATATTGCCTGTATACGATAACTTGGGACATTCGGTATAGGTAAATACAGTCTGTTCATACTGAGGATTCTTCAAAGGCTACTTGATGCGTATATAGGAAAATACAGTCTGTTCATACTGCGGATTATTTAAAGGCTACTTGATGCGTATTAAGGTAAATACAGTCTGTTAATACTGCGGATTATTCCAAGGTAAACAAACAATTCTAATATATTATAATTATTAAAATTAATCTTACCTTCTCTATAAAAGGAGGGTTGTATAGAGGACTGCCGAAGGTGAACATACAACGATGTCCAAAAATAATTAGAAACAATGATATCACTTTAATGCCAGCTAAACAGTCTAAGCCATCGTCGTTATCCGTTTTTGTAGCTAGTTTCTTTAAATTATTCGAAAATGAAAAGCACAATAACAAGTTGTGCCAATTTCCTGTAAAATGTAAATCCATTAGATTTCCAGAACATTATTTATTATCCAAATATTGAAAGATATTGCTAAAATGCGTGAAACCACTGAAGTAAGTTTGTGGTTTGTTATTACTTTGAATTAAATAACCTGTAGCTTTTGTACGATGTCTTTGAGGTGCTCAAAAATATGTCGAAATATACATTTACCTCGAAATTTTGGTAACAAACTATCTTCAGATCTTGATAATAAGTCATAAGCTGTACAGACAAGTGCTACAACAATAAACAGTCCTACCACCGCCCTAAAAAAAGAAGTTGGATTAGTACCACAAATATAATTTAAAATATATAATTTGTTGACATTAATAATAGTCGCCCTGAGTATAAACAATTATTTGAGTAGATTTCAGACTTGTTTTGTATTGATTTAATGGTTCTTTATATTATAAATTATCAGATAGAGCTTTTACAAAAAACCTAAGAAATTAAACCAGCGCCGAAAAAGCACTAAATCGAATATCAAATTGACTCAAATACAATCAAGATAACTTGAAAACAAAAAACACTTGTTTATATCAGAGCTAATGTCAGATGATGTATGTATTTTTGGGTGATATTCACTTAGACCTAAAAGATCTATTAATTGTGCCCCCATACTTTTACATAGTTTCTGAGTTGAGTCTCAGAAACTAGTAGCTCCTTTTGTCCTATTTCCCGGAGGAATTTTAGGATGTCTGCAGGCTTCAACTTAGGTAAATGTTCCTCTTTAATCCAGTAATCTCCCAGGTGCTGTGCTCTAGGATTCTGAAGTGCTGTGCAGTTAGAAAGTATGTGGATGGAGGTTTCTTCTTCCATGCCACAAAATCTGCATTCTTCTTCTTCCACTATTTTGAGCTTTTTCAGGTGACAATGTCCCGTTAGGATCCCTGTTAAAACTCTCAGCACAGTTTTACTTTGACTTATGCATTCATTTGATCTCAACAGGTTGTAGTCACCCAGAAGAGTCTTTGATTGTATAAGCCCTACTAGATCTTTCCAATGGTCATGCAGGTCTTCTCTTTTTCTCGGCTTTACCTATTTCTTCCAATATTACATTGGGGCTGATTCCGCAAAAGGGTTCAGGTCCCCAGAAAGGTATGGTAATAAGTACAGATACAGATGATACATTGGTCTTAAATCAAATTCGTCTATGAGACAGTTATTCATAAAATACTTACATGAATGCCGCATCACCCACTGAAGGTTTGTATTCCCTTTTAATTTGGCAATTTTGCTTGTCGATATCAACGGTTATGTCAAAGTCTTGAGATATATTATTTATTGTTTCTATTAAGTATGAAAAACGTTCTTTAAGGTCTTCGTATGTGCAAGACGATGGTATACAAAGGGAAAAATATATGTCATTTCTTGGCGCCTTTGATTCTTCATTCGTATAAGCCTACAATCAATGTCAAGGGCTGTTTCAAAATATGAAAAGAAATATTGAAAATGCACAAATTTCAAAGAAGTAAATTGATATCCGGACAAAGCGAGCTTTTAATAAAATCAATACATGACAGTACAAATTAAAACTCACCAAGATCTTGCTCCAAGCGGAAATGTTGTAAAATGTAGTATAATCTGAAAATTCATAGTCGATTTTTTTTGTTAGTTTGTACTTGGCATTTGGTTGTATTGTAATTTTTGCCATACAGTATTGTCCAACGAAGATTTCATTTTGATAAGGAACTTTGATTTCTAAACATTGGTCATAATTCCCCAAAGCGTAAGGTGAGCCGTATAATATACCACTGGGAAATTTGGCAGACGCGTCAAACACTGAAAAAAAAATTCACAAAATAAATCAAAGCTATTTTGTTTGACAAATATATCTAGAAGACTGTACTGATGAAGCTGGCTAATGTTATCCGAAACGCGAAACATTTTTAAAACAATTATTCAAACATTTTTTTGTGTTAACAATAAACAAGGAAGTTCTGAAACATTTTGTTTCGTTGAATTAAAATTATAAATAATAGATAGTTCCGGTAATCAGAACTTTATTGGAAATTTCCTCTTCTTTAAGGAAACTTTTACAAAATTCGTTAAATGTTTTATATTCTTAATGTGTTGACAAACAAGTTAAATATACCATGCCAAAAATCGAATTCCACAAAAAATTCATTGAAAACTATGAAATTTTTACATAAACTCTTCAATATCTTTCAAGCGAATAGTATCAAGTCAGAAAGAGAAGAAGAGTGTACAGGCTGTGTACAGACTGAGTCTTTTGAATGCTGTCAACTCGAATAAATAGTTATCTGCTGTAGAAATTGACCGGTAAAATTCCATAGTGTGTACAGTCTCAGTATAACCTGTATCTGTAAAGTAGGGAGAGTGAGTGTAGGTCCATTGTACATCTTCCCGAGGAATTGTCCTCCTAGGTCATCGTCCATCCTGTCCTTCCCAGGCAGTTGGACAGGTCATTAGGAGACATCTCCTTTATATCGGCAGGTGTAGGCCAAGACTCACCGAACACACATTCTCTTATTGACGATAATTCCGGATCATAGATCTCCGGACACTCGCATAAGACATGCCTGACAGTTTCGTCTTCCTGTTCACACATCCTGCATAGAGGTGTGTCCACTAGCCCCATAGTATGGAGGTGTTTCCTTAGTTGACAGTGGCCAGTCAGAAATCCAATTGTTAAACGTGGGTTTTTCCTGGTCATCGCCAAATATTTCATCGGCACCAGCTTCCCAGGGTGATCCTGGCAAGACTGCATCCTTTGATTCCATCCCATCTCTCAAGGGATTGAGCATGGGTGAAACGTTTGGCTAGTTCCGCAATTGTCGAAGTCGTGAGGGCCGTAGGTGTCACTGGATCCTAAAATTTGAAGTCCAGCCGCTTCTCTAGCTAAAGAATCGGCAATGCGATCACCTTTACTCCTGTCGTGCCTTTTAACCCACCTCAGGATAATATTGTTATCTGCCGAGGCGTTAGCTAAATCTTGGTGGCACTCTAGTACTAGCCCCGATATAACACGTTGTCTGTTCAAGTCTAATTTCTGCTATCAGTGCAGATTGTTATACTTTTGCCAGAAATTCCTTTCCTGGTTAGTTCTTTTGTGGCAATTGAGATACCAGCCAGTTCTGTTTGAACCACTCAGGTATTGTTTCCCATTCCCCACTTAATCCTTAGGCTTAGTGCAATGGAGTAAATTCCACAACCATTTTTGAGCCATCTGTATATATTCGTATTGCATTTGCAGCACCTGACTCCCCTATTCCACAGATGCTCCGGTCTATATATTCTATATATTATTATTCTGAATAAGTCTACCTAAGGTCACAACTTTCCAAGTGGAACTGACGGCTATTCACCATTGCGTTAAAGATATTAAAAGGCAGGAAAGGACATTCCGTTCAGTTGCCATCTCCACCTTCACTCAAGTGACAATGAATGTCAACTCTAAGCAGGTAAGGGATTGCATAGGTGCCTTAAGGTCCACAATGCTCAAAATGTCATTAATTGGACCGGAACTCTTCTGCGGCGTCACAAAGTCGACAATAAATATGCCCACAAGGAAGTGGGTGAGACAGAAATCTCTAGAATGGTGGGTAATCTCACTAGGACTAGGCACTGTAAGCTTAACAAACACGCAAAGATAACCTGCAGATTGCGTCTTTGGTCTGGTGGACAAAGACGACACAAAAGAATGCAATGACGAGACTGGGCAAGGTGCAAAGACTTGCATGTCTCAGCATTGCAGAATGCATGAGAAGCACGCCAACGGCAGCACTAGAAGCCTTATTCGACCTTCCTCCACTACACCTCGTGATAATGGGGGAAGCAAGGATGGGACTATTTAGGCAGCAAGATAATCTGAGCAACAAAATAGTTAGATCAGGACACACATCTGTTAAAGACATCATAAGTGAAGCCATTTTAGATATGAAAACAGACTATATGGCCACTAAACTTCTCCCAAGCCCTAAATATGAGGTAGAAATACCTCACAGAAAGGACTGGCAAGACCCAAGCAGACTGAAATTTCCCCGAGGAGAGACCTGGTACACAGACGGATCACAGACAGGGGAAGGAACAGGAGCAGGAGTGTACAGTGAAAAGAGAAACACAAAAGGCTCTTTCTCACTAGGCAAACATACCTCTGTATTTCAGGCAGAGATCTATGCCATCCTAGAATGTGTCAGAATTAACAAATATAGGACTGACACTCATAGGATAAACATACTAACTGATAGCCAGGCAGCCCTTGCGGCTTTAAATAGCCGCAAGGTAACATCCAGACTAGTAGAAGAATGTCAGAAAGAACTAAATGAACTGGCAGACCACATTAAAGTAAGATTGGTGTGGGTGCCGGGACATAATGGTATTTCTGGAAATGAACAAGCTGATGAACTCGCAAAAAGAGGTACAGCAACAGCATATGTTGGACCAGAACCAGCTCTTGGGACCACAAAAAAGGTAGTCCGAGCGCAAATACAAAAATGGGTACAAAGCCAACATAGACTTCATTGGAGGAACACTCCGAAACAGGTACACAGCAAAACCTTCATAGGTGACACATGTGCAAAGCGGGCCAAAGAACTACTGAATATCAGCAGGAATAAGCTAAGAATTATTGCAGGTTATCTAACAGGTCATACCCCGCTAAAAGATCACCTGCATAAAATGGGGTTATATAACGGGGACCTCAGCTGCAGACTATGTGGCATGGAGAACGAGACCGTGACCCATATCTTGTCTGACTGTGAGGCACTGCACTCGAGGAGACGGGCAATCTTCGGAGAGGCCAATGTGCCACCTGAAGTATATGGCACACATCCAATGGACCTATACCGTCTACTCGAAGGTACGGGGATAACTGGATGGGTGGACTAAATATGGGAGCAGAGTACAATAAGCCAATAGGCTGCAGTGCTCCCGGCATCTGAACGGCTCCCAAAATGGAAAAAAAAAAAACCTGCAGATTCTGTAACCTAGAAGAGAAAACTGCTGAGGACCACAATGGACCTGAAAAGGCCGCAGTGGAATAGGCTGATTAGTCGCCTCATCAAATCTAATCTATTATGAGTAAATCTTTAATTAATAAGTTTATAGTATATTACATAACGTGTGCGGAAAGTGACATTTTTCACACGAGTGGGCAATATCACTTTCGCTCGAGTGATGTACAGTATTTTTCCTACGATCACGTGATAATTTCACCAAATAAAGTGTAATCAACATCTGACATATTAATACACAAAATGTTACAATTGAAGTCAACATAATTGATTTCAAAATTAACAATAACTATCAATAGTGACAAAAATTCAAGTAGTTTAACTATATAATATAGGTAGGTTATTACATTATTAATTGGTTGGATAATTATAGAAATTGAAAGTGAAATTATTATTGTTCATCATACTTCATACATACTTATCATGAATACCTTTCAAAATGGATTACATTTTCTTACTATTATAACAGGTGATTTGGATTAGTTGGTACAACAACTTCTGACGAAGAGTACGCAGTTTTGATCCTCGACCGCGCCCTAAATTTTTTTTAATCAAGAAAATGACAAAAATTTAACTTTTCAAATAGATCGCTTCAAAATTAGATATTACATAGGTAAATCTAATTAAAAATTATATATTTGACAGCTTGCCAGTGGTAAATCTTAATAAAAATTCATTTGACAGCTTTTTCATCCGTACACGTGCGGATAAGTTTTTTTTCCGTACGCGTATGAATAAAGGCCACTTTCCATAGAACTAGACAGTGCGACATATGTCACTTTCCTATGTGATCGTAGGAAAAATATTTTCCATACTTTGCAAAGTTCAAAACTGTTATACGCTAACGTTTTAAGGTTATACTGACTGCGCTTGTAATATTTGCCTGTCAAAACATCGTGGGATACACTGTATATTAGTCATTTTCTTTTGCTAAATTTATTTGTTTATCTCGTTAAAACATCCTTGAACTTTTCGTAGTTATGCTCAGAATTTTAAATAGAACACTCTGTGCAAATATAGTGGAAATTTAAACAAATTAAGTTGTTTGAAACATCCTTATCTAGGTATTCTATTGTTGAAGTTTAGTTTTAAAATTTTACTTACTTTCTGTAGCCCATAGTGTCCAATTTCCCAATTCCTCCCAATAATATTTGCTATGGTTATTACACAAACTATTTTTTGCACCTAAATGTGGAGTTAACAATTGATTAACAATATCGCTCTTAAATAAATAATTCAAACTTGTAGGGTCACTTGAAACATGTCGGATTGTTATTGTCATTAGCAATACTAGATACGAATACATGTTTTTACTATTTTAGATCAATTTGTTGTTTATAACTAAATTCACTAAATCAATTATTAATATATATATAATAAACGGGAATATAATATGTATATTAATAAAATTGTTAATTGGAGGGGGGTGAGCATTGGCGGGGTACTATAGGGACCGCTATCATCTTTCGCTTTTTGGAGCCATATTTCGAGATAGTGAAATCTCTCATATATGAGCTATACCAGAAAATGTTAACTTAAATTTGAGACTACACAATATTTTGGAAATAAAAATCAGTAAGAAGGAAAGGAAAATTTATTTTTTCAACTTTTAGAGGCCTTATTACGAAAATGATGGCAACCGAATTGAAAATGTCCGAAAAAGACTAAATGCTCTAAAGTCCATTTTCCACGTTGCGTCAAATCGCAGCGACTTGTTGCTGGGACAAATCGCTGCGAGAAAAAGTACATTCAGCATATCGATAGTTTGTTGCTGCGACTCATCCAGGCAGAGGGGAAACGTAACGTGTTGCCAACTTGATTGAAAGTGACAGCAATGTCAGAGCGGAGCAGCTAATAGAAATTTTGGGTTGGTGCGATAAAATCCAGCAGAAAAGTTACGTCGCAGCGACTTCTCGTTCGAAAATAGAGCAAGTTCTAATTCATGCGACCGACGCGCCCAACGAAAAAAAACGCCAAGTTGTAGCGTTAACTCACACCGTGGAAAATGGACTTAAGAAATGTTTTTTTCTCCATTTGAGATTAAACGTCTGTTTTAGAGGCATTTATTGATCATGGAAGTAACACTTTTACTAATCACTTTTTCCGCAAACCGCTAGGAAATTTAGACATTCTAGACAAATTTCTCAAAGAAATCTCAAACCTTAAAGAAAAGTCAAGATTTCCTATTAACTTCCTTACTGTAAGGAAATGATATCAGTTGTTAGTGTTCTACATAAATGATTGATGGCCGTTTGCACCAATTGATATTTAAGTAGACTTAAAGTTAAGTGGCGCTTTAAGAAAGTTTTCATTTGCACCATGAACAACTAGTCATTTTAAGCTACGCCCAGCTAAGCTTAGAAAATCGCTCGCTTTTTCTCCACTGGATATGTGGAGATTTCTAACCTAACTGTTTTCATTGACATATTATGACATATTTTCGGGTTTTTTGATTCCGTCTTCCAATTTCAAATGTTTTATTTTTGGAGAAGGATGTTTATGGAGGATGATGTGTACCTATTGGATATTCTTGAAAATAGATTTCCAAGAACACGGTACGACCGTAAAAACTATTATGAAGAATTGGATGAAAAAAAACCTTTTTCCAAAGGTTTCTCTTGACCAAGCCAACTGTTTTGCAGCTGGTAGAAATTCTAGAAGATTCTTTGGAGCATCCGGATAATTTGTAAGCCCAGACAGACAATTCTTTTTCCCGAACAGTATAATTTGCCGATCTTTTTTTCTTATTTTTTACTGTGTTTTCCATTATAAACAATTTTCTTATTTAAAAAACAAGAATAAAATCCTTTGATTTTCAAAGAATTGACTTTTAGTAGCTTTTAATACCTACGTTATTTCAAACCACAAAAACGAAACGTCACTAGAAACCATAGAGAAATAAATAAAACTCAACTTAAATAGCGAGGTTGACAAATGTATTAAACACTTAGCTAAGAAGCAGAGCAAAAACATTGGTGCAACTGAACTTTAACTAAGCGACCCTTAAATTTTAAACTCGCCATAGCTATTCTAAGCTTATGCTTCTATTGGTGCAAACTGCCATGAAACGTTTAAATGCATATTCGTATTTTTCTTTTAATTTCTTTGGCAATAATTCCAATGAAGTAGTATTCACTGATTCAACCAGCTCTGGAGGAGTCCCAAAAATAGAAAATTCATCATCACTTATCATTTTCCTCTCGAGAACACTATAATAGTTATTTATGATACAAGTGCGCAAAAGTACTTCACGTACAAGTGTCATACAAAACTTTATCTACGACCACATAAAGAAAAGATAAAAAAATGTGCTCTGAAGGGGTTAAGAACCATAAAAATAAATGTTCTGTAAACAAATATATACACAACGAATTCTAATTTCAGGAGGTGTGCAATCCGAAGAAATGGATTCTTCTCGAGGTTCTTCCATTTAAAATAAGTGTACTTAATTGAAATTTTAAATATAACAGAAAATATTTTCCACTATGTCTGACACTTCTGTCAAATTTACTGTCAGCACAAAAAGTTTATACAACAAACGACTAAATTCAAGGCAACTAGATAATTACGTAGCTAAAAAAGAGTGTTAAAATGAAAACCCTATTTAAAAAGCATTGTTCATTTACGCACGCTTTTTAACGTATGTATAATGAATGATTTCACACATTTTTTTTGGTTCGTAAATGACTAATTTTAAAGGTGGTCGTTTACTTATATGCGTTTCGTTTATATACGTTTCGATAGTGAACCAAGTAATTTTATTACGAATTTCAAACCAACATTTATTTGTGAATAAAATTATTTGTCTGTCGAATTTTAAACGATTTCTGGAGAAATAGTATGTTTACCTCGTGGGAAAAGCCACATTCATGGATTATTTTTGAGGGCAGGTTGAAATGTTAACATATCCAAATTCTCTGAGCTTATTGAATTTTTGAAAAGTAAGGCGTTGGGTACAAACCTATTCGGGATATTTCTTCCTGATGTCCCAGATGAACTTATCTCTTGCACAGCGCACGAAAAATACTTGCCTTCAAAAATAATCTTTTTTTCATTCAAAAATTAGCGAATTTTTGTAAAGATTGAGCAATGTCTACTGTCTCACCTGCTTGCAATTTGCGTACCCGACTGTAATATACAATACGTAGATAACTATTTAATGCTAGTTTCAGTATTTCTATAAATTTTTACATGGTTCACTTTTATTTTTATTAAAAAACACAGTACCTACGCCTATGTTTAAAAATACAAGTGTTTTGCTTAAAAACTAGTTTTCAAGTAAATAAAATTATAGTTATAACAAAAATATAATTATTGTAGTTTAGATTGGAAAATTCCGGACATTTATATATATCTTCCTTATTTCTTCGTTTTAAAATAAATATAATACCGAAAATTTAGGAGCTGGGTCGATGTTCTCCCATTGGCTTAGAACCTTGCTGTGGTATAACGAAAGCACAGCAAAAAACAATTAATAGTACTTGGACAAAAAAGCAGTCTAGGAACAAGGTGCCTGGAATGAGACATTGAATAAATATACCTAGTCAAAGTGCGGGCTCAAAGGTCACTAACCATATATATCAAATCAATAGACACAGAGGTTACCAAAATGTGAGATTACAAATATACCCGGAGAAAATAATGATGGTTGATGTTTCCTGCACACTGGTTGACAAATTTCCACTTTTTCATTCATTCTCGAAATAATCTATCAGATTAAGTACCATGCTTTTTTGCTTGAGGATACAAAATACCGGAAAATTGCCTCTTATTATTCATATTGTCACAAAACTTACATTTAGGTAATTAAAAACTTCGCTGGTGAAAGACTTTTTAGAATCGCTGAACACTAAATACATATCCTTTCTTCTCCAGTCAAAATTGCATAAGTCTGTCTTATTCATCTTACGGATATTATTTGGAAGTTATGATTAAACGCAATAAAAGAAAACAAAAATTATGAGTATGTCTTTGTTGAATCGTATGACCCGCATAAGACTGCATTTGACTACCGCCAAAATTCACGGATTCCTACAAAATCAGATTAGATGAACAACCAGGTTCCTTAATTCTTTTTGCAAAATATTTTTGCACATTTCTGGCAAGGTTAAATGCCGGACTAAATCGACCGGCTTGTTTTTTAAAACTCTTTAAACAATATAATACAACCAATGAACATTTCAAATTGCCTCAAACATATTTTTGGCTAGAGAAAATTAATATTTATCCCCGCTACTCACCAGCCAGGTCTGCAATCCGATTTGGGGACTAATAGGAGAAGTATATGACAAGTTTTCAGCTTGCTTCAAATACCTACCCAAAAGTTGGGTGCCAGCTCTTAGACTATATCGTCTTCATTTAAATGATTAACTAAGGGTGCTACAATGATATTAGTATTTCATAGTCATCTAGTTCATTCAGTTTCCCTAGACTAGACATTCTCATACCATTTAGGAATTGAGCCTTCTGTATCTTTTATAGGCACACTTTCTTACGGCTTGAATTTCCGCTTGAATGATACTTGGGCTTTTTCTCAAGCTTTCGGAGTTTTTGGATCTATATTGCTATTAAGCTCATAGACACTGTGTAATTTATAAGACATAGGGATTCCTGTACAAAACTGTCAAACGCTAACTAACTTTTTCAACAAATAGAGTTCATAAAAAATAATAACAGAATTGGAAAGATCGTTGAAAAATAAAAGTTTGAATGCACTTTTAATTTTCTTAAATTCGCTCTGGTGTAATAAAAAAAATGGATAGTTATGTTTAAAAATGTCGAACTTCCTTTTCATACCAATTTCGAATACTTTCAACCGCGTAGGAGATAGCCATACAGGTTGAAGCACGAGAAATTTGAATGAACGCTATTTGGTAAAAAAGTTAGCTCGCCTTTGACAGTTTTGTACAGGAATCCCTATGTCGCATCTTATAAATAACACAATGTAGTAGTAATTAAGAAAAAAATACGCGTTAATTCAATAATCTGATGATTTTTATTTATTTTTTAATCAACTTTCCATTAATTAACAAGTTTCAGATTATTTTAAAACTGGATATTTTGACGAGCTGAGGTAATATTCCATGAAAAGCTAATTAGTTTTATTTTTGTGGGATATTTTCTAATTTTCTTCGTACTCCATTTTTTTTGGATAAACATAATGATTCATTCAGTTTATGTACACTTCCAAAATATATCTACAGTGTGGAACAGCCAAATGGAATCATCGCAAGCGTAATTCGCCTTTTTGAGTCATCTAAGTTTAGTTTAGTTTTGTATACAATAGTTTTGACATATACGTATAAAAATTAGTCTAATGGCGTCAGATCAGGAGATCGTGCTGGCAATTCTACCGATCCGGGCTTCCATATCCACCGATTTGGACAGGTGTACCGCCAGACATTGATTTGGTAATGGGCAGTGCTCCATCCTACAGGAACTTTTAGGTTTGCTGGATCAGAATATAAGTTGGTCAGTAAGCTTGGGATACAGACGACAAATTTGGGAATTTTTCGTGAAATAAGCTAGAAACTTCCGTTTATGTCCTAGTGTTATCTCCATAACCAATCATTTACAGAATGGTTATTTTATTCTTTATTCAATTTATTCCATTTGGCTGTACCACACTGTATATTCTTCAATGATATCAGCATATATTTGAGTGATTTAAAATTCACTCGAAACTAATTAGATTTTAATTTTATTAGTTAAAAACGATCTCATTTCCCTTAAAGGAAATTTTTGAACAGTACAGGGTGTTTCCAAAGTAATAATTCAATTTCAAGGTAAGAATTTTCCATGAACTTGTGATATTTTGTCGTTAATGAGATGCAGTATAGTCAAATACAGTCTTATCATGCGGGTCATACGATTCAACAAAGACATACACACCGTTTTTGTTTTCTTTTATTGCGTTTAATCATAACTTACAAATAAAATCCTTAAGTTGAATAAGACAGACCTATGCAATTTCGACGGGAGAAAAAAGGATATGTTTTTAGTTTTCAGCGATTCAAAAAAGTCTTTCACCAGCGAAGTTTTCATTTAAATGTCAGTTTTGAGACAATTCAAAGGGATAATATGAATAATAAGAAGCAATTTTACAGTATTTTGGAAATTCGTCGACCAGTGTGCAGGAAACATCAACCATCATTATTTTCTCCGGGTATATTTGTAATCTCACATTTTGGTAACCTCTGTGTCTTCTGATTTGATACATATGGTTAGTGACCTTTGAGCCCGCACTTTGACTAGGTATATATATTTAATGTCTCATTCCAGCACCTTAATAATAATAATAATAGATTTATTGACCAAGATAAACAAAAAATAATAATCTGATTATTACAATAAGTATAGTATAGTATAATTTTGGTCAAAAGGACTACTGATCAGTAAAATTGTTCTTCCTCAGAAGCCTTTACAAAAAAAAGGAAAAAAAAAGGAACATACTTACTATCTAAATGGACAATACACTTTAATTCCTACGTTATAAGGTTACAAGAGTATAATAACAATATGCGGCAAGGATTAAAAAGCCGAAAAGAAAAACCTTGACGTGGGAGGGTAAGTTTGTCCACACTGTATACAGTAACGCCTAATGTGAAGCTAGCTTTAAAAAATCAGTTTGTGTACATCATCGGTTGCTATAGAAAAATTGATTTTTGTTTAGTTGAAGTCATAACTAGATTTTATATTTTGTATAATCAGCTCTGATATTTTTGAATATCATAACAGAATGTACGATTTGGATTTGACCAGAGTTGATTACACTATTGTTGGTATAACGAATCCAAACTCTTTGCAAGTGATTCCCAGTACAATAGATAGAGAATGTCTTCGAGTAAGTAGCAAAATATTTCCTTTTATTATAAACATAAAGGGATTGAATTGTTTTCAACCATCTAACGATAATATGAATTTCAATTATTTATTATAAATAATGACAC
>CAJUYG010000156.1:212256-227660 GCA_910591675.1 Galerucella calmariensis | reverse complement strand
CTCCAAAACTCAAAGACTAGCCTGTATATGCATTACAGGAGCAATGAAAACATGCCCAACGGCAGCCATGGAAGTGATTCTCAATCTCACCCCACTACATATGGTGGTGGAAAGCGTTGCAGAAAGAACAAGATACAGACTAAGTAGAGAGGGAATCATTAAAAAAAACCACCTCACTTCTTAGAAATCAGACAACCTGGGACATGCCACAAGACGGTATGATGAAAAAATATAAATTTTCAAAGAAATTCGCTACGGAATTAAGCATTAAGAAGCTAAGAGTTTTAACAGGGATCCTAACAGGACATTGTCGCCTGAATGGGCACCTGAAAAGCTCAAAATAGTAAAACTTCATCCACATACTTTCTAACTGCACAGCACTTCAGAATCCTAGAGCACAGCACCTGGGAGATAACTGGATAGAAGAGGAACATTTACCTTAGTTGAAGCCTGCAGACATCCTAAAATTCCTCCGGGAAATAGGACTAAAGGAGCTACTAGTTTCTGAGACTCTCATCAGAAACTAAGCGGGCACAATAGATCTTTTAGGTCTCAGTAAATGTCACCCCAAAATACATACAAACATAGCCATAGTGAACACAGTTTTGCTATGTGGTATCTTGTGCGACATCGACAAATCCAAAGAATGTAAGGTAGGTAAAACGAGTAAGCTCCGTTGAAATACAAACGTATGAATAAATTTAGTTACCAAATGAATTAATGTTTCAAGTAATAATTAAAAAAGGGATACCTGGTTATATTATCCAACGGAGATACATAATCGCTGATCTGCACTTTCTTCACATCTACATCGTTGACGATTTCCACCCCGTCCATTTTAAAAACTATGTCTTTTTCTTTAGTGGCTTGAATAGTTAATTTTAAATCGTCGATTGTATCGCGTGCTATTTCCAAGGTTTTCAATGTATTTGTGTCCGAAGAAATAGGGATATTTTCAACGGATGAAGGATTGGGAACACATTCCACAGTACTCACATCTAGAGAGTCCACTGGGAGTTTAGGTTTAATCGGTGTAGATGTGACAGGTGTTTTCGTCAGTCCAATTTTATTTGGTAGTGACGGACTGAAACAATATTCAAAGTGGAAAAATGAGAAAACTTTGGCTGTTTTAAATATCCGAGGGAAACTAATGTGAAAATCTACCGACAACAATCGAATCAAAAGTTGCCAATAATACTTCATAATATTTGGGAAATAATTTGAGTCCTTTTAAGATTTCTGATTCACATTATTATGCCTTAATATATGGGCGCACTGTATATTCATTTTTGATAAGATGCTAAATATTTTTTCAACCAAATAGTTCTTTTATTTCAAGACAGGATTGCTTTTCATATGCACTATAATAGTATGCAAGCCATTTTAAAAGAAGCCACGGACAGTTGGACAACCAGATTAGCGCGTGTGTACTTCGTGTTGCATTTAATTGTATTGTTAATTATAAACTTATTTTTCATGTATATCGAGTTAATTGTTCATTACCCGAGTTTTTGAAGCGTGGTTTAGTACCTTTAAACGTTTTTAAAACGAAATTATGGTTAGAAAACAATGAGGCAGAAACTAGTTTACATTAGAGATACCAGAGTGCATATCGCTTCTCTTGAAATAATAATATTTTATGTTTTTTTTTCCACTTGTTTCAACTGGCTTAGACTTTTGCCAATCCTGTTGTAAAACAAAATTTAGATTGTGATATAATTTGCAAAAGATACCAAACAAAACTGGAAATATCACAAAGAACATTGGAAAAATAATAGGTAAATAGCTGAACCCCTGTCAAAAATGTTATCGTACGCCCCTATAATGAATTAAAATTTTTAACAAATTGATCAATTTTGAAATTTCAACAGTCATTGCTCAACGCGGCTAAAGTAGTTTTCAAATCAATAATTGCAAAGAATAAACCAACAGACAAGAAGTGAAAGCCATCTTTTAAATTAGTCGTCAAATATGTCATACCATCACATGTAAGTCTTTTTCTTATGGTCATTACAGACCCAAATTAGATTGAAGTTTTGCTTATCATTATTTTTAATTAAATAGTTACTATTATAAAAATACATTTGATAAAACAAGTTTGTGTAAAAATACTTTTGTTAAAGCTGAGAGCATTTAATATTACGATTCTCAGTGTATGCTAGAGTTAGCTGTCACCTTAGAGGTTATTTATATTTGACCCTTCAACAACAAATGATTTTCGTCGGGCTTCACTTTTTCTTGTTCTGTATTCTTTGATAAATAGTGATATGAACTAACCTTTTATCAATTTCATCCTTTTTAGTCAACAACTCCTTAACGTACCCCGAAAATTGCTTGTGGGTTTCCTGCAATTTCCTTTTCGTTTCTGCCAACACACCCATCAAATGTTTCACTTCTTGATCGTACTTTTTTCTTTCCACTGAAGTTTCGTTTATTTTCCGGATGATCGGCGTAAGAACTACATATTTTTCTTCTATCTGTAATCTTTGGTTCCATTTCGTTTTTTTAAGATATCCATAACCAATTGAGGCATTAGTTATGTAACACTAACTTTACACCGGAATTACTTTTTTTTCCAAATCTCATATTGAAATTTGAAGAATTAACTAATTTTATTGAATTATTTGTAACAAATAATAAGAATTAAATAAGATTCTAAGGAGTTTTATGGTTGACCAAAATAAACAAAAAAGAATAACACTCAGTGAATTATGCATATTAACAGCAATACAAATATATATTACCACAATAACAGGATGTTTTGAATATTACAAGATAGGTAACCAAAAAACATTTCCTGATATTTTTACTGGTCTATAGGGCAAGTCTACGTCACATCATGTGACAATTGCCCTGATGAATCTGATGACAAACAAGTATTCTTGGCACAATGTGTAGTTCTTATAGTTATTTTGGTGGACATCCTCTATTTAGATTACATCAATACAAGTTATACTGCTATATTTTACAAAAAATTGAAAAATATGTGTCAGCA
This sequence comes from Galerucella calmariensis, assembly GCA_910591675.1. Lineage (NCBI taxonomy): Eukaryota > Metazoa > Arthropoda > Insecta > Coleoptera > Chrysomelidae > Galerucella > Galerucella calmariensis. The sequence goes on along the minus strand of CAJUYG010000156.1, from coordinate 224,665 downwards.
CCATCAGATTTTTTTTATCATATAGTAAAATGATCCTTTCAATAAAGTTTAGTGTTATTTACAAGTTTCCTAGATTATTTTGAAGGTTTAAAATTAAATTCTAAAACGGAAAATCATTTTTATGCAAACTCTCATCCAAATTGAACATATTTTCATAATTGTTAACTCCTGTGCTATAAACTAGAGAAAATGTCCACTACATACTTTACTTGAACTATGTATAACTGATATTACTGTGTACCTATAGCCGCTGTCAATATGCAATATTATCACAATTTTAATTAGTATTTAGATAAATTATGTGAACTTATACCTAATGTTAGAATAAACAAAATCTGTGATATGTACCTTCCATTTTGCTGTTTCTGCATTCCCTTCAAAATGAGGTGTAAAGTCTTTGCATCATGTTTGATATCTAATTCTTTATTTATCTCAGGCACACTAATTTTTTGTTGATTATTTTTTCTTGGAGAACTACAATCTTCGTTCACCTTGATGGAAGGTTTTCTTATCCTAGATTTTTTTTGAGCATTTTTCAACTTTTGCATTAATTTTTGGTACTCTATTTGTTTGATTTTGGGTAGTAATTTAACAGAGGATTTTTCTAATACCACAGACTCATCTGAACTTTGGCGCTGAATCTGCTTAGGAATATTATTTTTTGCAGGAGGTTTTTGAGGTGTTATTTGTTTTTGTTTCATCTGTGCCTCTACTTTTGCTCTTTGTTCTTTCAAAAAATGTTCTACACTACTTTCAATTTTAAGATTTATATTTACATTTGTGTCTTTTGTAATAGTTCCACTTATATCATCTTCTGATTCAGAATCACTACTAAGGTTTATTATAATTGGTTTAATATTTTGAGCTATCTGCCATTTGAGTGGCATAAGTTGCTTAGTAGCTAAATTGTTTTTATCAATTTTTTTATCATTTATAGGTAACTTTATATCATTTATTTCATCTTTGGATTTTTTTTTTGAAATAGATGCTAATAATAAAGCTCTAAGGACATCTTCATCTTCCTCTGGAGCACTATTGTTTAAATCTATTTTACCATCTAAACATGGCTTTTTGTTACCTGTACTATCATTAATATTGTTTTCTTTATTTGTTTCTGAAATCACATCATTATTTATCTCAGTATCTTTTTTTCTTTTCTTTCTGTGGGCCAATTTATTTAAAACAGCAGATCTTAAGGCCTCCACTCTCAACTGCATCAACTCACTATCAACTTCTTCATCTTTCGATGCAGTTTCATTTATTTTAGAATCACTATCTGATCTAGTATTATCACTTGTCTTTTCTGTTTGTGTATTATTAATTTTTACCATAGCTTTAAGTCTAGTTCTAAGACTGTTTCTATGACTGTCAGACTTATCTACCTTAATTGCTGCTTTTAGTTGAGTCTGAAGTTCTCTATCTAAATCCACATCAAGATTTTCATCTGAACTAAAACTGGAACTATTACTATGTTCTAGAAGTCTTTTCCATTTTTTCATTTTATGAAACTTCCTCAAATATTTACCCCTCATTTTCTTTTTCCATTTATAATGGTGATGACGATGATGTCGAAACTTTTTCATAATTCCTATTTTTCTTTGTTCAATATCACCATCAGATTCGCTGACGCTGCTCAAAGAAATAACTGGTAAATGTTCTTTATAATTAACAGACTTACCCGTATCATTAAATGATAATATCATTGAACTATCCGAAATTTCCTCAAACTCATCATCAACGATTTCGCCCTCTTCACGATCTCCTTCCAGGATCTTTGACATTTTCAATTTATATTGTACCGTTTAAATGGAAAAATTATAACAGAAAATATTAAAGAAAAAATAATTATATGAATTTAAGCGCCGTTAGACTGATAAGACACTACACTTTACCGAAAAGTCCGAAAATTTAGCACAAAATTCTAAAAATGTGCTGATACTGCTGATAGTGCTGATTAAAAATGTAAAATATGTCATTTGTCACTTTGTCGGTCAATGGCAGCTGACTTTTATCATTGAATGATAAAGGATTAAACTTGGTTTTCTGTGGTACATTTTATAGAGAAATAAATATACATATTTTTTCATTTTCATTGTATAACTAGTCTCTGGTATAACCTAGTATAATTTAATTTGGACACTTAATATAAAAACTATAAGCATTAAGGAAGTATGCAACTGAACAGTGAACAGGTATTAATGATAATTCGAATAGTATTAATGCATGTTTGTTTGCATTACCTTTCTGACAGATGGCAGGCAGCATTGAATATTTTTATGGAGTGGAGTGACCTCTCTATTTTATCCTAGTATTGTATGCCATAGATCTATGATTGACATTTATTGTCATGATCTATGGACGTGATTCTGATTAGATCATAGAGATACTTTGTATTACCTCTATGGATTAGATATTTGAAAAAATGGCGTGACGTCTTCAGAGGAAAAAAACACTCATTTTTTATTTTTTTGCACACGTATCTATTTTAAAGAACACTATTAATATCGGTATCGTTCGGTAATTACACTTGATACAGAGATGGTAGAAAAATAGATAGGTATGTTGAAATTGTATATTATGTTGATAACTTTTTATTAATCCATAAAAACTACAATATATATTATTATTATATCAGTTCACACCGCTTAATTACTATATGAAAATTTTCTTCTCAATATTATACTATATAGAGCATCGAGGAAGAAATAAGGTCAGCTAACTATATTTACGATTGAAATTATTAGCTGTAAAAAAACCCATTGGCTTTTTCTCCTCAGAACATAATTTCTGTATTTAAATTGTAAAACGTTTCTATTTTAGATGTATGATTGTCTACAAGTTTTTGTCGATACAGTTGCTTCAATACCAGAGTACCATTTTAGTGTATTGTAGAACAACATATGTACAATAAGCAATAATAGGAGCTCCTCCAGTCTTAATTATTCTCCGATTCATTCTTACTTGTCCTTGGTAAGTCTTATTTGTGAATTCATATATAGTTCAAATTAATATCATACTGTTGCTAGTTGAAATCATTTTAAAATTTTTTTGTTTTTCTAGAAAAGAAAACCACATATATTTCAAAGCTATATATTAATCCATAAAAACTAAAATATATTAGGTATATTGTTAATTGTTATATCAGCTTCATATCGTTTATTCATTATTAGAAAATTTTTCATTTTGATCCCGTGATGGATAGCATAAAAGGAAGAAATAATGACTACTAAAATATATTTACTATTAAAATTATTAACTTTTAGAAAACCTAATTGGCCATTTTGTTTTTCCTACACGTTTTCTTTGCAGTAATTACTACTTTCACTATTATCTGATTTAGCCCTATTACTTGATAAGTCCTATTTATAAATTAAAGCAGTTCTAATTAAAATAATTTTAATATTTCTTAGTTTTTCCAGAACAGAAAACAACAACACCTTTTTCAAACTCTATTATTGGGATATGACAATTTCAAAACAACTGAACTGAAGTGTTTTAAAAATGTTTGATTGTATGTTTATGCAATTATATATCACCTCATTCTAACTTGAAAGAATATAGGTTGTTTATTGAAAAATTCATCTCATGTTAGAATAAAACTTTGTCAATTGTCAATTAAATAAATGGTCTCATTTGTATTATACATGGTATTAGTCATTTTAAAATGTGTGTGTTTTCCAGGAAAGTGAAGGAAAAACAACAACAGCATGTCAATCTAAGTTTATTTTGTTGGAATATGAAAATATTAGGACAATGGAATGGAGGGAAACTATGTGTTTTATTAAGATTTGATTGTGAGTATACATAATCATTGGTATTCTAACATTACCCGGAAGTAAAAATAACAATGAACCTAAGCAAATTAATTTTCTTTAATTTAAAATCTCATATTAGAATATAGTTTTGAATTTCTACAAAATATATCTTAGCTAAATCTAAAATAGAAGTTCCCAATGATTGAATTTTATTTGTGTTTGAAAGATTGTCAATTTATCACTTATAACTTATCAAACTACGTGGAATGTTTCCATAATTCTGAAATAAAATTAATAATTTATAACCTAGTATAATTTCAGTTGGACATTATGTATTACTACTATAAGCAACAAAGAAGTATGCCACTGAACAGGCATTAATGCATGTTTGGCAGCATACCTATTAGTAGATGACACCATAGAACTATATTTGTACTGAGTGACCTCTCTATCTTGTATGTTCTATTAGAGAGGTAACTTTCCAGTAGATGGCAGCATCGAACAATATTTGAAATGAGTGACCTCTCTATCTTATCGTATTGACATTTGACATTTCTGGAAATTGTCATTGATTTATTTAAAAGTAAATCGCGTGGCGTCTTTATAGAGACGCTCATCTTTTACTATTTTTCTGCATATGTATTTATATTTAACAATTTCTCCGTGAATGAAACTCATGGTAACCTTATTAATATTATCGTTTAGGAATTACACTTGAACGACGTAGCTTCTTATTCTATAAAAACTACAATATATAAGGAATTATTCACACCCCTCAATCATTTTATGAAAATTGTTCACCTTGATACTATAGAAACCAACGGAGGAAGAAATAAGGTAGAATGATTAGCTGTAAAAAAGCCAAAATTGGCTATTTCTCATTAGAACATGATTTCTTTGTTTTAATTATAAAGTCTTATTAGAAATTCAAGTAGTTTATATAAACATAGCTGCTGGTTGAATTCAATTAAATATTTGTTTTAATAAAGTTTGACTGTAAGTATACACAATTATGTATATTCTAAAAATTACCTTTGTCAGTTTAATGTTACCCAAATCTTCATGCACCTTAATTTCTTCTTGGCACTTTATTCCAAAATGACCCAATAATGGAAAATAACATAATTATAGTTACGTTGATTTTCCCGAGGATTTTCCATAATTTGCTTTAAACCATTGGCAACAAAATTATCAAAGCTAGATAAATTATATTCTTATATTTTTGATAAATCCTTTCACTATCACTCTCAATCATTATTCATTCAGACATTTAATATTTGAAAGTTGTGGAAAGTGTCAAATAATTTAAATTTATTATTTGTACATATAATTATCATGTAACCAACTGTCAATAGAAAGATAAATGAATAAAATGTATATTCAAATTTTATGTTACATTATTCCTTACAAAAAAACATTGTTCCTAACTTTTTTGGTTGTGCTGCAAACAAAGTGCTTATGCATTAATTCCACTTCCCAAACACGTTAGGTAAATAACTAGTACGAAAAGATACATAGGGTTTGGAAAAGGGTATAATTGAAGGTAACCATTGGTAATTGAAAATTGGTGCATTTAGTTATGTAATAGTTATTTACGTAACTAGTTACGAAAAGAGCGATATTGTTCAACAAGCGTAATATTTGCCAAAACGAGCGCTAGCGAGTTCTGCAAATTACGCGAGTTGAACAATGTCGCTCTCTTGATAATGTGTTTACGTACAACGTTTTATTTAATTCCGCGCTTTTATAATATTTAATAAAATCTTCAATACAATGGTAATATTAATGTGGATTCAAATGGTGTTAGAAGTATTGTTACTATGAAGTATTCACCCAGAAAATTGACTTACTTTGAATAACTGTGTCCTTAATAATGTTTTTTTCAATGTTTATAAATCTTAAAATACTATTGAATTAATATAATGGGGTAATTGTCAGTTTAAATAATGAAATAATTGTCAGTTTTGACAGTACCTTATTGATAAATTATTCTTTGAAACTCATATAGTATCTCTATGTTGAAACTTTGAAGTTTTTACATAACTACTTTTCATAACTGATATATGAAGGTTATGAAAAATGTAACGTTACCTAACGTCAAGGAGTGACTTTAAAGTGTCACATTTGATAGCGGAATTAGATAAAAAAGTTTTTCGTTACTTGCTTTCACTTATCATGCAATTTTTTTAGGATTCCAGATGATATCGTTAGGAATAATCCATTTGATTGAAGAAACAAAGAAGACGAAAAAGACTTGAATAATTGTATTTTATTGATTCTATAATGTTTTGCAATATTTATTGTAGTTATTGCAATTCAAAAAGAGCAAATTGAAACCATAATCCTAAAATTGTGGTGTATATTTATATTAGGACTGGGTATATTGATGAAAGTTCATCAATTGTATATCCAAAAAAATGTCTATATTGATATGTTTATGAATTGTTCAATTTTCTTGAATAGTTGCCTTTGCTAATATAATAATTGTTTATTAATAACAGCAAATTGTATATCTCTCGTTCATAGCTATATCGATAAAGATATTATTTTTTCTTTTCTTCTGTCTGGTAGATTTACTTAACTGACTTAATTTTGAATCTGCTAGGTGAGCAATCACAGTATCAGAGCCGGTAAGTGTAACCAAGAAACACTTACTGGATTGTTAGTTTATTGACATGCATATTTACATTGTTGCTATGTATAGTCTATATAGAAAGGACAAGGAGTAATAAATCATTCATTTAAGTAGATTTCATAGACGTACCAAAATATATTTTAAGAGGGTATACGGTAAGGTACATTTTGTATTGAACGAATGAGTTGCAGCTATGCTAAAGAATATACGATTTAGGTCAGAGGTAACGGGATGTACTAATTTTAATAAAAAAAAGTGATAGAGGTACATAAATTTTAGTAAGTATTTTTTATTTGTATTACTCCTATATGTAGTGTTTAAGGAATTTTTCTCAGAAATTTTAAATGGCAAGTGGCCTACTGTAATCGGCTTAATACGATTACACCTATTTACAGATTATTCGATTATTGAGAGGGATTGTGGAATTAACGGCTGCTATGTTGTGTGTTGCTAAATCAACAATTTATAGATTACTAAAAAAAAAGCAAGAATGGAACTCTTCAACCCCCTAAAACTCCTTCAGGCCGAAAACCAATTGAGATCGATGAGTCATTAAAACTAAGGCGTAAAGTCCATGGATTTTACTTACGAAAGGAAATTCCAACACTTGACAAAATTATGACATCAGTGCAAGAAGATACGGACTATCCAAAATTCTCCAGAATGACATTATGCAAACTTTTGAAAGATGTGGGTTTCAGATATACAAAACATGATAGAAAATCTCTCTTGATAGATAAACCGGAAATGTTTTTTGGAGAAGAGACTATTTAAGAAGCATTCGACATGCCAGTGAACAAAATTTGAAAATCTTCTACTTAGACGAAACATGGATAAATGCTGGATATACAGTTTCCAAATCTTGGCAAGATGAAAGCATTAAAAGCGGAAGGCAGGCATTCGTGGAAGGTTTGTCGTTAGGTTTGCAGCCACCATCTGGAAAAGGAAAAAGACTTATCATTGTCCATGTTGGAAGTTCTGAAGGTTTTGTTGATGGTGGATTATTAACTTTTATTTCAAAACGCACGGGGGACTATCACGAAGATATGAATGGGGATGTCTTCGAGGAATGGTTTGTTCAAATGTTGGATCTGATTCCAAAAGGGGCTGTTATTGTTATGGACAACGCAAGTTACCATTCACGGTTACGAGAAGCATTGCCCACAAGTCGTTGGCGTAAAGCAGAGCTTTTGGAGTGGCTTATTTCGAAGAATATTAAGTTTCCAAAAGATCCACTAAGGAAAGAACTTTACAGAATTGCAAAAATGAACAAGAATAAATTCAAAACCTACATTGTAGAAGAAATGGCTTCTTCTCGTGGTATATCAGTTCTTCGACTTCCCCCTTATCATTGTGAACTTAATCCCATAGAATTAATATGGGCTCAGGTAAAGGGGGAAGTTGAAAAAAAAAATACTACTTTTAAAATAAACGATGTTGTGAAATTGTTTGAGAGTGCTGTAAGTCATGTTAGTAAGGAAAATTGGACAAACTGTATCGAGCATGTTATCAAAGTAGAGGCAAATATGTTGAAAATTGACAATATTTGTGATGATTTAATCGACCCTATTATTATTAATGTCAACAACGATTCTTCCTCTTCCGAGTCGGATATAGAATAAAATGTAAGTAATAAATGTATTCCAATAATTATTTCTTTTCATTTTTTATTATATTATAATTTAAAACGTATTTTTTTCCAAAAATACACACCACTGCATTGCGTTATTGCTTATCTGCTAATCCTTTAACAATGAAGAAACCCTAAACTTTGCTACAACTGAAACAAATACGGGGTCGATCTACCTGGTTTTTAGATTTACGGAAGAAATGTAATTTAAAGTAAGAGATTTATCAAAAATTTCATGGTGCTCCCTGTAAAGGTTTTGCATACTTAATTAGGGTTTATTACTCCTCGTACTTTTTGTACATACTATAGATGTGGTTGTGATTTCAATACAAAAATGCGCCTAATGTCAAATATTCACGTTATTGAAATAATTAGACATAAGAATGAAAATTTCAGTTTTTCCCAGTATAAAATGAACTAAATCTACCAGACAGTATGAAATAAAATACGTTACGTGAGTTTCCGGTAAGTTTCTTACTACTTGACTTACCGGAATTTGACGTAAATTTATATAAATGCACAGGCACATTCCTAGAGCGTTGGTTTTTCTCTTCCTTTCACCCAACTTGGCGTGTTAGACTCCGTTTCACATAAGAACCCACTAGAGTCTACAAGTTGCAGTGGTATGCGCGAAGATGCTGCACATAACAATATTTGAACTAAGGCCAAAGGCTTTGACCGATATTGATGTTCAGATATTGTCATGTGCAGCTTCTTCGCGCATACGACTGCAACTTCTAGTGGGTTATTCTTATGTGAAACGGTATTGTAAGTAACGAAAAAAATTATTTTGGTTAAGGAAGTCCATGTATTTTGTTTGGGATTTACCGGAAACGAACGTTATGTTTTCGGTATTCCTAACTAATTGAAAATTTATACATTTGGATGTTTATTTTTTATCGTTAACATTTTTCGTCATATTGTCGATGACCATCTATATATCACACTTGAAACTACTCTTTATAGTTCTCTGATATTTCTATTATAAATAGTTTCCTAAGTTATGTATTTTTCTAACGGTAATAAATATTATATATTTGAAAGAAACATTGCGTTTTATTATCGTAGTAAAAACATTTACGACGGTGTAGACTCAACATTTTTATCAACCATAGGCGTACCTGACATTTTTTTCAAAGGGGTAAAATTTTCATTTAAAAGTCATTGGCGTACACGAAAAAATTTCCAAGGGGTGAATATTTTTTATCACTAGTTCGAGGGTTCGTCGCTAGATGGCGCTAGCTGTTTTCAGTAATGCGAGAATTCGCCGATAGGGGGCGCTATTAGTTTAATTTGATCAGCGCCATCTGGTGGCAAACCCCTCGAACTAGTGATAACCATCAGCGCCATCTAGCGGCAAACCCTCGAACTATTTTCTAGTGTATCTATTGGCCGATAGATGGCGCTGATGGTTATCACTACTTGGAGGGTTTGCCACCAGATGGCGCTGATCAAATTAAACTAATAGCGCCCCCTATCGGCAAATTCTCGCATTACTGAAAACAACTAACGCCATCTAGCGACAAACCCTCGAACTAGTGATAAATATTTACCCCTTTGAAATTTTTTCGTGTACGCCAATGACTTTTAAATGAAAATTTTACCCCTTTGAAAAAATGTCATGTACGCCTATGGTTGATGAAAATGGAATTTTTTTGCCGTTAATTTATCACTAGTTCGAGGGTGTTGGTACACGCCAAAAACATTTCAAAGGGGTATGAAACAAGTTTTTTTTCATGCACTTAGGAGACACCCTGGTAATCTATATCGCCTATCTCATAATAAAAACATAAGAATAATGGTCCAAGTTTTTTTATTATCAAAGTCTATTTTACATATATATTTTAAAAACTTTAGGTACTGAAAACGTAAATAAAAATAGAACAAAATAACGTTATGTGGAATTTACGTATGTTTCTCAAGTACCTAACGTAAAATATGAGAGCTTTTCTTCTTTAACGCCTCAGCTTCTTTTCGAATTTCCGGCGGTTTTTGTAGAACTTTCTTCATGCTTTCGAAATTCATATCATCTTCAGTGTCTGTAATTTAAAGATTTAGCATTATATTTGGAACTAAATTTGAAAAAATAGTAGTATTAGTAAAAATAGAAAAAGACATAATGGAGAAGATTGTTTAGATTTGTTGTTGAGTTAGTCTGGATAGCATGTATGATGATTATAGTCTGTTCATACTTTTTAATTTAAAGATTTAGCATTATTTTTGGAACTAAATTTGAAAAAATAGTACCGATTCGAAAAATATCGGAAAAAGAGATTAGAAAAATGTATTGTATAAGATAGAATAAAAAAAATAGTATGAAATCAAAAGAAATGTATAAAATCGAGAAAAAAGTAAAAATTTGAGGAATTATTATAGGCTTGGTGGAAAACTAGTATATATTCTAAAAAAAAAAGATGAAAAAAATTGATAAATTAGTATAAAAAAATCGGAAGAAAATAGTATAAATTGGAAAAATTTGTAACAATTCGACAATTCGGAAAAAAATTGAATAAAATCGGAAAAAATTTATTACCTTGAAAAAATAGTAAAAATTTGAGAAATCAGTATGGGTTTGGTTGAAAACTAGTATAATTTAGTATAAATTTGGAAGAAAATAGTATACATTGAAAACAATTGTAAAAATTCCAAAAAGTAGTATACATTCGAAAAAATTGGATAAATCAGTATACAGTATAAATCCGAAAGAATCAATAAAAAAAACTTTTTAACAGAATTAGTTCATCAAAATAATATAGTCACCTTCTGAACACCCGACGAACTAGCAGCGCTATCTACTTCAGTGACAGTCATGTCAACAACACTACCTCTAGTGCCATTTTCTATCCAACTATTTCGTTCCGAACCGACTATAACTCCCGGACCACCGGCTCCATAAGGCGACGTCTGTTGAAGGCGGGAAGGATCGATTCCACTGGACTTTAAGTATTCACATTCTGCCATCTACAAAAGAATAAAAGTACACAATAGTTTATCAGCTTTTCTGGAAAAAGTAGAAGTGAATAAGAATTGAGGTAATCGCTTTTCTTGAGATATTGTCAGGACTCCACCAAGCTACATGTTGTTGGAGATGAAGGTTCAGTGAACTGAGCTTAAAAAAAATAGTGTGAATTCACAAAATACAATAAATTCAAAATAATAGTATAAATTAGAGAAGTTTGAATGAAAGTAAGCATAAATTTCAGAAAATGGTACAAAATAGAAATAAAATTATGGATTCCAAAAGATTGTAATTGTACAAACTAGACATTGGGAATAAAAAATCAATCAACTGGACAAATAACGAAAACTGAACTATTATTTCAACTTCTCCAAATCCACTCCAGCACAACTTTCTACCACTACGAAAAGATAAACATCCTGCAGAATGTTTAAATAGGTACATACCTGATCTACCAACAAGTGAGGAACCTTATTGTCTACTTCACTATTTGCCGGGTAATGCAGATACAAATCTGGTAGTAGATGTGGAGCATATTGCTTTCTTTGTGTAGACACCAGCCTTTATAATTTCAAACTTAGCGCTATTTCAACTCTGTTGACTTATTTTCCGGTGGCTGTCTAAACGAGGCCATCCTTGTACTCTATGGTCCCGGTTGCCATCTTGATATAGTTAGTTGTTCTCTCGCGATCGATGGGAGTACAGGTGTCAATGTATAATTTTAAGGAAAAAGATGATTAAAAGGTTTTAAGATGAAAATCTGAGTTTTAATATGGTTAAGATTAGGTGCCCAAGACTATATTTGTTCAATAATCTGTGCAGCGTACTCAGATAATGGGGTTATTTTGATAACGGTCGGTATGAGCATCAATACACTGATTACGATAGCACGAAGGTTGAATTTTTGAGCTATCGATAATGATGTACTATTAAGTGCAAGTCTTTGAATTCTAAAACAGCAAAAATGCGTACACTTTAGTGTTAAATTTCTCCACTACAACCTTATTGTCTACTATATAAACCTATAAACAGTAATCGTCACGAAATACTCACCCTAAAGTTAACTGCAACAGATCTATAAAGGTTTCAGCACTGGCTAATTCCACGCAAAGTTACGCCAGCGTTGTATACACAGTCTCTATGTTTTCCGGAGTATTCGTATCCATTTGAAGACTAGTATAGAGAGCATCGTAAATTATCGGTCCGTGTTAGTTGATGAATATCAAGTCTGGTCTCGATGATTTTTCTAATACCAATTTTAATTCGGAAATCGTAACACTAAAAATAATAATCAAACTAGATAGAAAAAGACATAATGGAGTTGATTGTTTAGATTTGTTGATGAGTTAGTCTGGATAGCATGTATGATGATTATAGTCTGTTCATACTTTTAGTGAAGTGACTAAAACTGGTTATGCACCAAACAACTT